>SJYT01005573.1:90656-115096 GCA_006410635.1 Cephalophus harveyi
CTAGAACTAATAAACGAATTCAGTAAAATTTCAGGATACCAAATTATATAAAGAAATTTGATTCATTTGTGTATACTAACAAAGAACTATCAGAAAGAGAACTTAAGAAATCAATCCCATTTACAATTGTATCAAAAAGAATAAAATATCTAGGAGTAAATCTAACTAAGGAGGTATAAAAATAAAAATTGGACTTGAAAAACTTTAGGACACTAATAAAAGAAATTGAAAGCTACATGAATCAAATGGAAAAGTATACTGGACTCATGGACTAGTAAAATTAATACTGTTCAACTGACCATACCCCCAAAGACAATTTGCAGATTTAATGCAATTCCTATCAAAATATCAGTGGCATTTTTCACAGAACTAGACTTAGAAACTAAAATTTGTATGGAAATAAGAAAGATCACAAATAACCAAAATAATCTTGAAAAGGAAGAACAGAGCTGGATGTATCATGCTCCCAGACTTCACACTATACTTCAAAGCTATAGTAATCAATACAGTATGGTACTGACATGAACATAAATACATAGAAGTAGTACTGGGAAAACTGGACAGCTGTTTATGAAAGAATGAAATCAGAACACTGTCTAACCATACAGAAAAGTAAATTTTCAATGTATTAAAAACCTAACTATAAGATCAGAAATTATAGAACTCTTAGAGGAAAACAGGAAGAACATTCTTTGACATACATCACAGCAAAATCCTCTTTGGCCCACCTCTTAGAGTAATGGAAATAAAAATTGAAATAAACAAATGGGACCTAATTAAACTTAAAAGCTTTTGCACAGTAAAGGAAATTATAAACAAGATGGAAAACTAGCCCTCAGAACTGAGTAAAATGGGGATCTTCCCAACACAGGGATTGCACCTAGATTTCCCACATTGTAGGCAGATTCTGTTCCAGCTGAGCTATCAGGGAAGCTCAATTGCAAATGAAGCAGCTGACAAAAGATTAATCTATAAAACATGTACATTTTTTTTTTAACAAAAGCAGCTCAAAAGCAGCTCGTGTAGTTCCATAGAAAAACAAACAACCCAATCAAAATATGGGCAGAAGACCTAAACAGACATTTCTCCAAAGATGAAAAGATGCTCATTAGAAAAACACAGATCAAAACTTTTATGAAGTATCACCTCACACTGATCAGAGTGGCCATCATCAAAAAATCTACAAATAATATATGTTACAGAGGATGAGGAGAAAATGGAATCCTCTTACACTGTTGGAAGGAATGTAAATTGATATAGCCACTAGACAGAACAGTATGGAGATCCTTAAAAAAAAAAAAACAAAAACTAGGAATAAAACTAATATCATCCAGCAACCCCACTATTGGGCATATACACTAAGAAAAAAATCAATTCAAAAAGACATATATACCCCAAAATTCACTGCAGCCCTATTTACAATATTCAGGACATGGAAGCAACCTAGATGTCCATCAACAGACAGTTACTGCTCCTGCTGCTGCTAAGTTGCTTCAGTTGTGTCCAACTCTGTGCGACCCCATAGATGGCGCCCACCAGGATTCCCAGTCCCTGGGATTCTCTAGGCAAGAACACTGGAGTGGGTTGCCATTTCCTTCTCCAATGCATGAAAGTGAAAAGTGAAAGTGAAGTCGCTCAGTCGTGTCCGACTCTTCGCGACCCCATGGACTGCAGCCTACCAGGCTCCTCCATCCATGGGATTTTCCAGGCAAGAGTACTGGAGTGGGGTGCCATTGAATAGTTAAAGAAGTTGTAATTACATACACTGAAATATTACTTAGCCGTAAAAAGGAACAAATGTGTCAGTGGAAATGAGATTGATGAACCTTGAATCTTTAACACAGAGTGAAGTCAGAAAGAGAAAAACAAATAGCATATATTAACACATATACATGAAATCTAGAAAAATGGTACTGATCAACCTATTTGTAGGGCAAGAATACACAAATGTAGAGAACAGACTTGAATACACTGTGGTGGGACGAATTGAGAGAGCAGCACTAACGTCTATACACTACTGCTGTGTGTAAAACAGACAGCCAGTGGGAAGCTGCTACATAACATAGGGAGCCCAGTTCAGTACTCTGTGACAACCTAGAGAGATGGGACAGGGGTGTGATGGAGGCTCAAGAGGGAGAGGAGATATATATACATATATATATATATACTTGTGGCTGATTCACATTGTTGTACAGTAGAAGACAATATAACATTGCAAAGCAATTATCCTACAATTTAAAAGAATTTTGCCATTTGTGGTGACACTGATGGACCTAAAAGCCATTATACAAAATGAAAAAAGTCAGAGAAAAACAAATACCATACATCTCACCTATAAGTAGAATCTAAAAAACAAAATGAATGAACAAACATAACAGAGTTATAGATTCGGAGAACAAACAGGTATTTGCCAGAGGGGAGGCATGTGGGGGAATGAGAGAAACAGGTGAGTGAAATTTCTACAAGAGATACAAACTTCCAATTATAAAATAGAGGAATCACAGGAATGAAAAGCACTGCCTGGGGTATGTCATCAATAATAATGTGATATCTTTGTATGGGGACAGATGGTAATTAGACTTAAAATGTCTCCATATATTTAACATTACAGTGAAACAATAAATTGATGCTAACATTTATTGAGAGCTTATAGTGAGTGTGAGAAGATTAGGGTTGATTCTAATGAAAGTGGGCATGAGCCCTGAAGAAAAAAGAATGATAATCCAATCTAACATTATAGTTGCTAAAAGGATGGCAACCAACTTAAAAGAATGAAAGCTTTTTGAAAAGATTTGCATTAATGTTTTTTCATGACATCTTTTAATTTACATTAAGAGAATTACATCTAATTCTCATGATAATTCAATGATATAGATGATATTACTGTCCCTCTATGGATGAAGTAATTAAAGAAGAGAAAGTTTAAGAAATTACACAGGAAAGCATAGCCATGGTTAGAACCCAGGTGTTCTGACTCCAGAGCACATTGTTTTAACTAGTACATCATTATTTTACAATGAAAATGTGCATTTCTTAAAAAAAAATTTTGTTACTAATATGATAGGGAAATATTTAATTTTATGCACACAACTCAAATGGGGCTTTCCTGGTAGCTCAGCTGGTAAAGAATCCACCTGCAATGAAGGAGACCCAGGTTCAATTACTGGGTTGGGAAGATTCCCCTGGAGGAGGCCATGGCAACCCACTCCAGTATTCTTGCCTGGAGCACCCCCACAGACAAAGGAACCTGGCGGGCTATAGACACAAATGAGCAATTAAGCACACACACAGCACACACAACTCAAATACATACAGGAGAGATATCACTCATAATGTAAAATATAGAGAAATTTTTAATCAAATATTATTTTTTAAAAATAATACAGTTGAGTAAAATTGGTATTGTCATATAGTGTCAAATTTCTGGGAATTATCTAGAAAGTGATTTAACTATATGAATTAGGATTTCTAAAATAAACTGTTAAATTTGGACTTTGATCCAAGCATTTCAAATCTAGAGGGTATCCTAAGAAAATACTTAGAGATACAGAATGTAAAATGTTCCATTATTCGTCACATTTAGTAAATGCAGTTTTGATACCATGTTTCAAACAACATCAGAGTTCCCTATAGAGCTTCTATTCAGAATCACAGATTCAGAATTTTAAAAAGGCCCACTGGCTACTTGTTGCAGAATTAGTACAGTACCTATTAGAATTATTATATCCACTAAAATAATACTTTGAGTATATTTAATATTTTATAAAATATTTATAAATGATTTTTAAAATACTTGTACTTAAAATCTATTAATTTTACACTTAAAATATTAAGAACAGAGTAAATATACTAGCTCATGTTGAACAAATGTGTCACAAAAATTCACTCTGATCTACACTTCACTAGGAAACTAAAAGTTTACATATAGAATATAGGTATTTATTTCAAAGTTCAGTTAATTTCACTATTAATTTCATGGTCAAGTAACATACATTCTGTTAAAGGTAGTGTTTTTATTTGCTAATCCTCACATCTCCATCCACTAACAATCTTGTAGAAAGTGGGCATTCAAAAATGAATTAATCAATAAATTAATGAGAATGGCAAATGAAAGAATGAACAAACAAGAAATCAACTATAGTCAGTCCTCCATACTCATTGGGTTCTCTCTACACAGATTCAACCAACCTAGATCAAAATAATTACCAATAACTTTTATAAAGATCCAAGAAGTAAAACTTGAATTTTCCATGCAGGCAGCCATTTATATAGTACTTATATTTTATTTACAACTATTTACATGGTTTTTACATTGTATTAGGTATTATAAGTAATATGATTTAAAGCAAAAGAGATGATGTACATAAATTATAGGTAAATATTAGGCTGTTTTATATGAGGGACTTTGTGCATATAGGTATGAGGGGAGGGTCCAGGGATCAATCTCTCATGGATACTGAGAGATGACTGTATGGAACTTATATATGAATATATCCTTAGAATGCTTACTTTTCCCCATTTATTTTGTAATATAAATTTCTCTCATGATTTAGAGACATCTATTTTTAGGTAGCATTTTCCTTCATGCATGCTAAGTCACTTCAGTTGTGTCTGACTCTTTGTGACCCCATGGACTGTACCCTGCCAGGCTTCTCTGTCCATGGGATTCTCCAGGCAAGAATACTGGAGTGGGTTGCCATGCCCTTCTCCAGGGCATCTTCCAGACCCAGGGATTGAACCCAGGTCTCTTACGTCTCCTGCATTGGCAGGTGGGTTCTTAACCACCGGAGCCACCTGGGAAGTCCCAGGATTTTCCTTATTCCTTATACCTAAAATATTTATATTCTAAAATATATACTATTTCTCTGTTGGATTCCTAGTTGCCTTATGCTCTTTTTCTAAGATTTGTAGACTTGAATTTATGGTCAGACAGCATGTGTGCATGCTCAGTTATGTCCAGCTCTTTGCAACCGCATGGACTGTAGCCTGCCAGGCTCCTCTATTCATAAATTTTCCAGCCAAGAATACTGGAGTGGGTTTCCATTTCCTATTCCAGGGGATCTTCCCAATTGAGGGGTCGAACCAGCGTCTCTTGTGTCTCCTGTGTGGGTGGATGGATTCTTTACAACTGCACCACGTGGGAAGTCCCTTATGGTCAGAAGTCTCTGTCAAGTATTAGAATTGCAAATAGGGCACACTTGCTTTGTATGAAAAGAACAAGAGCTGCCAGTGTCTGAAAAGTTAATTAGACAAAACAGACAATTAATTACATCTTATTAATGTGTAAAAGACCTGTGACAAATTGCACTAATTGCATGCTCTTACACATCTGAAGAGGTCAGACTACTTTAAAAGTATGTTGTTAATGGAAGACAAATGTATCTTTATGTGCTTGATAAGAATATTATAAACTGCATTATTTATGACTCCACTGGAATCCTTAATAATTTTAAGCTTTAAATTAACCTGCCCATTAAACAGAGGAGTTCAGGAGTTCCTAAAATAGGCCATAAAAGCTAGCTGCAGTGTAAGATAAGTTTGAAGGCTTAGCATTTCCTCAAAATGGCTTTATACCCTTATTTTTAAGTGCCTGAGCCCTGGAGATGTGAAATTTTTCTTACTGTGCCCTTAGAAAGGGGAGAATTCTTCTACTAACAGAATTCATCTCAAAGAAACACACGATTCATTTTAAAAAGCCCCTAGTTTGCTTAAACTGAGGATACATTCAACTGAATACTCTTTAGCTCTCAAGCTTTATTTTCAAACAAAAAAGATCGAAAGACAAAAATACAAAGCAATGGGTGTCTGTGAAATTTAGGAGATATGCAAGACTAAAGACAAAGAAATAGTAGTGGTAAAGGAATATGTTAGAAAAGTGGACGAAACCCCCAAAAGAAACTCAGACAAAAAAAGAAGTAGATGGAAACAATTTAAAATGAGGAATGAATCAGAGTGGCTCTCACAGGCTAATAATTACACAAAGGTGCTTTAGTTTCTTTCATTGAGTACCTGTCAAGGGGAGGGAACACTAGCAAGTCAAGACGAAACTGTTTCTATTTCAGTTAACAAAACCGGATGCTCAACTAGGGCTCTCAGAAGGGCTTTGCAAATAATGTAGATTATTTTTCTTCTACTTCCCAGAGCCAAAGGCCTTCTAAAATGAACCTGACTGCCACCACACTTTAGATGTTTATGGTTGGTGAGTTCAGTTCATCAAAACAGTGTGCTAATGAAACCACCATGCCAAATTTCACTCAGTCAGCAGTCTGAAAACTGCACACAGCTTTATAGTGAGAGGGGGAAAGGGTAAATTCACACCTTCAGCTCTCCGTACACCCACTCCATCTTTAGCTGTTTTAATGGGCAGGTACATCAGAGTATACCAGAGCCCTTGTCCCTGTATGAACAAATTCAAGTATGTGATTGAAATATCTGAACATTACTCATTTCAATACAAGGCACACATAATTCATTTAATTTCTCTTGGTTTTCCCTCTTTCCTGAGCATCACTTCCATTTTACCCCCCCGCCCCTTTCATTCTTTCTGGAGCTATCTCTCAGCTCTTCCTCAATGGCATATTGGTCACCTTCCAATCTGGGTCAGGCAGGTGGTCATCTTCTGGTGTAATATCTTTTTGCCTTTTCATAATGTTCATAGGGTTCTCAAGGCAAGAATACTGGAGTGGTTTGCCATTCCCTCACCCAGTGGAGCACGTTTTATCAGAACTCTCCACTATGACTCATCTGTCACGAGTGGTCCTACATGGCATGGCCCATAGCTTTATTAGATTATGCAAGCCACTTCACAACAAGGCTGTGATCCATGAAGGGGTCCAAGACACTCAGCTGTAGGTGTGTGGTGATAAAAGTAAAGTCTGATGCTGTAAACAATATTGCATAGGAACCTGGAATATTATGTCTATTATTCAAGATAAATTGCATGTGGTCAAGCAGAAGATGGCAAGAGTGAACACTGATATGTTAGGAATCAGTGAACTAAATTGTATGGAATGGGCAATTCAATTCAGATGACAATTATATCTATTACTGTGGGCAAGAATCCCTTAGAAGAAATGGACTAGCCCTCAAAGTCAAGAAAAGAGTCTGAATCAGAAGTACTTGGACGCAATATCAAAAACAGCAGAATGATTTTACTTCGTTTCCAAGGCAAATTATTCAACGTTACAGTAAAACAAGTCAATGCCCAACTGCTAATGCCAAAGAAGCTGAAGTTGAACAGTTCTGTCAAGACCTACAAGACCTTCTAGAAGTAACACCAAGAAAAAGATGTCCTTTTCATAACGGGGGGCTGGAATGCAAAAGTAGGAAGTCAGGCAAGCCAAACTTGCCTAGAATAACAGGCAAGACAAATAACAGGCAAGTTTGGCCTTAGAGAACAAAATGAAGCAGGACAAAGGCTAACAGATTTCTGTCGATAGAACACACTGGTCATAGCAACCACCCTCTTCTAATAACACAGGAGACAACTCTACACATGGACATCACCAGATGGTCAATATCAAAATCAGGTTGATTATATTCTTTGCAGCCAAAGATGGAAAAGCTCTATATAGTCAGAAAAATATGATCTGAAGGTGACTGTGGCTCAGATCATGAACTCTTTATTGAAAAATTCAGGCTTAAATTGAAGAAAGTAGGGAAAACCACTAGGTGATTCAGATATGACCTAAATCAAATCCTTTATGATTATACAGTAGAGGAGTGAATAGATTCAAGGGATTTGATCTGGTAAGTGCCTGAAGAACTATGGGTGGAAGTTCTTAACATTGAACCTCTGGGATTGCTTAGTCACTCGGTCATTTCCAACTGTGGTGACCCCATTGACTGTAGTCCACCAGGCTTCTCTGTCCATGGGATTCTCCAGGCAAGAATACTGGGATGGGTGGTCATTTCCTTCTCCAGGGGATCTTCCCAATCCAGGAATTGAAACTGGGTCTCCTGGACAGCAGGAGATTTTTTACCATCTGAGCCACCAGGGAAGCCCTAACATTGTACAGGAGGTGGGAGCCAAAACCATCCCAGAGATAAAGAAATGCAAGATGGCAAAGTGATTTTCTGAGGAGCCTTTACAAATAGCTGAGAAAAGAAGAGAAGCAAAAGGCAAGGGAGGAAAGGAAAGATATACCCAAATGAATACAGAGTTCCAAAGAATAGCAAGGAGAGATAAGAAAGACTTCTTAAGTGAACAAGACAAAGAAATAGAGGGAAACAATAAAATGGGAGAAACCAGAGATCTCTTCCAAAAAATTGGAGATATCAAGGGAATATTTCATGCAAGGATGGGCACAAGAAAGGGTAGAAATAGCAAGGACTTAACAGAAGCAGAAGACACTAGGAAGAAGTGGTAAGAATACACAGAAGAACTACATAAAAGAGGTTTTGATGACCCAGATAACCACAATGGTATGTTCACTCACCTAGAGCCAGACATCCTGTAGTGTGGTCAACTGAGCCTTAGGAAGTGTTACAATGAACACAGCTAGTGGAGGTGATGGAATTGCAGTGAGTTACTTCAAATCACTCTGGGAGTTGGTGATAGACAGGGAGGCCTGGCGTGATGCAATTCGTGGGGTCACAAAGAGTTGGACACGACTGAGAGACTGAACTGAGCTTCAAATCCTAAAAGGTGATGCTGTTAAAGTGCTGCATTCAAAATGCCAGCAAATTTGGAAAACTCAGGAATGGCTACAGGACTGGGAAACCTGTATGCAAGTCAAGAAGCAACAGTTAGAACCAGACATGGAACAACAGTTTGAAATTGGGAAAGCAGTATATCAAGGCTGTATATTGTCATCATGTTTAGTTAACTTCTATGCAGAAATGCCAGGCTGGATGAATCCCAAGCTGGAATAAAGATTTCTGGAGAAATATCAATGATCTCAGCTATGCAGCTGATACCACTCTAATGGCAGTAAGCAAAGAGATTCTAAAGAGGCTTTTGATGGGGGTAAAAGGGGAGAGTGAAAAAGATGGCTTGAAACTCAACATTCAAAAAACGAAGAGCATGGCATCTGGTCCCACACTTCATGGCAATAAGAAGGTGGGGAGAGTGCAAACAATGGCTGATTTTATGTTTCTGGGCTCCAAAATCACTGCAGACAGTGACTGCAGCCATGAAATTTAAAGACACTTGCTTCTTGGTTGGAAAGCTATGATAAACCTAGACAGAGTATTAAAAAGCAGAGATATCACTTTATCAACAAATGTCGGTATAGTTAAAGCTATGAATTGTTCCGGTAGTCAGGTACAGATGTGAGAGTTGGACCATAAAGAAGACTGAGTACTTAAGAACTAATGCTTTCAAACTGTGGTGCTGGTGAAGACACTTGAGAGTCTCTTGAACTGCAACCAGATCAAACCAATCAATCCTAAAGGAAATCAACACTGAATATTCATTAGAAGGACTAATGCTGAAGCTCCAATACTAATACTTGGCCACTAGTATACTTGGCCAAAGGACTAATACTTTGGCCCGTTGATCTGTAGAGCCAACTCACTTGAAAGGACCCTAATGCTGGGAATGATTGAGAGCAAGAAGAGAAGAGGATGACAGGATGAAATGGTTAGATAGCATCATCAACTCACTGGACATGAACTTGAGTAAACTCCAGGAATTAGAGAAGGACAGGAAAGCCTGGCATGCTGCAGTCCATGGGGTTACAAAGAGTTGGACATGACCTAGCAACTAAACAACAATCTCTTTCCTATCTGTTCTCCATAGGTTAGACTCATACATCAGATGACAAAGATTTACAAAGTATCTTCAATAAAGTACTTTTTTAGCTAATGTGTATTAAAAGGCTATATATATATATAATATATACAAATATATATTATATAATTAAATATATATAATATACATTTATATAAAATATATAATATATAAATATATATATGTATCTTATATAAAACATACAAGTACATGTATTAATATATATAAATGTATATTAAAAAGGCTATTTATAATAGGGATTCAAATAATAAGAGTTGAACCAAAAGCTAAATCATGGGAAAATCAATTTCTCAACATTTTAAGATACTGGCAGAGTATGGTGAGATTATTTAAAGAATAAGTACAAGGGGCAGTACTAAGATGGTGGAGGAATAGGACGAGGAGACCACTTTCTCCCCCACAAATTCATCGAAAGATCATTTGAATGCTGAGCAAATTCCACAAAAGAACTTCTGAATGCTGGCAGAGGACACCAGGCACCCAGAAAAGGCAGCCCATTTTCTTCAAAAGGAGGTGGGGCAAACTAAAAGATAAAAAGAGAGAGAAAAGAGTTAGGGATGGACACCTTCTAAGGGAGGGAATCGTGAAGGAGAATTTCCAAACACCCTGAAACACTCTCACTGGTGGGTCTGTGGGGAGTTTTGGAATCTTGGAGGGCAATATAACCAGGAGGAAAAAAAAAAAAAGAATCCACAGATTACACGCCTAGCCTAGACATCCAGCAGAGAGGTAGCCTGGATACCCGTGTCTGCCAGCAGCATGTGGGGCTGAACAGGGAGGCAGGGGCTGCATGCATAGGGTGGGGACTGGGCCTGAATGCCCTGAGGACAATCCGAGGGAGCTAAGGTGAAATAGCAACCCAAACTGTGGGAATAGCCAGAGAGAAAAAGAAAGAGAGAGAGAGAACTTTGCTGAGAAAAGCTCTGAAGCACAGCCTGTCCTGCTCACAGAACAAAGGACTGAGTGAATACCAGAGGAGAGCTAGCTGGCTGTGGACCGCCCCCTCCTCCTGCTGGAGGCAGAGAGGCAGGTGGGAGACAGCAGAGGCGGAAGGCGAGGGGCAATATCAGCCCCAGAGACAGCATCCTCCACCAAACTGTGAGCAGGCTCCCAGCTGCTAATGAAGTCTTCCTGGGATCCTGAACGGCTGACATCTGCCAGGAGGGTCACAGTCAGAGATCAGCTCCCCAGAGGAGACACACTGCACAACTGAGATGGCACTCTTGTGGCGCACCCAGGAAACCGAGGGGCTGGGACTGGGGAGGTGATAAGATGCACCACCCACCTGGGAGAGTGCGCTCGCCAAGCACCTGGTCGCCTGAGCTGCTCAGACCTGTGAATGGCACAAAACACAGGCCTAACCAAGTCTATGCCTTTGTGGAGTACCCAAGAACCTGAACCTGAGTGGCTTAGGCCTGGGAAGTGCATGCAACCCAGGGCCTGCTTTAGATAGTTCCCCTGCAGAGCATCCTGGAGCCTGAGCAGTGTAGAACAGGAAAGCACACATGCCATGAGCGGGGGCAAACCCAGTGTGGCCTAGACACTGCGAGCACTCCCCACACATGCCAGTGATATTTGTTTGCAGTGTCCCTCCCTCCCCAGAGCAGAACTGAACAAGTTAGCCTAAATAAATGACCATCTTTGCCCCCTTTTGTCAGGGTGGAAATTAGTCACTGAAGAGACTTGCAAACAGAGGAAGCCAAAATAAACAAAGAAGAGGTAATTGCTCTGGAAATGACAGGTGCAACAGAGTAAAACCCTGTAGTTAGCACTGACTACATTGGAAGGGGTCTATAGACCTCGAGAAGAATTATAAGCTGGAACAAGGAACTATCTGAAACTGAACTGACCCCACACTGCCCTCAACAAGCTCCAGAGAAATTCCTAGATATATTTTACTATTATAATTCGCAATTTTTAATTTTTTTATTTTTAAGTTCTTTATTACTTCTTTAATTTTCATTTTTATAACCTACTATTACCTTGCCAAAAAAGATCCTATTTTTAAAGCAAATTTCATATATATATATTTATAATTTTTTTGATTTTGTTTTTTTAATATTGTATTTTTGACAGTCTAACCACTACTCTAGATTTTTAATCTTTGCTTTATGGTTTTTGTCATCAATTTTGTACCTTTAAGAATCTAATCTTCAGTAGTCATTTTTACTTATGAGTGTGATTACTGGCTTGATTTCTCTCTCTGCCTTTTGACTCTTCTTTTTCTCCCCCAGGTTGCCTCTACCTCATCCCTCCCCCTTCTCTTCTCTACCCAACTCTGTGAATCTTTTTGGGTGTTCTGGGCTGTGGAGAACACTTAGGAAACTAATTACTGGCTAGATCTGTCTCTCTCCTTTGACTCCCCCTTTTCTCCTCCTGGTCACCTCTATCTCCTTCCTCCCTCTTCTCTTCTCTGCGTAACTCCATGAACGTCTCTGAGTGTTCCAGACTGTGGAGAGCACGTAGCAAATTGATTACTGGCTAGATTGCTCTCACCCCTTTTAATTCCCCCTCTTCTCCTCCTAGTCACCTCTATCTTCCTCCTCTCTCTTCTCTTCTCCATGTAACTCTGTGAACCTCTCTGGGTGTCCCTCACTGTGGAGAATTTTTTCACCATTAACCCAAATGTTTTATCATCAGTGCTGTATGGATGGAGAATTCTTGAGACTACTGTAAGAATAAGACTGAAAGCCAGAGGCAAGAGGCTTAAATCCAAAACTTGAGAACACCAGAAAATTCCTGACTCCAGGGAACATTAATCAGCAAGAGCTCATCCAAAAGCCTCCATACCTACAATGAAACCAAGCTCCACCCAAAAGCCAACAAATTTCAGAGCAAGAAATACCAAGCTAATTCTCCAAAAACATAGGAACCCTAAGCATTAAAATACAGGTGGCCAAAAGTCACACCAAACACAAAGACACCTCAAAACTCGCTACTGGACACTTCAATGCACTTCAGAGAGAGGAGATCAGCTCCACCCACCAGAACACTAATGCAAGATTCCCTAACCAGGAAACCTTGACAAGCCACTCTCTCAATCCCACCACAGGGACGAACCTCCACAATAAACAGGAACCACAAACTACCAGCATACAGAAAGGCCACCCCAAACACAGCAATCTAAACAAGGTGAAAAGGAAGAGAAATATTCAGCAGGTAAAGGAACATGATAAATGCCCACCAAACCAAACAAAAGAGGAGGAGATAGGGAGTCTACCTGAAAAAGAATTCAGAATAATGATAGCAGAAATGATCCAAAATCTTGAAAACAAAATGGAGTTACAGATAAATACTCTGGGTAAAAGGATTGAGAAGATGCAAGAAATGTTTAATAAGGACCTAAAAGAAATAAAAAAGAGCCAATCAATAATGAATAATGCAATAACTGAGATCAAAAACACTCTGGAGGGAACCAACAGTAGAATAACTGAGGCAGAAGATAGGATAAGTGAGGTGGAAGATAGAATGGTGGAAATAAATGAAGCAGAGAGGAAAACAGAAAAACGAATTAAAAGAAATGAGGACAACCTCAGAGACCTCTGGGACAATGTTAAATGCCCCAAAATTCGAATCATAGGAGTCCCGGAAGAAGAAGACAAAAAGGAAGGCCTTGAGAAAATACTTGAGGAGATAATAGTTGAAAACTTCCCTAAAATGGTGAAAGAAATAGCCACCCAAGTCCAAGAAACCCAGAGTCCCAAACAGGATAAACCCAATGTGAAACATCCCAAGACACATATTAATCAAATTAACAAAGATCAAACACAAATAACAAATATTAAAAACAGAAAGGGAAAAACAATAAATAATACACAAGGGGATTCCCATAAGGATAACAGTTGATCTTTCAATAGAAGCTCTTCAGACCAGAAGGGAATGGCAGGGCATACTTAAAGTGATGAAAGAGAAAAACCTACAACCTAGATTACTGTACCCAGCAAAGATCTCATTCAAATATGAAGGAGAAATTAAAAGCTTTACAGACAAGCAAAAGCTGAGAGAATTCAGCACCGCCAAACAAGCTCTTCAACAAATGCTAAAGGATCTCTAGACAGGAAACACAGAAAAGGTTTATAAACTTGAACCCAAAACAACAAAGTAAATGGAAACAGAATCATACTTATCAATAATTACCTTAAATGTAAATGGGCTGAATGCCCCAACCAAAAGACAAAGACTGGCTGAATGATACAAAAACAAGACCCCTATATATGCTGTCTACAAGAGACCCACCTCAAAACAAGGGACACATACAGACTGAAAATGTAGGGCTGGAAAAAGATATTTCATGCAAATGGAGACCAAAAGAAAGCAAGAATAGCAATACTCATATCAGATAAAATAGACTTTGAAATAAAGGCTGTGAAAAGAGACAAAGAAGGACATTACATAATGATCAAAGGATCAATCCAAGAAGATATAACAATTATAAATTATACACATCCAACATAAGAGCACCACAATTTGTAAGGCAAATGCTAATAAGTATGAAAAGGGAAATTAACAGTAACACAATAATAGTAGGAGACTTTAATACCCCACTCACACCTATGGATAGATCAACTAAACAGAAAATTAGCAAGGAAACACAAACTTTAAATGATATAATAGACCAGTTGGACCTAATTGATATCTATAGGACATTTCACCCCAACAATGAATTTCACCTTTTTCTCAAGTGCACACAGAACCTTCTCGAGGATAGGTCACATTCTGGGCCATATGTCTAGCCTTGGTAAGTTCAAAAAATTGAAATCATTCCAAGCATCTTTTTTTAATCACAATACAGTAAAATTAGATGTCAAATACAGGAAAAAAGCTATTAAAAATACAAACATATGGAGGCTAAACAACATGCTTCTGAATAACCAAGAAATCACAGAAGAAATAAAAAAAGAAATAAAAATATGCATAGAAATGAATGAAAATGAAAACATAACAACCCAAAACCTATGGGATTCAGTAAAAGTAGTGGTAAGGGGAAGGTTCATAGCAATACAAGCTTACCTCAAAAAACAAGAGAAAAATCAAATGAATAACCTAACTCTACACCTAAAGCAAATAGAAAAAGAAGAAATTAAGAACCCCAGGGTTGGTAGAAGGAAAGAAATCATAAAAATTAGGGCAGAAATAAATGAAAAAGAAACAAAGGAGATCATAGCAAAAATCAACAAAGCTAAAAGCTGGTTCTTTGAGAAGATAAATAAAATAGACAAACCATTAGCCAGACTCATCAAGAAAAAAGGGAAAAGAATCAAATCAACAAAATTAGAAATGAAAATAGAGAAATCACAACAGACAACACAGAAATACAAAGGCTCAAAAGAGACTACCATCAGCAACTATATGCCAATAAAATGGACAACTTGGAAAAAATGGACAAATTCTTAGAAAAGTATAACCTTCCAAAACTGAACCAGGAAGAAATAGAAAACAGACCTATCACAGGCACAGAAATTGAAGCTGTAATCAGAAGTTTTCCAACAAACAAGAGACCAGTACCAGACAGCTTCACAGCTGAATTCTACCAAAAATTTAGAGAAGAGTTAGTACCTATCCTACTCAAACTCTTCCAGAAAATTGCAGAGGAAGGTAAACTTCCAAACTCATTCTATGAGGCCACCATCACCCTAATAGCAAAATCAGACAAAGATACCACACACACACAAAAGAAAAACTACAGGCCAATATCACTGATGAACATAGATGCAAAAATCCTTAACAAAATTCTAGCAAACAGAATCCAACAACATATTAAAAAGATCATACATCATGACCAAGTGGGCTTTATCCCAGGAATGCAAGGATACTTCAACATTCACAAATCAATCAATGTGATACACAACATTAACAAACTGAAAGATAAAAACCATATGATTATTTCAATAGATGCAGAGAAAGCCTTTGACAAAATTCAACATCCATTTATGATAAAAACTCTCCAGAAAGCAGGCATAGAAGACAACATAATAAAAGCCATATATGATAAATCCACATCAAAAATTATCCTCAATGGTGAAAAATTGAAAGCATTTCCCCTAAAGTCGGGAACCAGACAAGAGTGCCCACTCTCACCACTACTATTCAAAATAGTTTTGGAAGTTTTAGTCACAACAATCAGAGAAGAAAAAGAAATAAAAGGAATCCATCTTGGAAAAGAAGAAATAAAATTCTCACTGTTTGCAGATGCCGTGATCCTCTACATAGAAAACCCCAAAGACTCCACCAGAAAATTACTAGAGCTAAACAATGAATATTGTAAAGTTGCAGGATATAAAAACACACAGAAATTCCTTGCATTCCTATACATAACCATGAGAAAACAGAAAGGGAAATTAAGGAAAAAAGTCCATTCACCATTGCAATGAAAAGAATAAAATGCTTAGGAATAAATCTACCTAAAGAAAGAAAAACCTATATATAGAAAACTATAAAACACTGATGAAAGAAATCAAAGAGGACACAAATAGACAGAGAAAAATACCATGTTCATGGATTGGAAGAATCAATATAGTGAAAATGAGTATAGTACCCAAAGCAATCTATGGATTCAACACAATCCCTATCAAGCTACTAATGGTATTTTTCAGAGAACTAGAACAAGTAATTTCACAACTTGTATGGAAATATAAAAAACCTCAAATAGCCAAAGCAATCTTAAGAATGGAACTGGAGGAATAACCTGCCTGACTTCAGACTATAGAACAAAGCCACAGTCATCAAGACAGTATAGTACTGGCACAAAGACAGAAAAATAGATCAATGGAACAAAATAGAAAGCCCAGAGATAAATCCATGCACCTATGGACACCTTATCTTTGACAAAAGAGGAGTATATACAATGGAGAAAAGACAATCTCTTTAACAAGTGGTGCTTGGAAAACTGGTCAACCACTTGTAAAAGAATGGAACTAGAACACTTTCTAACACCATTCACAAAAGTAAACTCAAAATGGATTAAGATCTAAATGTAAGACCAGAAACTATAAAACACCTAGAGGAAAACATAGGCAAAACACTCTCTGACATACATCACAGCAGGATCCTCTATGAACCACCTCCCAGAGTAAGGGAAATAAAAGCAAAAATAAACAAATGGGACCTAATTAAACTTAAAAGCTTTTGCACAACAAAGGAAACTATAAGCAAGGTGAAAAGACAGCCTTCAGAATGGGAGAAAGTAATAGCAAACAAACAAATGACAAAGAACTAATCTAAAAAATATACAAGCACCTCATGCAGCTCAATACCAGAAAAATAAAAGACCCAATCAAAAAATGGGCCAAAGATCTAAACAGACATTTCTCCAAAGAAGACATATTGATGGCTAACAAACACATGGAAAGATGCTCAACATAACTCATTATCAGAGAAATGCGTACAATGAGGTACAATCTCATGCTGGTCAGAATGGCTGCTATCAAAAAGCCTTCAAACAATAAATGCTGGAGAGGGTACAAAGAAAAGGAAACCTGCTTACACTGTTGGTAGGAATGCAAACTTGTACAGCATTATGGAGAACAGTGTGGAGATTCCTGGAAAACTGGAAATAGAACTGCCTTATGACCCAGTAATCCCACTGCTGGGCATACACACCGAGGAAGCCAGAATGGAAAAAGACACATGTACCCCAATGTTCATCACAGCACTGTTTATAATAGCCATGATATAGAAACAACCTAGTTGTCCATTAGCAGACGAATGGATAAGAAAGCTGTGGTACATATACACAATGGAATATTACCCAGCTATTAAAAAGAATGCATTTTAATCAGTTCTAATGAGATGGATGAAACTGGAGCCTATTATACAGAGTGAAGTAAGTCAGAAAGAAAAACACCAATAGAGTATATTAACACAACATATGAATTTATAAAGATGGTAATGATGACCCTATATGTGAGACAGCAAAAGAGACACAGATGTAAAGAACAGACTTTTGGACTCTACGGGAGAAGGCGAGGGTTGAATGATTTGAGAGAATAGCATTGAAATATGTATATTCTCATATGTGAAACAGATCGCCAATCCAGGTTCAATGCATGAGATAGGGTGCTCAGGGGTGCACTGGGATGACCCTGAGGGATGGGGTTGGGGAGGGAGGTGGGAGGGGGGTTTCAGGATGGGGAACACATGTACACACATGGCTGATTCATGTTAATGTATGGCAAAAACCAATACAATATTGTAAAGTAATTAGCCTACAATTAAAATAAATAAATTTTAAAAAAAGAATAAGTACACAATTTACTTATGGGATTAGAAATGTAAGTTTTAAAGGAAGAGTGTATCACATTCATGGGCATGGCCATTCCAATATTTTAGTTGAACAACTTTAGGATCACCAAGAAATCTATCGCTGCATTAATAAGAGCATAGTTGAAATTAGTTTTCCACATATATGGAGAACAATGGTGTAAATGGTCTAATCATAGTCATTGTTCCTTGAGGAATTCTTCATATATCTTGAACTAAGCACATTGTAAAGAAAACAGTCATAAAGGCCATCCCCAAGAAAAAGAAATGCAAAAAGGCAAAATGGTTGTTTGAGGAGGCCTTACAAATAGCTGAGAAAAGAGGAGAAGCTAAAGGCAAAGGAGAAAAGGAAAGACTTAACCATCTGAATGTAGAGTTCCAAAGAATAGCAAGGAGAGATAAGAAAGCCTTCCTCACTGCTCAGTGCAAAGAAGTAGAGGAAAACAATAGAAAGGGAAAAACGAGAGATCTCTTCAAGAAAATGAGAGATACCAAGGGAACATTTCATGCAAAGATGGGCTCAATAAAGGACAGAAATGATATGGACCTAACAGAAGCAGAAGATATTAAGAAGAGGTGGCAAGAATACATAGAACTATACAAAAAAGATCTTAATGACCCAGACAACCATGATGGTGTGATCATTCACCTAGAGCCAGACATCGTGGAGTGTGAAGTCAAGTGGCGCTTAGGAAGCATCACTACAAATAAAACTAGTGGAGGTGATGGAATTCCAGTTGAGCTATTTCAAATTCTAAAAGACAGTGCTGTGTAAGTGCTGAATTCAACATGACAGCAAATTTGGAAATCTTGGCAGTGACCACAGGACTGGAGAAGTCCAGTTTTCGTTGCAATCCCAAAGAAAGGCACTTTCAAAGAATGTTCAAATTACCACACAATTACACTCATCTCACTTGTGAGCAAAGTAATGCTCAAAAATCTCCAAGTGAGGCATCAACAGTATGTGAACTGAGAACTTCCAGATGTACAAAATGGATTTAGAAAAAGCAGATGACCCAGATATCAAATTGCCAACATCCAATGGATTATAGGAAAAGCAAGAGAGTTCCAGAAATACATCTACTTCTGCTTTATTGACTATGCCAAAGCCTTCGACTGTGAGGATCACAACAAACTGTGCAAAATGCTTAAATGGATAGGAATAGCAGACCACCTGACCTGCCTCCTGAAAAATCTGTATGCAGGTCAAGAATCAACAGTTAGAACTGGACATGAAACAACAGACTGATTCCAAACCAGGAAAGGAGTATGTCAAGGCTGATATTGTCATCCTGCTTGTTTAACTTATATGCTGAGTACATCATACAAAATGCTGGATTGGATGAAGCACAAGCTGGAATCAAGATTGCTGGGAGAAATATCAATAACCTCAGATATGCAGATGATACCACCCTAATGATAGAAAGTGAAGAGGAACTGGAGTCTCTTGATGAAGGTGAAAGAGGAGAGTGAAAAAAATGGCTTAAAACTCAACATTCAAAAAAGTAATATCATGGCATCTGGTCCCATCACTTCATGGCAAATAGATGGGGAAACAATGGAAACAGTGAGAGACTATTTTCTTGGTCTCCAAAATCACTGAGGATGGTAACTGCAGGCATGAAATTAAAAGAGACTTGCTCCTTGAAAGAAAAGCTATGATCAACCTAGACAGTGTATTAAAAAGCAGAGACATTACTTTCCTGATAAAGGTCCATCTAGTCAAAACTATGGTTTTTCCAGTAGTCATGTATGGATATGAGAGTTGGACCATAAAGAAAGCTGAGCACCAAAGAATTGATGCTTTTGAACTGTGTGGTGTCGGAGAAGACTCTTGAGAGTCCCTGGATTGCAAGAAGATTAAACCAGTCCATCCTAAAGAAAATCAGTCCTGCATATTCATTGGAAGGCTTGATGATGAAGCTGAAACTCTAATACTTTTGTCACCTGATGTGAAGAACTGACTCCTCGGAAAAGACCCTGATGCTGGAAAAGATTGATGGCAGGAGGAAAAGGGGATGACAGAGACTGAGATGGTTGGATGGCATCACTGACTTGATGGACATGAGTTTGAGCAAGCTCTGGGACTTGGTGGTGGATAGGGAGGCCTGGCGTGCTGCAGACCATGGGGTTGCAAAGAGTCAGAGGTGACTGAGAGCCTGAACTGAACCCAAGCAGTTAGGAAGTTTTCAACACAGCCATGTGTTTCAAGCACTCATATCTTATAAACGTCCTTTCTGGTGAAAATCTGCCCTCATTGCTAGTTGATTTTCAGTCTATTTCAGGTAAAAATTTGAGTTTCAGAAAGATTTAAGGTATGCACATGTGAGATACATTCATGTATGAGATGTTGGTGGGAAATCATGTACAAGCTTTTATGTTGACAAGTAGGTAGTTTATGTCACTTTTATCCTTTTTTCTAGAGATGGGAAAGTTGAAATCAAGACTGGACAAATGCCAAGAATAACAGTCAGAGAAGGAGATTTTAAAGATGTCACTTGCCAGAATATAAAGCTAGGGATTCAAGTACCAAAAGATGAAATAAGTCAAACTATTAAGTGATAACATAGTTAGCATGGTCATGTAACTAAAATCCTTATTGTCTCTGATCAACATTTATGCACACATTGTACTTAAAAAAAAATCATATTCCCACTAAATTCGAGGAGCAATAGATACAGCAGATATTAGTAGTAATACTTTTAAAAGTTCAACTATAAATTCATTGTATATTATGAAAAATAACCACATTATACACATTGATAAAAATAGAAATGACATTAGTAGTTTTATTTCTCTGGTTCCATTTCTGTAAATACTTGGTCATACTTTGAGTTTGTTTTAACCTCATACCTTCTGTTCCTACCATGTAGATTAGTTTTCTTTTGATGTTATAACAAATTGTCACACATGAGTAGCTTAAAAATGAGACAAATTTTTGTCTCACATATCTGGCAGTAAAAATGTAAAAATGATCGTAAAGTTTCATTCCTTCTTGTGCCTTTCTATTAGTACCCATTCTTTTGTTCATATCTTTATTGTCTCATTCAACAAATACATAATGTTCATCAAATAAGAATCACATATGGTGAATCCACAGGTATACTTACTCTCCTCATGGGAATTGATTTTAATGGACACTCACAACAATAACAACAAAAATTAACAAGCTTTCCTAGGATGTAAAAAAGCTAAGAGGGCTACTTCCACATTGACAACAATATAGCATCAGACAACTTACAGAATCACATTATCTTGAACTTATCGAGAGTTATGGCTGCAAGGCAAGCAATTAAGCTAATATTAAAGAAAAGCAGAGATATCTAAGGAGACATAGGGTGCTACTTTGCCTACCTGGAACAAATACAAGATACTCTGGAGGCCAAAATTTTTAATAAATTGTTCAATGTTGAGTATGGCTAAATGTGAAAATACAGAAGTACTGGAATTTTACAATCTCACAGTTTCTTCCACAGACCTCACTATGA
This sequence comes from Cephalophus harveyi, assembly GCA_006410635.1. NCBI lineage: Eukaryota > Metazoa > Chordata > Mammalia > Artiodactyla > Bovidae > Cephalophus > Cephalophus harveyi. The sequence continues at coordinate 112,158 of SJYT01005573.1, forward strand.
ACTCATGAGAAAACATGGGGGCAAGAGACCCAAGAAATCCTTTTTTGATGCATTTCTAGGAAAAAGATAACATCTTTTAGTCTCTATCTCCTCTATGAAAGAAAAGCCTTGAATCAGCAAGACTGGACAGCAAACCATATCACCTTTAAGGCAAGGGTGAAAACCCATTCCAGCTGGGGGAAAAGAATGGAAAATAATTCTCTCTAAGCATCCTGGTGGCTCAGCAGTAAAGAAACCATCTATAAAGCAGGAGACATGGGTTCCACCTCTGGTTGTGGAAGATTCCCTGGAGGAAGAAATGTCAACCCATTCCAGTATTCTTGCCTGGAGAATCCCATGGACACAGGAGCCTGGCAAGCTATAGTCCATGGGGTCTAAACAGCTGCACACAACTTAGTGACTAAACAACAACCACCACCCTTGGAGGAGGGGCAGGAATACATCTTGGGGGCAGATAATCAGAAGTGTCCTACCGCAGGTGGAGATGGGCAAAAGCATAGAAAAGGCTCCACAACCAAAAATCAGGAACATCCTAGGAAAAAAGTAACAGGTAAGTAGATACCTACCTAAGATAGAAGCTGACCCCAAACAACTGGGAACCCCTTTCCTGCCCTCCACAAACATGATAATAATCTGAGTTATAAGTCATAGCTGTTCAGTGCTAGAGGAAGGTCAAGAGCACAGAAAAAGACCCTCTCTGAAGTGAAGTTGAAGAGGAAGGTTTAAAGCTATAGATGCAATAGACATTGAGAAAAATCTACCACACCCATCTCATCCCAAACACAAGAAACAAACAGTAGATGAACATGAAACCTTTGAAGCATCATGAATAATGTGAGGTGGGAGGTAGAATCCTAAGTATGTCCCTCCACATCCTGAAGTCAGAGGGATTTTCAGGTTAACTTTGAATGAGCAATCTGCCAGGATTTTCAAGGAAAAGCAGGCATGTCCAGCTTCTAGAAATGACCCCCAGTTAACAGACAGCAAGAAGGTAAGGACCTTAGTCCTACATTTGTGAGAGATTGTATTCTGCCAACAACCAGAATGATCATGGAAGGTGACCAGAACCTGAAATGAAACTGCAGCCCTAGCTAAAAATTTGATTTCAGCCTTGATGACTCTGAGAAGACACTGTATTTGGACTTCTGACCAAAGGAACTGTTAGATTATATATGTGTCTTTTCTGTTTTCTTTTTATCTCCATTTTAATCACCTTCAGTTGAATAAGCTCTAATCAGTTACTTAAGGGAATAAAAATTCTTGGCTTCAATAAATGGTTATTTATGTTTTTAGGTAACATTCATATAACAGGAAATTAACCATTTTAAGGGTGTCATTTTAAGTTTGTGGTAACCTGTTACACAGTGGCTGAGTGGTAAAGAACCCACCTGTCAATGCATAAGACGTGAGGAAGATCCCTGGGTCAGGAAGATTCTCTGGAGAAGGAAATAGCAATCCACTCCAGTATTATTGCCTGGAAAATCCCAAGGACAGAGGAGCCTGGTGGGCTACAGTCCATGGGGTTGCAAAATAGTTAGACATGACTTAGCAACTAAACAATGACAATAACCTGTTATGCAGCAACAAAAAACTAACACAGATTTGGGGGCCCAATATTTTCTGTTGGAGGGAAGATAGGTCAACTCAAAGAAATGAAGGTGGCATGAATTAGTGTAAACATAAAACTTAAGAAAATTAAATACTATAGAACAAAACGATCTAAAACAAATGGGAAAGCAATTTATGTACACTGATAACATTCATGAAAGTAAAACATAAGATGGGAGTATCACAATGGATGGGAGAGAGGTACTGGGAATATGTTATGTTAGGTTGTTACCATATGAACTTCGCGTGTGCGGCTGCGAGAGCCAGGCCCGCGCACTACGCGCTCGTGGCCGGGAGGAGCTGCCCCACGTCCGAGGTTGGGGGCAGCAGCCTAGAGTGCCAGGCTGCGACGGTGCAGGAAAGGCCGAGAGGAGCTACCCTGTGTCTGAGGTCGGGGCGGCCACTGAGAGGAGCTACCCTGCGTCGGAGGTCAGTGGCGGCCCAGGAGGAGACACCCCACGTCCAAGATCAGGGCAGCGGCCGGGAGGAGCTGCCCCACATCCCAGGCCATTGGCGGCCGGGAGAAGACACCCGGCATCTGAGGTCAGGGCGGCAGATGAGTGGAGCTACCCCTCATCCGAGGCCAGTGGCGGCTGGGAGGAGACACTCTGCATCCGAGGTCAGGGGCAGCCTGGAGGAGACACCCTGAGTGCAAGGTCAGAGGCAGTCGGGAGAAGCCACCTCGAGCTTGAGGCCAGGGGTGGTGACTCCGGGGAGCCACCACGAGCCCGAGGCCAGGGGCAGCAGCTGGGAGGAGCCACCCATGCCCGAGGCCAGGGCTGGCGGCCGGGAGGAGCAACCAAAGGATCGGTGGCTGTGCAGGCGCAGGAGGGCCTAGAGGAGCTATCCCACGTTGAAGGTCAGGAACAGCGGCGGTAAGGAGATACCCCTCGTCCAAGGTAAGGAGCAGCGGCTGTGCTTTGTTGAAGCAGCCGTGAAGAGATACCCCACACCGAAGGAAAGAGAAACCCAAGTAAGATGGTACGTGGTGCAAGAAGGCATCAGAGGGCAGACATACTGAAACCATACTCACAGAAAACTAGTCAGTCTAATGACACTAGGACCACAGCCTTGTCTATCTCAATGAAACCAAGCCATGCCTGCAGGGCAACCCAAGGCGGGCGGGTCATGGTGGAGAGGGCTGACAGAACGTGGTCCACTGGAGAAGGGAATGGCAAGCCACTTCAGTATTCTTGCCTTGAGAACCCCATGAACAGTATGAACAGGCAAAATGATAGGATACCAAAAGAGGAACTCCCCAGGTCATTAGGTGCCCAATATGCTACTGGAGATCAGTGGAGCAATAAGTCCAGAAAGAATGAAGGGATGGA
>SJYT01005581.1:0-22958 GCA_006410635.1 Cephalophus harveyi
GTGCTGCGACTCATGGGGTTGCAAAGAGTCGGACACGACTGAGTGACTGAACTGAACTGATATGCCCAAATGTGTCGTGCAGGCTCATGTGATAGCTCTAATTTTAGTTTTTTAAGGAACCTCCATAGTGTTCTTCATAGTGATTGTATCAATTTGCACTCATATGGTAGGGTTTCCTTTCCTCCATACCTTCTCTAGCATTTATCATTTGTAGACATTTTGATGATGGCCAGAATTAGCTCTTGTTTATTAAATTGCAAGAGGCACCCAGTCTGATAGAGGTAGTGAGGTGAGGAAGTAGGACTACCTTTGGTCTTTTATGATCCTGTGTATAGAAAGTTATTCTACAGGATGGGCTTGTTTGAACACTGAAAGATTAAAATAGCCCCTAGGAGCCTGGAATGGTAACACCCACTTATAAAGAGCTGCTAAATCGCTGCAGTCATGTCTGACTCTGTGCGACCCCAGAGAGAGCAGCTCACCAGGCTCCTCTGTCCCTGGGATTCTCCAGGCAAGAACACTGGAGTGGATCGCCATTTCCTTTATTTTGTAGAATGCCCTATCTTTTTCACATTTCCTTTTATAAACAGTTCTTTTTACTCTTCAGTTCAGTTCAGTTCAGTCGCTCAGTCGTGTCCGACTCTTTGCGACCCCATGAATCGCAGCACGCCAGGCCTCCCTGTCCATCACCAACACCCGAAGTTCACTCAGACTCGCATCAATCGAGTCAGTGATGCCATCCAGCCATCTCATCCTCGGTTGTCCCCTTCTCCTCCTGCCCCCAGTCCCTCACAGCATCAAAGTCTTTTCCAAAGAGTCAACTCTTCGCATCAGGTGGCCAAAGTACTGGAGTTTCAGCTTTAGCATCACTCCTTCCAAAGAAATTCCAGGGCTGATCTCCTTCAGAATGGACTGGTTGGATCTCCTTGCAGTCCAAGGGACTCTCAAGAGTCTTCTCCAACACCACAGTTCAAAAGCATCAATCCTTCGGCGCTCAGCCTTCTTCACAGTCCAACTCTCACATCCATACATGACCACAGGAAAAACCATAGCATTGACTAGACGGACCTTAATGTAATGTCTCTGCTTTTGAATATGCTATCTAGGTTGGTCATTACTTTTCTTCCAAGGAGTAAGCGTCTTCTAATTTCATGGCTGCAGTCACCATCTGCAGTGATTTTGGAGCCCCCCAAAATAAAGTCAGACACTGTTTCCACTGTTTCTCCATCTATTTCTCATGGAGTGATGGGACCAGATGCTATGATCTTCGTTTTCTGAATGTTGAGCTTTAAGTCAACTTTTTCACTCTNCTCTGGTATTACCATCTCTTTCAGAATTTCCCATAGTTTATTGTGATCCACACAGTCAGGGAAAATTAAACATTTCTCTATTCACATAATCAAGTCCGTATATATATATATATATATATATATAGAGAGAGAGAGAGAGAGAGAGAGAGAGAGAGAGAGAAAGAGAGAGATAGTCATTCTTGTCTTTTCTAAACCTCACAATTAGTGACTTTTGTCCTAACTCATACCGTTCATTCCTTATTTAGTATTTTAAAGTCAGAAAACAAGACTGAAAGTATTTTTATTGATCTGGATTTTCTAAATATTATTACTATTTAATTTTAGGAGTCTAGATAGCTACTAGATTCTCCTATTGTCAATTATTACTCAGCCATTTGTGGGCTTAGTTTGTACCAAGTTTAGTTGCCAAAGGAACATCTAGCACTGATGCATTTTCTTTCAGATAATAAACTTAGCTTCAAACCTTATAACCTCAGTTGAAGTGATTGCATTTCTGCAATTACATTAGGCTTCCCTGAAGCAGGTTAATTGAACTGCTGTGTATTGTTTTGTCAAGATTTATCCCCTTGTATAAATCTACTTGTGTCAGCTCTGTTGCACATTGTTCTTAAAGAAAATTACCTGCTTCCAGAAAAACCCTATACAAGACTCAGTAATTAAACAGAATGTAGAGATAGATTCATCTCAGCATTGGTTTGAGAGGAACTGTCCTCCTATAGTTAGAAATTTTCAAGCTACTTTACTGAATGTGGTTTTTGTTTGGGAGATCTGTGGTTAGAGACAAAGGTCCCTGAGAAATCATTCTTTCTTTTATCTCATGGAGAGTGATGAGTTGGAGAGGAGTGAGAGCTATAGTCATAATAAATGGTTCATATCTGGAAGATCAAAATCTAGACTGGTCTTTTGTTATTGAGTGATAGATACTTGCTTTTGTGCTATTATTTGACCAGTTCTAAAAATAAGTTAATATATATAACATAACAATTTATTATAGAATCATAAAATTATAGAGTTGTTTAATTTTAGCAACTGTAACTAGAGTTTGTCTGAAATAGAGTTAAAGTAAAATCTTCAGTTATTTGGGGATAAAGGAGTTCTTAGGCTGATTTGATAGAAGGCAATTTAAAAAAAAAAAGCTGGTCCACATATTGAACAATATTTTATAGATAAAATAGGAAAATAGAAAAAGGAAAGTAGAATAGAGTAAATGGAATTGCAGGAGGCTTGGGCCTGAAAAGAAGGTAGGTATTAAGAAATTTTCACTCAATAAAACTTAGCCACTCTTTTGTGACTACAGAGAACTTCATGATCTTGTTATTCTCATCACCAAATGGTATAGCTCATTGCTATGAGTTTGGAGGAGAAAGGTCATTTGGAATTGGAATAGACTTAAATATTTTGTGGAGAAATCTGAGCTGGATGCATGGGGAAATTAGGTGGGACTTGAGTAGGTAGAAGCGTGAATTAAATTAATCATGGAATCAAGAAACAACAAGATTAGGGAAGAGACAGAAGGAGAGGTGCACTGGGATGGGAAACCCTAAAGATATGTTACAGTTTGACTGTGAGGGCCCGGCTTCCAGGCCACAGTAGTTTGGGCTTGATCCTGCCAACTGCATGAGTCTTCCAAGACATTTTAGCAGGAGTCTGAAATGTTCAAAGGCATATTTGATAGTCATTCAAGTAGTAGTATTTTATGGAATAGACAAAAGTTGTTCATAGTTTCTTCAAAAATTCTGACTCTTTTACCTTCTAAAGAGTGAATGTGTGTGTGTGTGTGTGTGTATATACATGTATAACTGAATCACATTGCTCTACAGCAAAATTAAAAAAAAATAGTAGTGTATTATTACAATAATATTCCACCTCAGTATTTTAAATGAGAGGTCAGTTCTGTCTCTTTCAACCTTCTTAATTGTGCTAGACTAATAAGGCAAGGCCTGAGTATTTTGTTGCTAAAGGAAATTATAGGGAAGGTGAGGGATTTCTTAAACATTCCATCCACATTTCAGAACTTAAGGGATTAGGGAGAAAAATATCTCTGTATATGACTCTTCAGCACCATTGCAAATTTATGTGTCTTTGCAACCTCATTAGAAACTATCATCAAGAGCAAAGTATTTGATGCTCATCTCTGAATACAGTGTTTTAAATTTCCAATTCAAGCCTATTTACCTTGGTTTTACATTAGCCCATATTTGAATGAATCATGGATTATATAGTCTTTTTAGCAATCCATCATTATTTACATGTGGTCATTTCTTAAAAAAAAAAAGTTTTATTGGAGTATGATTGATTTACAATTCTGTGTTAGTTTCAGGTGTACAGAAAAGAGAAACAGTTATATATAGACATATAGTCACTCGTTTTTAGATTATTTTCCGACATAGGCCATTTCAGAGTATTTAGTAGAGTTCCCTGTGTTATATACTAGGTTCTTATTAGTTATCCATTTTATATATAGTAGTGTGTATATGTCATTCCCAATCTCCCAATCTATCGCCCCACTCTCATCCCCTGGTAATGATAAATTTGTTTTCTACATCTGTGACTTTACTTCTGTTTTGCAAATAACTTTATTTCTACCCTTTTTATTCAGTTCATTTCAGTGACTCAGTTGTATCTGAGTCTTTGCGACCCCATGGACTGCAGCATGCCAGGCTTCCATGTCCATCACCAACTCCCAGAGTTTACTCAAACTCACATCCATTGAGTCGGTGATGCCATCCAACCATCTCATCTGTCGTCCCCTTCTCCCCCCACTTTCAATCTTTGCCAGCATCAGGGTCTTTACAAATGAGTCAGTTCTTCCCATCAGGTGGCCAAAGTATTGGAGTTTCAGCTTCAGCATCAGTCCTTCCAATGAATATTCAGGACTGATTTCCTTTAGGATAGACTGGTTGGATATCCTTGCAGTCCAAGGGACTCTCAAGAGTCTTCTCCAACACCACAATTCAAAAGCATCAATTATTCAGCACTCAGCTTTTTTATAGTCCAACTCTCACATCCATACATGGCTACTGGAAAATCCATAGCTTTGACTATATGAACTTTGTTGGCAAATAATGTCTCTGCTTTTTTTTTTTTTAATTTTATTTTTACTTTATTTTACTTTACAATACCATATTGGTTTTGCCATACAATGTGCTATCTAGGTTGGTCATAACTTTTCTTCCAAGGAGCAAGTGTCTTTGAATTTCATGGCTGCAGTCTCCGTCTGCAGTGATTTTGGGGCCTAGGAAAATAAAGTCTGACACTATTTCCACAGTTTCCCCATCTATTTGCCATGAAGTGATGGGACTGGATGCTATGATCTTAGTTTTTTGAATGCTGAGCTTTAAGCCAACTTTTTCACTCTCCTCTTTCACTTTCATCAAGAGGCTCTTTAGTTCTTCTTTACTTTCTGCTATAAGGGTGATGTTATCTCCATATCTGAGGTTATTGATGTTTCTCTCGGCAATCTTGATTATAGCTTGTGCTTCTTCCAGCCCAACATTTCTCATGATGTCCTCTGTATATAAGTTAAATAAGCAGGGTGACAATATACAGCCTTGACATACTCCTTTCTCTATTTGGAACCAGTCTTGTTCCATGTCCACTTATAACTGTTCATTCCTGTCCTGCATACAGATTTCTCAAGAGGCAGGTCAGGTGGTCTGGTATTCCCATCTCTTTCAGAATTTTCCACAGTTTGTTGTGATCCACTCAATCAAAAGCTTTGGCATAGTAAATAAAGCAGAAGTAGATGTTTTTCTGGAACTCTCTTGCTTTTTCCATGATCCAGCGGATGTTGGCAATTTGATCTCTGGTTCTTCTGCCTTTCCTAAATCCAGCTTGAACATCAGGAAGTTCATGGTTCATGTACTGTTGAAGCCTGGCTTGGAGAATTTTGAGCATTATTTTACTAGCGTGTGAGATGAGTGCAATTGTGCAGTAGTTTGGTCATTCTTTGGCATTGCCTTTCTTTGGGATTGGAATGAAAACGGACCTTTTCCAGTCCTGTGGCCACTGCTGAGCTTTCCAAATTTGCTGGCATATTGAGTGCAGCACTTTCACAGCATCATCTTTCAGAATTTGAAATAGCTCAACTGGAATTCTATCACCTCCACTAGCTTTGTTCATAGTGATGCTTCCTAAGGCCCACTTGACTTTGCATTCCAGGACTTCACATTCCCCTGTGGCTCAGCTGGTAAAGAATCTGCCTACAATGCAGGAGACCTGGTTTTGATCCCTGGGTTGGAAAGATCCACTCCAGTATTCTGGCCTGGAGAATTCCATGGACTGTATAGTCCAAGGGTTTGCAAAGAATGTGACATGACTGAGTGACTTTCACCCTTTTTATTAGATTCCACATGTAAGCAATATCATATGATATTTGTCTCTCTGTGATTGACTTACTTCACTCATTAAAACAATCTCTAGGTCCATACATGTTGCTTCAAATGGCATTATTTCTACATGTAGTCTTACTTTTAGAAACTAACTTTATCAGCCACATGAACTCATTAAGATTTACCTTTTCTATGCAGCAGGTATGCATATTACTTTTTAAGAGAAAGAACACAGCCTATGTGAGATTTTAAGTAATGATGGGGTTAAGGAATACTATTTAAATATTGAAACTTTGGTTTTGATGATGTTGGAAAACTTGCCTTTGGGAAGGAGAGTCAAGGAAGGAAGTGGGAGACAAAGGCAATTTGGGGATTAGAAAAGAGTATTTCATTGCAGAAGATTTGACTTTCAAAATTCTTTTTTTTTCTTGATGATTCTTCAACTATTATTGAAGCCACAGAAGTGGCTCTCCTGATCACTTTAGTAAGGAATGTTTATAGCATCTTAACTAGGAAGTCTTTACTTATCTTTCCAGATTGAGTTCATTTTCCTTTAAGTTTTTATAACTGTGTTGGGGGCTCTCACACTTTGTAATTAATTGGTTATATGCTCAGTCACTACTGTCGGGGAGACCCTGGGAAGGGGGCAGACCTGTGTCCTGCCAAATTTTTATAACTCCAGCAGCTAACAGAGAAAGAAGAAAACAGTAAATATTTACTGACAAGTGGTTAAATGAATGGATAAATCAATCAGTAAATCCAATGTTGAGATGTTGAGTGCTTCTCACCTGTAAGGCATTTTGTCATATTTGTGGAGAAATATATAATTGCTGTTTTTGATATCTGCCTATAAGAGGCTTCCCTGTTGGCTCAGATGGTAAAGAATCTGCCTGCAATGAGGGGACCCAGGTTTGATCTGTGGATTGGGAAAATCCCCTGGAGAAGGGAATGGCTACCCACTCAGGTATTCTTGCCTGGAAGTTCCATGGACAGAAGAGCTGGTGGGCTACAGTCCATGGGGTCACAGAGAGTCAGACACCATGACAGAGTAACTGTCACTTTATAAGAAATTTAAACTTTAGTTCAGCAGCTAGATTACTAATATGAATGTAATTAGTCACTTTTAATTGTTTATAGTCTCTGCTTCTCTTTTTCTTTCGTTGATCAATCACCTAACTTTAATCTTTATTTGCCTCCATCACTGTGTCTTCTGAGGATATTAAATGACCCCCTGCTTGTTAAATTGAGTGTTTGAATTTTCTTAATCTGCTTGATCTCCATCTGGCACTGAACATTAGAGAATCCAGTCTTCCTTTGAATTTCTCTTTCCCATCTTGGCACCTAGACTCTGAACTGGATTCTGACATTCCCTGTCTCCACCCGCATGGTAGTCATGCAGCATGTTCAGAGTTCCTACTGGATACGTTATGCGCTTCCTCCTCTCCTCTTTTTCTACATGGTGCATCCTTTAGAGTGTTTCCTAGGCTAATATCACTGTTCATGATTTAACTGTGTATGTAAAACCTACTTCTGTCACTAAGTATCATACACATATAAACTATACCATCCTCTCAAATTAAATGTTTTTAAGATTAAAAATTAAGTTTCCCCTTAAGACCTTATTCTTCTTTGTCTCTTGTGACAAAGGCATGTGGATTCATTCTCATTGCCACAGTAACTTTCAAGGCACCGGTTTCCCTTCAACCAGGTTTTACCTTCTTGAGTCCATATTCTACATGATGTTGAATTAAGCCTCATAAACTATCTGTATCACCTCAACCTCAGAATCCTTCTGTGATGGATATTGCTTGCAGTCTGCCTCACTTACCCAGAGTATGAGGCCCTGCACAATATGATGAATAGAATTCTCCTGTTATTTTACCCCTTTACAAACCCAGTGATTTAAGTCCAATGTGCTAGTCAACATGCCAAGTTTGGTGCACTGGCTAACATTTCTCTTCTAGGTTGATTTGAAGCTCAATAATTACCTGAACTCTAGCCTCATACTGAAGTCTAGTTAGAATCTAAGGATTTCCCTAAAGCTTCTTGCATCCTAGCATTTTCCAAAGTGTGGAGGATATAATTTTAGGTAGTGCATTAATAGAAAGTCATCAAAAGAAAATGAATTATATGGTTTAAAGAGTTATTATTTTTTTATTTCATATCACTTTTTATAATTTTATTAAGAAGACCTTAATTTGATTAAACAAATTTTGTTTTTTAACATCGCTCTGACATTAATAATTTTTCTTTTAATCAGTGAAAATTCAGGGAGATACCTCAGTGAATTTATCAGTTACCAGTATCTAGTTAGAAATAAGTAATGTTATTTTATTTATGTTTTTTGCCTTTCATTTATTGTAAAGATACAGATTTTTCTTTAGAGTGATACTATTAATATTTAATTTAAATAATAATTTTAGTATTAATCTGGTATTTAAATAACTGCTCAATTTCAATATTTAAATGCTTAAATTTAAAGATGTGTATAAGAGACAGGGGTGACAATATACAGCCTTGACATACTCCTTTCTCTATTTGGAACCAGTCTTGTTCCATGTCCACTTCTAACTGTTCATTCCTGTCCTGCATACAGATTTCTCAAGAGGCAGGTCAGGTGGTCTGGTATTCCCATCTCTTTCAGAATTTTCCACAGTTTGTTGTGATCCACTCAATCAAAAGCTTTGATATTTAAGTAAGGTTTTGCTTGAATACACAGAAAAATATCAGGTAAAAAATATATGTAGCAATTATTAAGAAGGTAATTCAAGAAGGTGGGACATAGGAGTACACAGAAATTATACCCTCAATTATCATATTAGCCCACAATTTTTCTTTGTTTCAGTGACTGTGAAAGTTCAGTTGCTTTTCTAACTTTCTCTGTGTTAACTAATGGAATTCTTTCAAGGATCCTTTGTAAGACACTGTTTTTCCTATTTCATAGATAAAGAAATGGAAGACATAACTTGCCCAGCTTCTATCAAGTGGCAAAACTGTAGAGACGGGCTTTGAACCCAGGTCTTTAGCTTTCAGAACCCGTGCTCTTAAAAAGCAATTCTGACTCAGGAAAAGCCCATCAGTCTTTGATTTGATAATAACAAGTAAGATCTTTTGTGTTTGCTATCATTCATCTGTCTTTTTCCTCCAGAAGGAAAAGTTTTATTCAGACATGAAGTTAAACTTTGTAGAAACCTCCTGTGAGTAATTGTATTTATAATCGATTTCCATCTCTACAGACAACTTGAAAACCTTTTCCTTCAAAAGATATAGTCCTTAAAACTCAAGGAGTACTCAGTTAACTACAGGTTCAATAGCAAATAGGAAAAGGCCAGTCTCTCTGCATGAATAAATTTTATAGTTTGTTCATCAGAAAGTCCAGGAGCATGATGACCAAGCGCAATTTGCATCTGCTTCCTCAGCAGACTGCCCAGTAGATGAACAGCCCTCGGCCGTTCAAGTGAAATATTTAGTAACTAAGCAGGGTGTAGTATGAAAGCAAATTATATATACTGGAGAAATGCATCACAGAAAGTGTTATGGTTAAGCTTGATATTAGAATGTATCTCCGTTACATTTGCCTTTTCAATTCTCAAAAACTGAAGGGGCATTTTTCTGAGGAACTGCAGAATCCTACTGTTATAATTACTATAAATTATATTTTGTTGTAAGGATTTTATAATAACCAGATAAATTTTCACCATCTGTATATTTAAAATAGCCCTCATATACAACTAAGAAATATTTAAGATAAAAATTTGCTCATAAACACTCAGTATTTGTTTTTTAAACCCACTTAGTAACCAAAGTTGCTGTATTTCTTTCCTAATTCTATTATCTCTTAATTATTGGCCTAATACAGAGGTGGACAAACTATGACCTGCAGTTCAACCTTGATATTGCCTCTTTTTCATGTGGCTCACAAGCTAAGATTGATTTTCACATTTTTAAGGGTGATAAAAAGAAAAAAAAATATGTGACAGTGATTATATGTAGCTTGTAAAGCTTAAAAGATTTACTGTATAACGTTTTACAGAAAAGTTTGCCAACCACTCATCTTTTTCTATCCATAACATGTTTCACTTAGTATTTTGCTATGAAATTACTTCATTTTTGTTATGTCTCTCTAATTGAATTATGGTCTGGTAGTATGTCATCTTTCAGTTGCAATATGTGGTTCTGGTGCTGTAATACAAAGTCATTTCATATTTTACCTAACCTAGTGTTTGTTACACTGGAAAGCGGCACTTTTGGAACCATCTCCAAAGATACCTATCTAAACTAGGATATCAAAACCCGACCCTAATACTGATTGGGGCAGGATGGCAGGGATGGTCATTGGGGTATTGTTTATTTTGCCTTTTGGGGGGATGTAAGTCATTGGAGCCAGAAAACACACTGTGTTATCTAGAATCCAAAGATGGCCTGCCTACAAATCATCCTTCCTGGTATTTACATACCTATACAGACCCCTTCCACATTGAGTGTGAGTTTGCCCTTGGTAATTAACAGAATGCAGCACAAGTAATTCCATATTAAGCCAAGTCATAAGTCATGTAGCTTCTGGCTTGTTCCTTAGAATGCTAGCTCTTTAATGCTTCCTCTCAAAACCCCCAAAATTAGTCAAGAATCTCAAGCCACATGGAAAGGACACATATAAACATTCACCCTCAGCTGAGCTTCTTACACAACAGCCAGGAACAGTGACAAGTCATTTGTGTGAGCTCTGCTGAATATCTAATCTCAGTCTATCAGATAATTCCAATACCACCTGCCATTTGTTTGCAATCATTTGAGAGAACCCAAGCAAAAACCATCCAACTGAGCTTCTACCATAATGAGGGGTAAGAATAAATTATTTTAGTTAAGTTTTGAAGTGATGTGTCATGCAGCAATAGACAATGGAACAGCATGTTCCTATCATTCTTTGAATAGGTTTTTACTTACAAGCTTATCTTGTACTTTCCTGTGACAGCCCTGGTATCAACCATTTCTCAAAAGCAACAACAACAAACAAAAAAAACCCACAAAAAACAATTTCTATTAGTGGAGAATGATGCTTAAAAACTAAGATATGCATAACAGTTAATTTCCTTGTTATAATTTGTCTCTACTTTGAGGTCCTCTCATGGGCCAATTGGAATAGAAAATGGCAACCCACTCCAGTATTCTTGCCTGGAGAATTCCATGGACAGAGGAGTCTGGTGGGCTACACTCTAAAGGGTCTCAAAGAGCCAGACATGACTGAAGCATCTTAGCACGTACACATGTTCGCAGGGGCCAGTACTAAATTATGCAATATAAATTATTTATTTATTATCTAACCAGTCAATCCTAAAGGAAATCAATCCTGAATATTCATTGGAAGGACTGATGCTGAAGCTCCAACACTTTGGTCACCTGATGCATAGAGCCAACTTATTGGAAAAGACCATAATGCTGGGAAAGATTGAGGGCAAGAGGAGAAGGTGGGTGACAGAGAATGAAATGGTTGGATGGCATCACCAACTCAATGGACATGAGTATGAGTAAACTCTGGGGGGATAGTGAAGGACAGGGAAGCCTGGCATGCTACAGTTCATGGGATCTCAAAGAGTCTAATGTGACTTAGCTACTGAACAACAACATTATCTAACCATGAGTTCACAATGAAAACATTCAATTCTAAAGCAACCACACAGATTGTTGTAACAATTCTCTTTATCATGTCTGTAACTCTTATCACTCACAATATGTTTACTTATTTGATCAATCGCTCAGGCTTCATTCTAAGTTGATAATGAAGGAGCCCTTTCCTCCCTCAGTGAAGATGCCCTACTTACCCTATTCAAGTTATAACTCCAAACTCAGTAAAGATATTTGTGCTACAACCATCTACCATATGAGCTCCCACCTTTATTGCCCATCTAATGACTTTTGGACAGAATGAAGAAGGAAGGGAGGAAGAAAGGAAGAAAGAAATGAAAAAGGAAGCTTTTAAATAATGATTCTTGAGAAAATCTGGCACATTTTTTATTTGTATTGAGATTGGAGTATAAAGAGAAAAGTATAAAATTGGCCAAGAGGATATTGCAAAAATCAGAAATGATATGAGAAAATGGAGAAAAATCATTTTGAAGGGAAATTTGATTGAGCTTAAGAGCTGAATTAGATACAGGAATTTATGTAGAAAAATAATAAAAGATGATTTCTGAGTTCAAGGCTTTCGTTGGGATGTAGAGAAGAGGGCAAAGAAATATGTGAGTGCACTTGGGGCTGAATTGGACATATTACTACATAACTTTCAATTGTATGTAGATTTGTGATGCAAATATGGAAAATTAAGTCAAATTTTCATGTGGTTATAGTCAACTAGAAAAATCAATGGTGTGATATCTAATTTAACAATACATTGCAAACTAAGGTATAGTAACTATGCTCAGGCTTAAATATAACATAATGGCTGTTTTTTACATGGTAAAATAGGCTCAGAGGAAGATGAATTCAGCATTAACCACATCACAAATTAATCCAGTAAATAAAAGCAAAGCATTTCTCATTTTATTTTTTTAGCATGTAAACATATTGTACTCTCTTGTGAAAACATACTGAAATCTGTATTATGTAGCTCTGATTGGTTATGCCATAGTAAATTCTTATTCTTCTATCAGTCAGTGGTAGAAAAAGAAGCCTGATTTGGAAAAATTGAAATTGAGTTACAATGAGAACAATATTCTTAATTTTTCTCTTTGAGCCACAATTTCTCCTTTCTCTCTCAATGAATTATAAGTGAAAGTAAGACCTTCTCATCCATAACCTACTCACACCTTCTGCAAAACTAACTGTTCTCACTAGCCGTAGCCAAAATAGTTTTCTGCATTTCCATATTTTAATAGGTAAATATTTTATTCATGAGAAAAAAAATCTATCTTTTAATCTGCTGTATAATTTATTAACATATGCTATTTAAAAAAATATTAAAAGACATTCAGCAGGCTGGATGTGCAAAAATTATCTACATTCTTCAAAGGCAGCCACTTGCATAATTCTTGAAAAACAAACATTAGTCTTATTAAAGAAGTAACTATCTATAAGAGGTAATTAGACTGTAATAAGTCAGTGATGTTTGTTATAATATTTAGGGAACCCAGGATAAGAATGCTCAATTAAGGAAGGAGAGGACATATGTATACATGTGACTGCTTCATGTTGATGTATGGCAGAAACCAACACAATACTGTAAAGCAATTATCCTCCAATAAAAGAGAGTGAGAGAGAAAGGACTGCATAATTAACAACTTAATAGAAAATCTTAAAAAATGAAATTTTGGATAACAATCTAAAAGATGAGCAAGAAGAGAGAAAAGAGAACATAAAATATAATAGGTTAAATAGAAGGATAATGTTAATGAAATAATATGTGGAAGAACATATGTGGAATATCAAATAATATGTGGATATTTTCATATGCAACTATCATGTTGTAATTTTGTGTAACTTTAGAGGGCATGATGGGACCAAAAGTTTGATGTGTTTCTTTATACTTCAGAATTTTGTTTTAGGAATATTCCCTCCTAGATGAGTAACTCAATAAGTGTAAAAAATGTAAGTATATAATAATATTACTTTAATCATTTTGTAAATAATAAGAAGAAGGATACTTTAAAAATTTTATCGTGGTATAGGTGATTTACAATGCTGTGTTATTTTCTGAAGTGAGAAGTGTTAGTCATTCAGCTGTGTCCCAGTCTTTGTGACCTAATGGACTGTGTAGCCCACCAGGCTCCTCTGTCCGTGGAATTCTCCAAGCAAGATACTGGAGTGGGTAGCCATTCCATTTTCCAGGCAATCTTCCCCACTCAGGGATCAAACCTGGGTCTCCTGCGTTGCAGGCAGATTCTTTACCATCTGAACCACCGTACCACAAATAAATCAGTTATAACATATATTGCCTCTTTTTAGATTTATTTTCCAGTGTAGGCAATTGCAGAGTATTGAACAGAGTTCCCTGTGCTATTCAATAGGTCCTTATTAGTTATCTACTTTATTCCCTCCTGGCTCAGTCAGTAAAGAATCCGCCTGCAATGCAGGAGACCTGAGTTTGATTCCTGGGTCAGGAAGATCCCCTGGAGAAGGAAATGGCAACCCACTCCAGTATTCTTACCTGGAGAATCCCATGGACTGAGGAGCCTGGTGGGCTATAGTCTATGGGGTCACGAGTCGGACACGACTTAGCGACTAAACCACCACCACCATTTCATATATATAATAGTATATATTTGTCACTCCCAATCTCTCAGTTTTTTCCTCCCCAATTCCCAATTGGTAACTGCTAGATTGTTTTGTACACCTGTGACTCTTTCTATTTTGTAAATAAGTTCATCTGTACCATAGAAAAATGATACTTGTAAGAAAAAAACATCAGCTTTATTTCACCTCATTCAATCATAGATCTTTCAAGAACATGTGAGAAGAAAGTCTTTGTACGTGTACTTTTCATAACAGAAATTTCTTCAGGTCAGTTCAGTTCAGTCGCTCAGTCATGTCTGACTCTACCACCCCATGAATCGCAGCACGCCAGGCCTCCCTGTCCATTACCAACTCCCGGAGTTCACTCAAACTCACGTCCATCAAGTCAGTGATGCCATCCAGCCATCTCATCCTTGGTCGTCCCCTTCTCCTCCTGCCCCCAATCCCTCCCAGAATCAGAGTCTTTTCCTATGAGTCAACTCTTCGCATGAGGTGGCCAAAGTACTGGAGTTTCAGCTTTAGCATCAGTCCTTCCAATGAACACCCAGGACTGATCTCCTTCAGAATGGACTGGTTGGATCTCCTTGCAGTCCAAGGGACTCTCAAGAGTCTTCTCCAACACCACAGTTCAAAAGCATCAATTCTTTGGTGCTCAGCTTTCTTCACAGTCCAACTCTCACATCCATACATGACCACTGGAAAAACCATAGCCTTGACTAGATGGACCTTTGTTGGCAAAGTAATGTCTCTGCTTTTTTCATATGTTATCTGGGTTGGTCATAAGTTTCCTTCCAAGGAGTAAGTGTCTTTTAATTTCATGGCTGCAATCACCATCTGCAGTGATTTTGGAGCCCCAAAAATAAAGTCTGGCACTGTTTCTACTGTTTCCCCATCTATTTCCCATGAAGTGATGGGACCAGATGCCATGATCTTAGTTTTCTGAATGTTGAGCTTTAAGCCAACTTTTTCACTCTCCTCTTTCACTTTCATCAAGAGGCTTTTAAGTTCCTCTTCACTGTCTGCCATAAGGGTGGTGTCATCCTCTTCTGATAAGTTTTTATTTGAATTTTTATGTACTCCGATGCAATGGACATGGGTTTGGGTGGACTCGAGTTGGTGATGGACAGTGAGGCCTAGCGTGCTGCAGTTCATGGGGTCGCAAAGAATCGGACACCTCTGAGTGACTGAACCAAACTGAACTCAACTGATGTACTCCTTCAGCCTCCAACATTCCTATATGTACTTGTCAATATAGACTCAAAGTTATGAGCACTGCAATGTGAAAAGCCCTTGACATAATTTCAAATATATGAAGTTCACTAAGTTGTTCTGATTCTTTGTTGACTTTGTTCCTTTCAGCCTGAGTATCTGAGATTGATTTCAAGCAAATGCAGCAACAAATCAAGTGTTCTTGCTTGGGAAGAGATGAATGTTATGTTGTTTGTCAATATCTGACTTCCATTACCATTTATTTCTCTTTGTATGGGAGTTTTGATTGTCTGTTTGTTTATTTGTTTTAGACATTTTATGTCTATCTTTTACAGTTTTGGTACCCAGAGAATTCTAAAATAATTTAATACTGAAGATAGACTCGGAATTTGGGGATGACAGTTCCTCCACAACTAATAGGGCAGCATCCCTGATTATAAGCACCATGATATATCAAAACCCTACCAGACAGTCTGATCTGCTTACAGATTGTCTGAGGTTGCTGGTGATAGAACTTTGAATAAGTCACTTGACTCTCCCTGATCTTCACTGTCTTATTGTAAGATGATGAATTTGATTGCAGTAAGTGACTTTTGTAAATAATCTTTTTCAATTAAATATTAGTGCAGTGGTTAACATGAGAACTTTGGATCAGATAGACTTTATTGGCATGCAAGTTCCATTATTGGTGGTATAACCTTGGGAAGTTTAGGTAATTTCAATCATTTTATCTCTAAAGTGGGGATAACAAGATACTAACTTAAAGGCAAATTTGACTAAAAATGCAAGTAAAATACATAGCCTAGTACCTGATTGCCAGAATGAAGTGATTAGTGCTCATATTTGATTTTCTAATACTTGTACTCTTTCTAAAAAAATCTATGTCAATTCTTTTCTTTGTTCATGAGGTCACAAAGAATAAAACACAACTTAGCGACTGAACAACAATAATAATACTTGCTTTACATTATTATATTAGCTCAGAAGTATAGTATAGTGAGTCAGATTTTGCAGATTATCCTCCATTAAAAGTTATTACAAAATAATGACTGCAATTTCCCATGCTATTCAATATAACTTTATTGCTTGTCTATTTTATACAGTCGTTTGTACCTCTGAATCCCATACACCTACCATGACCTCATCCATTCTCCCCACTGGTAAATCACTAGTTAGTTGTCTGTATCTGAGAGTATGTTTCTGTTTTGCTGTATACGCTTTCTTTATTTTTTACACTCCACATATAAATGATATCATACAATATTTTGTTTTTCTATATTGGAGAAATGTCCTATTTTGTTATTCTTGCAATACTTTCTACCACAGAAGTCAGCTACTAGTTTTCCTTATCTCCAGGCATGTGACTGAATATTAATAGCTAATCACATCACTGAATGTTGCTGCTGTTTCTTATTTAGTAGCTGTCTGACTCTTTTGCGACCCCATGGACTGTAGCCTGCCAAGCTCCTCTGTTGATGAGATTTCCCAGGCAAGAATATTAGAGTGGGTTATCATTTTCTTCTCCAGGGTATCTTCCTTACCCAGGGATGGAACCCACATCTCCTGCATTGGCAGGCAGAGTCTTCACCACTGCGCCACCTGGGAAGCCCATCACTGAAGCTGGAAGCTTATAAAACAATAGTCTATGTTGAACTTATTAGGCAAGGGTTATGGTAAATGTGCTTCCCGGGTGGCACAATGGTAAGGAATGTGCCTGCCAGTTCAAGAGATGCAAGAGACATGGGTTCAGTCCCTGGGTTGGGAGCATCCCCTGGAATAGGAAATGACAATATACTCCAGTATTCTTGCCTGGAAAATTCCATGCACAGAGGAACCTGGAGGGCTGCAGTCCATGGAGTTGCAAAGAGTTGGAGGTGACTGAGTGCATGTGCATTCAAGCCCGTGCACACAAACACACAGACACAGACACACACAGTAAAGGTGGAAGCAACATTTAATTTCCAGTGGCAATTAAGGAAGTTTCTCTCTGATTTTCAGCAGTGATCCTGAATATTTTATCTTAAAGAATATTTTAATCCTTCATAGATTATTTTATTTCTGCTAAATAACCCTCTTTTCCACTAAAATTAGCCAACCTTTTTCTAGTGCTTACAACAAATTTCACCGAAACATTAGCTCATGGTACTAGTCTTTAAATAGTTGTGGTGGTATTTAATATAGTTTTAGTAAAAACTGTCATATTAAATTAAAATATAAATGACTAAATGTTGAGAATTGCTGGAGCTGGAAGATGAATATGCAGAAGTTTATTACACTATTCTGTCTTATGTATGTTTGAAATTTTCCATGATAATTAAAAAAACATTTACATAAATATATGCATGACAGACACATGTGATGACAGATGGGAATTGATTCTTAACAGATGCTTTACGGTTTATTTTAAAATCTATGTGAAAGATATCTGCAAGAACTGACAATTCTAAACATGAGCTTTTATTCAGCTTTATATTTGTTTAATACTATGACTGTGTACTTGCCACACATAGAGGATGCAATCCACACTCCAGAATTTATTGTTTGTAGACATTTCGACAATGGCCATGATCAAACTAATGTGAGGTGATATCTCATTGTAATTTTTTTGTGATGGTGGCATACTATCTTGATTACTCTAGTTTTGTAATATAGTCTGAAGTCAGAGAGCCTTATTTCTCAGGTTCCTTATATCTTTCTCATGATTGCTTTGGCTATTTGAGGTCTTTTGTGTTTATGTACATATTGTAAACATTTTTATTCTAATTCTGTGAAAAATGCCATTAGTAATTTGATAGGAATTGCAATGAATCTCTAGATTGCTTTGGGTAATATAGTCATTTTCGCAATGTTGTTTTTTCTAATCAAAGACCATGATATATTTCTCCATCTGTTTGTGTCATCTTTGATTTGTTTCATCAATGTCTTATATTCTTCTAAGCACAGTCTTTTGCCTTCTTAGGTAGGTTTATTCTTAAATATTTTATTCTTTTTGTTGCAGTGGTAAATGGAATTGTTTCCTTAATTTCTCTTTTCGATTTTTTGCTTTTGATGTATAAAAATACAAGAGATTTTTGTGTATTAATTTTGTATCCTGCAACTTTTTTAAATTCATTGATGAGCTCTAGTAGTTTTCTTGTGGAATCTTTAGGATTCTCTATGTATAGTATCATGCTATCTGCCATTTTAATACATTAACTGGCAATAAGTTTTTTGTTTCAAACTTTGATCATGCAATTTTTCTGAAGCACCATATGTTATACTAAAATGTTTGGTGAAGCACAGTGCACAATAAACAAATTACAGGTAACTTTTAATTCGTATTAGGAATAAATATTGCTAGTAAAATTAAGTTTTTGTCAAATGATCTGCTTTGAAGTATAATACCATGGCAATCAATGTCTTTGAAGTTTTAAAGGTTGAATTTAATTATTATAAAATATTAAAATAACCAATGCAAGGATATGCTTGGCAATTGATGTTAGACATAAATGCATATCTCAAGATATTACTAATGCAAATAAGATGTTTCCCTTAAGCTAAGATTTTTAGCAAGAAAAAGCAATATTTTTTAATACTTCAAAGTACAATTTGTCTATATAATCATAAAGTGGAAGAGAATAAATCTAAATCAGTAACTGAATGGAAAAATAACTTTGTATTGTACTGTAAAGTATTATTATCACATTTTATGATGGTATTGTTTTAAAACAAAATTCCCTAAGCTATTTGTAGATAGTAGTTTAGCTAGTAGCTGAGGCTTATCATCTAACAAGTGGAAATCAGTTGGTGGGGAGTAATTATTTTTGTACACCTGGTGTTGCTAGCAGTAAAGAAGCTATCTGCCAATGCAGGAGATGTTAAGAGAAGTGGGTTCTGTCCCTAGATAGGGAGGATCCCCTGGAGGAAGGCTAGGCAACCCACTCCAGTATTTTTTCCTGGAGAATTCCTATGGACAGAGGAGCCTGGCAGGCTACAGTCCAAGAGGTTGCAAAGAGTCAAACATGACTGAAGTGACTTAGCATGCATGCAATAATATCCTAGTATTGGCAATAGATTCCACAAAATCTATAAACCTACAATTCACTGAGAACTGTGAAATCATAAAAAGCTCTTCAGATTTGCAATTATGAACTTCAGTCTTTATATACATAGTTATTTATAAATTTGTGTTATTTGGTATAAAATAACATTTAATAGCTTCTAGAGCCTTTAATATAAAATGTATCAAGAGAGTATATTTGTTTAGGACTTCTTACTTTAACTATCTACACTAGTTTTGCTTCCTAAATGTAATTCAAATTCCTTCTCATGTATCTACTGTTAATGTTTTAGTATAGGTTCTTGGCCTCTTTTTCCTTGACCAACTCAGATGCCATGTAGCTAATTTTCCCAATTACTATCTATCCACATTCAGTTCCTCTTCATGTACCATAGTATATTGATTCTAAGTACACAATTTTTCATATGTAAATTTCTTTGAAATTAGAATGCTTCTTACAATCACTTTCAGCCAGATGATAGTCATGATGAGGTTGTTAATATCTTCACCCAGACATCAACTGTCCCAGTGTCATAAACTACATCAATGTCAGTGACTTAAAAAAAAAAAAAGACAAAAAACAGAATAACAGTAGAACAACATTCCTAAAGGGAAAGTCACATGTAGCCTGGTTTTGTATGACTACTCACCTAGCTTTCAAGCACTAATGTCTTTTAGCTCTATTGGTTCTTTAAGAAATGTTATGTTAGCATTATTCTTGATGGAACAGAGGAAGGTTTAGTGTGTGAAATCATATCAAACCACTTTGAGTTGAAAATGACTCAGTTTTTCATATAAATGTATTCTTCATAGGAAAGAGTTTGGAAAATATCTTATTTTATTTCCATTGTAATATCATTTTGAAATGTATGCACAGAAGTTATAACTGACAAAAATCAATGTTTAATTCTAAAAATAGCTCTTTAAATAGCTATAAAACTTAAAAAAGTGATCAGGAAACATTACTTTACAGTTTAGTTGGCAGTGTTTTTTTAAGTGTACCTTAAAAGTTTTGGCATCTTGGTTCAGTAATTCAGTAATTACCTTGTGTCACCTTTCTAATTGGTTTACCTTCAATTAAGAAAAAATAACCACCAACATCTTGTTGGGTATGAAATACAATCACAACTCATTAGCATTCTGGTCCCTACTTTAGATGGGGTTATCTAGAAGTAAAGACCAAAACAGAGTTCTTGCACACTTGGTTTGCTGAAGCAATGATTCCAGAAGATCCCCTGGAGGAGGGAAAGGCAACCCACTCCAGTGTTCTTACCTGGAGACTCCATGGACATAGGAGCCCAGTAGGATATGGTTCATAGCGTCGCAGAGTCAGACATGACTGAATTGACTTAGCCCAGCATGACCCCATGGAGAGTTTGTGGTGGCTCTGTGCTGTATCAACATATTAATAGTTAAGTTGAAACTACATTCCTAGAATCCCTTTCTCACTATGGTCTTGGGTTTATGGTTGCCCATAAGAGAAATATGCATGAAATTTGTAAGGCAGAAGCGAAGCAACAGCCATTCTGCTCTGAAGGTCAGTGAAGGGCACCAGGTACTGGTCCCAATCACTCCCTTGTTGTGGAAACCACGTTTTACTGCTTTCTCAGAAATGTCTCCTAGAATTTAATCTTATTCATTCTCTCTTCCTTGATTTCTCTCCCCTACCCTTAAGTTAGATGTCTGGCCGACCTGTCAGCGTTAGTTAAATGCTGTTCTGCATGCAGGACAAGCCCCCTTATCTTCAAAGACCTTTCTTTACAACTCTTGTGTGTGATTACCTCCAGACTTCCAGAAGGAACCCTCTTTAATCCCTGAGTTCAGGTCTCTGTCTTGCTTTACTGCTGTTACTTAAAAATTACAAAATAACTTATCAATAAATATGCACTCATTGTTTTCTCAGGGTGTTGCTTCTCCGAGAGCTCTCGCTGAGTTGTCTCTCATAATCCTGTGTGTTTGTGAGAGTCATTCAGTGTGAAACTGCCAGACGTTGTGCAGATGAACTGGCTCTCCTACTTGGCAGGAGGCAGAACCTGGTTTCACAGCCACGATAGCTCCCATTTGCTCTCCTTCAGTTTCTCTAAGCCCTGGACCAGATGACTGTATAGCTGCATGGGTAGATCATCTGCAGATCTAACTTCACCATCTAGCTTCATCTAACTTCACCATCTAGCTTCATCTAGCTTCATCTGCAGCTCAGCTACACCGGCTCAGTTGGTGGCAGTGGGAGACAGACCTGGATTTCAGTTTGCGCCTGTTGGTTCTACTCTGCCTTCATGAGTTCCACTTTGCCCCTGCTTAGTTCCACTTTACATCCACATTTTCTTCCTGAGATTTTGCTGACTTTTAACAACTTACATCTACCATCGATGCAGAGGCAACCGTCTTCGGCAGTCTTTTTCACCATTGTTCATAATTGAATAGCCTCGTGGAGTACAGACCATGGGTTCCTAAAAGAGTCAGACATGACTTAGTGACCAAATGACAAAAATTAAACCCTTCTGTTTACCATGTAGGTAATCTGTCCCCTCATTTTCTGATACTTCATGCGGGCTCTAATTCAAGCCATAGTTAGTCTTTTGTCTATTTTCCTAACAACCATTTCTTTTTATAATTCAGAACTGAACAGATTTCCTTCTTTTTCTGCATGGAAAGCTGCTATGCAACCTACTGGATTATCCTCCTGTGTACATTCCTCTGAGCTCTTGTATCACTCAGGACATGCCTTCAATACAAATACTATTTTATTTGTAGGGCAGCTAATCAAACTACACTATTTGATTTCCAAGTTGTTTAGTAACTCGAGATTTGCCATTATTCAAAGTAGATGGGGTTATCTCTGAAAGGTAGAATTGCCTTGTACCTTGGATAATTGAAATTAGAATGCTAGCAGCATTGCCTTTTAAAATCTTAATGCTTATAATGTATGTGAACTCTAAGAGGATTCTAGTTCGGCTTTGCATAAGTTGTCATAATCTTATGGGCAAAAATAGGGCAAATGAAAATTAGGGACATGTGGTCCAAAGTTCCTATTAGGTTTCTTTTTTGTTTGTATCTGTTTTATCTATCTATCTATACATATGTATTTATTAACCCTCCATATTAATAACTTAACTGAGAAACTGTTGAATTTATGTGTGCTCATGAAAGAAATCCATGTGAAGTTCATTTTCTCTCCTATAGATTTCTGACAAGCAGTTCTACTCTCACTATTATACTATCATATATTATATTATTAATACTACTAAAATAAAAGATAAGTAGAAAAAAATTAAAACACATTTTAAGACTAAAATTCTTATGACATTTTTAGAGTTTGCAAATTTCAAGAAATCATTAGTATTTTAAGAACAAACTGGAATTACAGGTACTATAAATTATAAAATCAGAGAGATGTTTGGGGCATGGAGGTCTATGTAACTCAAATAAGACAAATGGTTACTGAACAAATTAACTTTAAATGGTGGTTTATACACATGATCTACACATGAAGCAAACATGTGTATAACCTGAAGAGTCTTTACTTAGGGGATATAGTCAAGGAGGGAAAAAAAGTCAATGAAAATTATGAGAATGGAACTGGAGGAATCAACTTGCCTGACTTCAGGCTCTACTACAAAGCCACAGTCATCAAGACAGTATGGTACTGCCACAAAGACAGAAATATAGATCAATGGAACAAAATAGAAAGCCCAGAGATAAATCCACATACCTATGGACACCTTATCTTCGACAAAGGAGGCAAGAATATACAATGGAGTAAAGACAATTTCTTTAACAAGTGGTGCTGGGAAAACTGGTCAACCACTTGTAGAAGAATGAAACTAGATCACTTTCTAACAC
>SJYT01005581.1:24400-36591 GCA_006410635.1 Cephalophus harveyi
AGTTCAGTTCAGTTCAGTCGCTCAGTCGTGTCCGACTCTTTGCGACCCCATGAATCGCAGCACGCCAGGCCTCTCTGTCCATCATCATCTCCCGGAGTTCACTCAGACTCACGTTCATCGAGTCCATGATGCCATCCAGCCATCTCATCCTTGGTCGTCCCCTTCTCCTCCTGCCCCCAATCCCTCCCAGCATCAGAGTCTTTTCCAATGAGTCAACTCTTATGAGGTGGCCAAAATACTGGAGTTTCAGCTTTAGCATCATTCCTTCCAAAGAAATCCCAGGGCTGATTTCCTTCAGAATGGACTGGCTGGATGTCCTTGCAGTCCAAGGGACTCTCAAGAGTCTTTTCCAACACCACAGTTCAAAAGCATCAATTCTTTGGCGCTCAGCTTTCTTCACAGTCCAACTCTCACATCCATACATGACCACAGGAAAAGCCATAGCCTTAACTAGACTGACCTTAGTCGGCAAAGTAATGTCTCTGCTTTTGAAAATACTAAGTTGGTCATAACTTTTCTTCCAAGGAGTAAAAAAAAAATAGAAAAAAAAGAAAATTATGAGCCAGGAAAGAACTGAAAAAATAACCCAAGAGAAGAAAAATGTCAGAAAGCTAATCATAACACACTGAAGATTCAAGAACTCAAATATTAAATTGTTCTCATTTGACAGAGACACTGCATATTTTGCAAGTAATTAATGCTGGATGTTGCAACAAAAACTCAAAAGTTCAAAATTACTCAATGATTAACACAATACAGTTTTATTTCTTGTTCTCATCACAGACCAGTCAAATGTTTGGCATCTGGTCCTCCCCATAATTCCTAGAACACAGTCATATAACCACATTGCAAGGGTGGCTGGATTTGTAGACTAAACATGTATCCAAGAAAATGAGAACATTGGTTTAGGTGAGCAGCTAGCATTCTCTGCCACATGTACTTTAAAGTCCATCTCAGAGGACACTCCTTTTACAAAGCCCTTTCTGAGTCCCCTTAGTTACATTAAATTACCTTAAATAGAACTGTTGTCTCTCTTATCTGACTTGAAAAAGTCAGGAGTTCTATCTGTTTATTCTATACTGGGTTTGTCCTTCCCATTAGAATGGATGTTTGCTCTTCTGAGGGCAAAAACTGATTGTTAATCATCTTTGTGTCTCTTCTAGTAATCAGTGTAGTGCCTTATGCATTGAGATATAAATACTCCTAATTTGAATTTTACTTGTTTAATGGAAAGAAATTCTCTAAAAATTAAACTCAAGGTAATTACAACTGGTAGCTTTATATAATTTTTATTTGACTTTATTTGGGAGATTGTTTTAAAGCTTAGCATATATTCTAATAAAGTAATAATTTAGAAAATGCACTCCAGCCATGAAACAATGATGGCTTATGTGTTACAGATGGAAAAGAACAAAAGATGCTGCTGTCCCTTCCAACATAGTGAAAATAATATCATTAAGGATCTCATAAGTGACTGTGCTTCTTCCTTATAATGGGGATAAAACAATTCACAACAACAAAAGGACAGTTTTAGAATGAGTGGTAAATGTAATAGAGCTACTTAGTAAAGAAAGGAGTCATTATTGAGAGATGAAAGAGAAAGAAATAAATTGAAACAATGAGACCATAGCCCATGATTGTTTTCACATTTTTACTTTAGGAAGGTAGATGAGTTATAGAACTCATCTTGGTTCTTTTAAGTGTTTAAAACTGGGACTAAAATTTGGAAGTGTGTAAAAAATGTGAATGCCTGTATTGACCGTAGCTGTAGGCTAATTAAGGAGTCTCTTAATAATGATACAAAAGCTGGCTCATTCCCAATTCATACTGATTATCACTAGGACAGACAGCATAAGTGATAGCCACACAGTAACACTAAGATATATATCAAAGAGTCAGTGAGGGAGACTTTAACATCTACAGTAAGATTATCAATCCATGGCAAAGTCTAGTCAGATCAGATCAATTTTTTTCTTTCATAAATACAAGTGTAGAATGAATGATCAGTTGACGTGGCTGCTGTGTGCTAAGTTGCTTCAGTCCTGTCTGACTCTTTGCCACTCTATGACTGTAGCCTGCCAGTCTCCTCTGTTCGTGGGATTCTACAGGCAAGAATACTGGAGTGGTTCCTGTGCCCTCTTCCAGACCAATTAATGATATACCACAAATTAAAGGTTGGTTCAATGACGTTGGATATTTTGTTTAAAAATTAAAAGCCACCTGTCCAGAGCATTGGGATGCTGATGCCATGTTTACATCTTAATACATGGATATAATAATAAAGCATGAGATGAAATTTACACTCAACGTACTGTGTTTTATTTCAAATGCAATTATTGTATTGAGGGACTGAATTCAGTTGTATTTAATAAGGACACTTAGGAAAGTTTCGTGTTACAGCATTTGGCTGTAATGGAATTTGTTGTTTCCTTTTAAGAATGTGTGTGCTGAGTTGCTCAGCCATGTCTGACTCTTTGGGACCTCATAGACTGTAGCCCTCCAGGATCCTCTGTCCATGGATTTCCCAGGCAAGAATAATGGAGGGTTGCCATTTCCTTTTTCCAGGGGATCTTCCCAATCCAGGGATCAAACCCAGACCTCCTGCATTGCAGATGGATTCTTTACTGTCTGAGTCACAGGAAGCCCTTTTTAAGAACAGAAGGAAATTTAAGTTTTAAGGATAGAATACTCACGTACATTGTCAGGTGTATTATTATCTAGCTTTGAGTAAATTACTCAAAGATCAGAATATACCCCTGAAATGTGAAGAACCCTACCCACTAATTCAGTTGCCATATACCTGATTTAGTCAGGTCCTATAACAGTAACATTCTAAACATTCTCTGTTATTTGGTATGAACACAATATCTGATGACATTTGGGATTAAAGGTTAGTATCATTATTTCTGACAAAAAAGTAGGTTTATTGTTTCTGAGAGTAACTGAGATAGTTGGGCAGACTATGTCTCCACACAGAAAATGTATATTTTACTTGCCAAGTGAATATTAAATTTGCAAATGAATATAAGATTTAATTTAATAATATTTTTAGATAATAACAGAGTTTCATATTTTTGTACAGAGACCAAAATTTTCTCATCATCCTGAGGCCATTTGCCCAGTGACTCAATGTCATTTATTCATTCTGGGAAAGAGTTGACACAGAATAAAACAAATAGTCTATTGAATTTAAGAACAAATTTTAAAACTCTAGAACTCCCTGGGATAAAATTAAGTCTTATTGTAAATGCTATAGATTTTGTAGACAGAAGGATTTGGGTTCCATTATGTTAAAAAATAAAAGCTAGTGGAGGTGATGGAATTCCAGTTGAGCTATTTCAAATCTTAAAAGATGATGCTGTGAAAGTACTTCATTTAATATGCCAGCAAATTTGGAAAAGTCAACAGTGGCCACAGGACTGGAAAAGGTCAGTTTTCATTCCAATCCCAAAGAAAGACAATGCCAAAGAATGCTCAGATTACCACACAATTGCACTCATCTCACATGCTAGTAAAGTGATGCTCAACATTCTCCAAGCCAGGCTTCAGCAATATGTGAACCATGAATTTCCTGTTAAAGCTGGATTTAAAAAAGGCAGAGGAACCAGAGATCAAATTGCCAACATCTGCTGGATCATGGAAAAAGCAAGAGAGTTCCAGAAAAACATCTACTTCTGCTTTATTGACTCTGCCAAAGCCTTTGACTGTATGGATCACAATAAACTGTGGAAAATTCTGAAAGAGATGGGAATACCAGACCACCTGACCTGCCTCTTGAGAAATCTGTATGCAGGTCAGGAAACAACAGTTAGAACTAGACATGGAACAACAGACTGGTTCCAAATCAGGAAAGGAGTATATCAAGGCTGTTTATTGTCACCCTGCTTATTTAACATATGTAGAGTACATCATGAGAATCACTGAGCTGGATGAACCACAAGCTGGAATCAAGATTTCCAGGAGAAATATCAATAACCTCAGATATTCAGATGGCACCACCCTTATGGCAGAAAGCCTAAAAGAGAACTAAGTACCTCTTGATGAAAGTGAAAAAGGAGAGTGAAAAAGTTGGCTTAAAGCTAAACATTCAGAAAACTAAGATAATGGCATCCGGTCCCGTCACTTCATGAGAAATAGATGGGGAAACAGTGGAAACAGTGACAGATTTATTTTCCTAGGCCCCAAAATCACTGCAGATGGTGACTGCAGCCACGAAATTAAAAGACGCTTTCTCCTTGGGAGGAAAGTTATGACCAACCTAGACAGCATGTTAAAAAGCAGAGACATTACTTTACCAACAAAGGTCCATCTAGTCAAGGCTATGGTTTTTCCAGTTTAGTCAAGTATGGATGTGAGAGTTGGACTATAAAGAAAGGTGAGCACTGAAGACTGATTTTTTTGAACTGTGGTGTTGGAGAAGACTCTTGAGAGTCCCTTGGACTGCAAGGAAATCCAACCAGTCCTTCCTAAAGCAGATCAGTCCTGAATATTCATTAGAATGACTGATGTTGAAGCTGAAACTCCAATACTTCAGCCACTTGATGGGAAGAACTGATTCATTTGAAAAGACCCTGATGCTGGGAAAGATTGAAGGCTGGAGGATAAGGGGATAATAGAGGATGAGATTGTTGGATGGCATCACTGACTCAATGGATATGAGTTTGAGTAAACTCCGGGAGTTGGTGATGGACAGGGAGGCGTGGCATGCGGCAGTCCACGGGGTCACAGAGAGTCGGACACACTGAGCAACTGAACTGAACTGAACTGATGTTAAAAGACTGGTGAGCTCAGAACAGAAAGATTTTATCTATACCACATAAGAGATGAATTCTATGAATTATATAAAAACTCATTCTCCTGCTATAATAAGTGGAGCAAACAGTAGAACCAAGCAGATGGGTAGAGAGAGATTTAGAACAGATATGGCTAGAGCTTTAGATCCTTCTTGAGTCCCTTGGAAAGCACCTAATACCTTCTTTAGGGAAGATTGCAAAAGATAGGAGTAAGAGTAAGTTTAATGGGTTCTAAAGCAGACAAGTCTCCTTTCCCAAGCTATATAGCGAAAATTTAGAATTCCATGGAGTAACCCCACCTCCAGACTGAATCCTGTGTGGTTATTCCAGCAATGGACATGGGTGAAGCCAAAGGGAATGGACCTAAAGTCAGATTTGTAGGGTCCTTGCATTCCATCACTACCTGGAAGTGTCTGTGAAAGTTCCCTAGGTCCATTTAGAGAGCATTGTTCTGGCTGAGAACAAGTGCTACTACTGCTGCTGCTAAGTTGCTTCAGTCGTGTCTGACTCTGTGCGACCCCATAGACAGCAACCCACCAGGCTCCGCCATCCCTGGGATTCTCCAGGCAAGAACACTGGAGTGGGTTGCCATTTCATTCTCCAATGCATGAAAGTGAAAAGTGAAAGTGAAGTCACTCAGTCATGTCCGACTCTTAGCAACCCCATGGGCTGCAGCCCACCAGGCTCCTCTGTCCATGGGATATTGCAGGCAAGAGTACTGGAGTGGGCTGTCATTGCCTTCTCCAGAGAACAAGTGAGCAGAGCCAAAGCTATACATGGGAGCACAACGAGACATAGACCTGGATACCACAGGTCATGGGAGGATCATGGACACTTGCNCATGGGATATTGCAGGCAAGAGTACTGGAGTGGGCTGTCATTGCCTTCTCCAGAGAACAAGTGAGCAGAGCCAAAGCTATACATGGGAGCACAACGAGACATAGACCTGGATACCACAGGTCATGGGAGGATCATGGACACTTGCAGTAGATGCCAGCAGAGCATACAATGATAGGACTGAACAGAATGAGTGACTCTTGGTAGAGAAGAGTGCAGATGAAAAAATAATGGTAGGAAAATTTTCACATGGTGCCAAGGCAATAAATAAGCCACTCTAACCCTGCTCGCCAAACTTAGATCACTTCAAAGAGAAGGAAAAAAAAAAAAAGAGAGAGAGAGGACTAGTGAGGAAGATCTATAATTGTTATATATGACTGACTAGTTATATATGTGCCTGACCTAAAAACTGCTTACCTAAATATTGATGAGAGGTACTGAGCAAAATAAGGAGTTCTAAAATAAACTGACAGCTACTCCACGTTCAAGGTCAGGAGGGGCAGCCGTGAGGAGATACCCCTCGTCCAAGGTAAGGAGCAGCGGCTGCGCTTTGCTGGAGCAGCCATGAAGAGATACCCCACGTCCAAGGTAAGAGAAACCCAAGTAAGATGGTAGGTGTTGCGACAGGGCATCAGAGGGTAGACACACTGAAACTGTAATCACAGGAAACTAGTCAATCTGATCACATGGACCACAGCCTTGTCTAACTCAGTGAAACTAAGCCATGCCCTGTGGGGCCACTGGAGACGGGCAGGTCATGGTGGAGAGGTCTGACAGAATGTGGTCCACTGGAGAAGGGAATGGCAAACCACTTCAGTATTCTTGCCTTGAGAACCACATAAACAGTATGAATTGGACTGCAAGGAGATCCAACCAGTCCATTCTAAAGCAGATCGGTCCTGGGTGTTCATTGGAAGGACTGATGCTGAAGCTGAAACTCCAATACTTTGGCCACCTGATGCAAAGAGCTGACTCATTTGAAAGACCCTGATGCTGGGAGGGATAGGGCTCAGGAGGAGAAGTAGGCAACAGAGGATGAGATGGTTGGATGGCATCACCAACTCTGTGAACATGAGTTTGAGTAAACTCTGGGAGTTGGTGATGGACAGGGAGGCCTGGCATGCTGCGATTCATGGGGTGGCAAAGAGTCAGACATGAGCGAGCGACTGAACTGAACTGAACTGAGTTGAACTATATGTCTATTGTGTGCTAAAATCTTGTGCCTCCTACCTAGCTGTTATTTTACAAGTGATCATTTTAGCATATTTAATTACATTTACTTAACAAAATAAAACATGAAATTAGAATATTAACAAAGGCCATATTTTAATCAAAGCATTAGCTATAAACTTTTGAAGATCATACTCCAGCTGACTAGTAGCTAAAGAGGAAGCAGGAGAAGGCATAGTTGGGAAAAGATACATATCTCCCTGGAACTATTCTTATCTTGGCAAATTCCTCCTAGTTTTATTTGCATTTTGAAATCACCCATTTCAAAACCCCATCCAGTAAAAAATACTTGTGATCTGCTCAATAGAAGAAAGCCTTACACCATATTTATCTTATGATGGGTAACTTAAGCTCCATTTCCCTTATAAAAAACCCCCCTTATTCAGATCTGCCCTGAGTCACTAAATATATCCTTTTAATATCTTTGCTTTGCTCCCATATAAATATTAGGATAGATATAAATCTCCCTTTAAAGATGTTCTAAGAAATATTTAATAAGCATGAAAATAAAACATTTCTGATTATTAGTAATTTAAGAGCTAATTATAAAATAAACTAATCTGTTTTCTCCTCGATAAGTAATTTTAGATACAAATAGTGCTAGGAGATTTATAACAAAGAGTTGCATATAAAATAATCAATGATTAAACCAATAATTTTTTATTGGTCATCCATTTTATCATAGTTGGAAACTAGTGAGGAGCAGCAGAAAGACTCCCAGAATATGGTACCAGATTACTGGGTCACATTGGTCACATCTCTTACCTAAGTCTTTTAAAAACTTTTTAAAAGAGAGTTTAAACTCTATTGCTAAAGCATATTTTTTTCCATCAGGTAGATCTTGTTATATTTTTTTAACATACTGTAACACAAATATTTATTCATTTTTGGGTGCACTGTGTCTTCATTGTTGTATGGGGTTTTCTCTTTTAGTTGCAGCATGTGGGGGCTACTCTCTAATTGCAGTGCACAGGCCTCTCACTGCGATCATCTCTCTTGTAAAAGATGGGCTCTAGGGTGCATGAGCTCAGTAGTTGCAGCTCTTGGGCTCTAGAGTACAGGTTCAGTATTTGTGGCCCATAGGTTTAGTTGCCCAGCAGCATGTGGGATCTCCCTGAACCAGACATTGAGCCTGGGTCCCCTGCATTCTCAGATGGCTTCTTTACCACTGTGCCACCTCGTTTCATGTTCTGAAAGAGGTAATTCTTGAGCTAAATCTTTGAAAGATGAGTTAGGATTGTGGAGAAGGGCACATGAGATTGAGGAAACAAAGTGGCAGGCACAAAAATGTGGGAAGAGAATTCATGGAGTATACTGGGTACTGGGAACATTTAGTATGCCTAGGATATTAAGTGATAAGGCTGGAAAGGAAGAAAAGCCACATCATACAGGCTCCTGGGTAGCATTCTGGGTAGAAACTGAGGTCTAAGTGTCAAGACACTTGAGTATGAGAAAAACATGCACTTAAGAAGCACTGGGGAGCTGGGCAGGTGAATTAACTCCTGGTGTCTTTTAATACATGAAAAAGGGGAGATTTAGAGTTGATAAATATTGTACCTTTCATTCATATTTCTTCTTTACATCTTTGTGACTATACAAGCTTATCAATCACAAATAATTATTCCTCATGCTATTTACACATTTAAAAGTTATTTTCATGTTTATTAGAAATATAGGCAAAATATTAATCTTAAAAAGCATAGAAAAAAGTAAATGCTATTTAAAAAGTACTTTTTTATTTATTAAAGTAACAAAAGACCTCTTGTTTTTAGTAAATCATGCAATTAGCAGTAGAATACTTTTCAATAATTTAGAAAATTTTGCTTAACATTTTGTAATGCAGCAATATGTTACTTTACCTTAAAGAGACAAATTAAGTACACTTTAAAGAGATTCCTACCCATAGCCACTTGCTACCATAAAGGTTAAAAGTTTGAAATTTCTCACCTTTTTGTGAAAAAAAAAAAAAAATTAATGCCTAAATTTAACAACTCTTTTATAGTCTTTGCTGCGTGCTTGCTTATGAAAATTCATTAGCTACATAATATTTTCACAATTACATATGATAACATTACAAAGTTTTACAGAGATTTTACTAAAAGATCTTGTTTCTGTAAAATTAGCTACATTAGTGTTATCCCCATGTTTCCTTAAGAACTATGCATATATCATTTGTGACAACCAAGTGAAGGAATGAGTGCCAAATTTGTATATTAAGAAAAAAGTAAACATTAAAAAAAAATAAGTAAGTAGAAAGAGAAGCTCATTTGTTTTCGCCCTATATCCCAATACACCACTTTGGAGCCCATTTCTTTATGTATGAACAGGTTTTTAACTTTTAATCACATTGGTAGTGTAAAATATCTCTAATTTATTAAATGACTTACATTTTAACATTAAAATGTTAATGTTTCCTTGAAAAGATTAATTTCTAAAAGAAACTTGATACCAATGTCTTTTTTTTCCTTTTGACAATTATGAAGATTCTTTTCTGTAAAGCATAATTTGAAGTTTTATCTTTTAGGTGATAGGTAATTAGCATAAAATTGCTTGGAGGATGTTTTGGGAAAGGAAAAGAAACAGAAAAGGTCACCTGCCGAGCACAATAATCAGAAGTTCTTACATGGAAATTTTATCATTAATATTTTTACAAAGAAAAGGCACATACTATAGTGATTGTTGATTGCCTGTTGGGAAAGGAAGGAAATGAGTGAAAAAGAGTGGGGGACTTGAGAGAATTTAAGGGTTTGAACATCTGATTAAGAAGCACAATTAAAGGATCCAGTAAGGAAAATACATTTATGCAGATGGCTGTGAAAAGAAAACAATTCTTTGCTGTCATGAGTCATAAATTCACTCATTTGCTCACAAAAGAGGTAATTGATGTTTCAAACATTAGGACCAAAAGTACAGCCATGAACCCACAGTTAGCAGTGGGTTCATATTGTCTTAAATGTCACTTGAAGAATGGCTTTTAGGACTAAATGTAATTCCATTACCATTGATTGAAAAAACAAAAAAGGTTCAAAATGGAATCAGGGCAATTGCTTCCTCCTTATGAATTGATACGTTTTTTCGCTTTCAGGCAGTGTTCAGTTTCATCAAACCCTGTAGTTTTTTCAGAAAATGTCAGGCACAAAATTAGAGAAAAAAATATCTGCTTTATTATTTTTTTTTCTTTTATGAGAAAAAGGAAAAAGGAAGGAAAAGAAATACCAAAACAGTGTGAGGTAATCCACAATTTTAATTTTTCACAAATGGACATTATTTCCTTCCTTGTAGCTGTCTTTATGCTCTTCCACATCCCTTTCCTTACACAGCAAAACACATTTTTCTTTTCTTGTTAAAGCAAAACCTTTCTCCTTCTAGTTTCAGAGGGGAATTTCATAGTTGAATGTTCTTTGTTATTATTATTTTTATTTCAGGTTGAGCAATATAATCTGATGTTGAAGCTGAAACTGCAATACTTTGGCCACTTGATGCGAAGAGCTGACTCATTTCAAAAGACCCTGATGCTGGGGAAGATTGAAGGCAGGAGGAGAAGGGGACGACAGAGGATGAGATGGTTGGATGGCATCACGGACTCAATGGTAATGAGTTTACCTGGGTAAACTCCAGAAGTTGGTGATGGACAGGGAGGCCTGGCGTGCCGCAGTTCATAGAGTCGCAAAGAGTGGACACGACTGAACGACTGAACTGAACTGAATATAATCTCCCTGATTCATCCTTTTCCCTATAAATCCTTGAAAGGTAGAAAGTGGTAGTTATCTCTTTCCACCTGCTGTATATATCATGATACCTCACACATAATGGTAGCTCAGTATTATTCTTTTCTGAATAACAAACTGGCAGTTGTTCCACAGATGGTCATTATTTCTTCAGCTAATATATATGAAATGACTTTTTCAAGTAAGGCAGTATATAAATGTATTTTTAAAATTAAATCAAAAGGGAATTTAATTATTCCCATGTTATATAAATCATATCTAGATACAAAGAAAATCCAAGACAAAATTATATGATAATCATCAGAGCAGAAATGACCTATTATAGATAAAGCATTGTGGCTATAATATATCTTAACTCGTTTATTCCTTACCACAAGTCTTGGCCTGAGTGTATCCACATTGGACAGAAGAACTTTGATACCCAGTATCATATGTGTACGACTCTTTTAGATTACCTGCATACAAAATATATAATATCATTCATTTTTAGTTATTTTTAATGCTGGATTTAGTGAAGTTGGCAAAAGAATTTGTTGACAGTGATCTCTAACTCTATATTCGTGAGAAGGATCATAATCAGCTCACTGTACAGATGCTAAAAACATGAGTTTACACATCATTCCTCAGAACTTTTCTACCAGCAATTGAGGGTAACTGTCAGTGTCCCTGAGTGTGTAGCCCAGCTAGATCCAGATCTGCAGGTTTTATATTGTTCTTGTCCCATACTGAGATGTCCACTTTTTGCTTGTATATTTCTTTTGAGTTAATTTGCTGATTAATCTGGGACGTTACCATGCAAATTTTTTACTCTGACCTGAGTTTTTACTCAGGGTTAGCAAACATTTTTTATCAATGAGACTTTTCTTGTTTGAATCCTGAATTCAAAATGGCTTCCCCATGAAATAAGAGACATCAAAGACATAACATGTTCCGTTCCATATCATTAAATGGCAACCGTTATCTGTCCTTAAGTCTTGTTGGACAGATAATCAGTAGAATCATGCTCTTATGATTGTTGAAGACCAATTTCTGATGGCTGCCAATGCCATGAGATCCTGTGTTCTGTGACTGAATTACTCTGAAATAGATCTTTCCAGAAATATTGTTCCTTCTTCTCTGCCTTCCTACCACACTTACTCACTTGCCACTTATTCCTCTGCTCTTCTTGCCTTAATGTGCTCTCTTAGATCATTATTAGATGTTATACACTTTGAACATTATTAATTTAATGTTTAATTATGTTTTTTACATTAGAACTGGACATGGAACAACAGACTGGTTCCAAATAGGAAAAGGAGTCCGTCAAGGCTGTATATTGTCACCCTGCTTATTTAACTTATATGCAGAGTACATCATGAGAAACGCTGGACTGGAAGAAACACAAGCTGGAATCAAGATTGCCGGGAGAAATATCAATCACCTCAGATATGCAGATGACACCACCCTTATGGCAGAAAGTGAAGAGGAGCTAAAAAGCCTCTTGATGAAAGTGAAAGAGGAGAGCGAAAAAGTTGGCTTAAAGCTCAACATTCAGAAAACGAAGATCATGGCATCTGGTCCCATCACTTCATGGGAAATAGATGGGGAAACAGTGGAAACAGTG
>SJYT01005581.1:36678-75103 GCA_006410635.1 Cephalophus harveyi
CAGAAAATGAAGATCATGGCATCTGGTCCCATCACTTCATGGGAAATAGATAGGGAAACAGTGGAAACAGTGTCAGACTTTATTTTTTTGGGCTCCAAAATCACTGCTGATGGTGACTGCAGCCATGAAGTTAGAAGACACTTACTCCTTTGAAGAAAAGTTATGACCAACCTAGATAGCATATTCAAAAGCAGAGATATTACTTTGCCGACTAAGGTCCGTCTAGTCAAGGCTATGGTTTTTCCAGTAGTCATGTATGGATGTGAGAGTTGGACTGTGAAGAAAGCTGAGTGCCACAGAATTGATGCTTTTGAACTGTGGTGTTGGAGAAGACTCTTGAGAGTCCCTTGGACGGCAAGGAAATCCAACCAGTCCATTCTGAAGGAGATTAGCCCTGGGATTTCTTTGGAAGAAATGATGCTAAAGCTGAAACTCCAGTACTTTGGCCACCTCATGCAAAGAGTTGACTCATTGGAAAAGACTCTGATGCTGGGAGGGATTGGGGGCAGGAGGAGAAGGAGACGACCGAGGATGAGATGGCTGGATGGCATCACGGACTCGATGGACGTGAGTTTGAGTAAACTCCGGGAGTTGGTGATGGACAGGGAGGCCTGGCGTGCTGCGATTCATGGAGTCGCAAAGAGTCGGACACGACTGAGCGACTGAACTGAACTGAATTGAAATATCAATAGTTGTTCACACACATGCTTTTCTGGTAAATTTTTAAAGCTTAATTGATGGTCTGCATAAGTGGATAAGATAAAAATAGTTATCAGCTGGAAGATCAAGCTGAGTCATTTTTCTAGAATACATTTCAAAATGATAAGAGAAGGAAAGGCAAAAAGAAGATTAAGAGTCAAATAAGCTTTCCTGGTAGCTCAGACGGTAAAGTGTCTGCCTGCAATGCGGGAGACCCAGGTTCGATACCTGGGTGGGAAAGATCCCCTGGAGCAGGAAATGGCAATCCACTCCAGTATTCTTGCCTGGAAAATCCCATGGACCGAGGAGCCTGGTAGGCTACAGTCCATGGGGTCGCAAAGAGTCGGACACGACTAAGCGACTTCTTATTTACTGAAAGCATACTCAAAAGTCCTAGGATCTGCTCACTTACAGAATTAAATAACAGAAATGGAGAGATGTGGGTGTTTTAAAAAAATCATCAGCAATAATTCTGAGCAGCTATTACCTGAGTATTTAGATTGGAAGGATCCACAGAAGGTCAAGAAAGATGTAAAGATGAAAAACAATCTGAACCTTGATAAATACCAGATCCTCAAGAATAAAGGATAAAGGAGGGGGGAAATGTCTGAGAGCTTCCAAAGAGGAAAAAAGTATTAAAGCCCTCCAGAGTGAAACAAGAACCAGATTGTTATCAGACTTATCAGTAACATTGTACAGAAGACTATAGCATAATAACATGATAAAAACAAAAACTTGAGAATAAGCAGATTTTTAAAAATCATACCCAAAATTCTATACTCAGACAATTTTTGTCCAATCAAGTCTGGAAAGCCAAAAAAAAAAAATCATGAAACCGTAAAAATCATAGACCTAGCTTCCCTGGTGACTTAGATGGTAAAGAATCTGCCTGTAATGCAGGAGATGCAGAATCAGTCCCTGGGTCTGGAAGATCCCCTGGAGAAGGGAACGGCTACCCCCTTCGATGTCCTTTCCTGGAGAATCCCATGGACAGAAGAGCCTGGCGGGCTACAGTCCATGGGTCACAAAGAGTCGGACAGGACCGAAGCACTAAGCACAGTATAGCACATCTGTCTAAAACATAACCTTAAACAAGGAATGTCAGAAACTAATAAAGCTAGAAATAGAAGCTGATGAGTTAGCAATCATTGTGAATGTCTTTGAATATAGTTCTTAGAGGAGAAAAAACAAATACCAAATTATAATGAATGTAATTGTTTCATTTTTCATGTGTGTGTGCTCAGTTATGTCCAACTCTTTGTGACCCCATGGACTGCAGCCCACCAACTCTTCTGTCCATGGAATTTTCCAGGCAAGAATACTGGAATGGGTTACCATTTCCTCCTCCAGGAGAACTTCCCGACCCAGGGATCAAATCCATGTCCCTAGCGTCTTCTGATTGGCAAGCATATTCTTTATCAATGAATCACATGGGAAGCCTAAACACATTAGAAGCATTATATATGTATTAGCAAATACAAAGGAAATATTCACAGGAGTTCCCATGTAATTGGTAAAAAAGAAAATCTTATTATATCTCTCAAAATAATACATTTAAGCCATGTTTACTAATCATAGTACAATAAATTTATAAATAAATGCAGAAGTTATAAAAATAATAACAAACAGGTAGAATATTTGGAAATTTCAAAAACATACTCCTAAAGTATGTCTGATATAAAGATTAGCTTTAAATGGAAATATTAAACTATCTAGAACAGAACAGTATCAAAACACTATATCACAAACTGAGAATTACAAAAAAAAGATTTGTAGGAATATTTATCATTTTAATTTGTGAGAGTGTTTCAATCTAAAATGGAACCAGAGGATATGAAATGAAGAATCTCATGTACACATTCTTAGAAGAACAGAATTTAAGAACTGTGAGATAGTTTTCCAGTAAAAACCTGACTTGCAGTAGATAGACTGATCTCCTGTCCAAGAAATATCCCAAGAATTCCTCCCCATCCTCAGCCAAGGATGTTATGGCTTAGATTCTGTCAAGACTTCCACTTCCAGTCTGTGTCCTCAAGTCCAGCCCATCTCCAAAGCTCAACCGACTTGACATGCCTCTTGCTGGCTCACCTGGGCATTTTCCAAATTGCAAGTCTTTGGCTGTTCCCAAATAAACCCAGTTTCTGGTCATTTGAGTTTGCCTGGATTTACTCTTTAAGTTAGGCTGACAAATTTTAGAGGATAGAAAGAAGAGAGGAAGAAAGGTAGTGATATATCGCACAACCAACAAAGAGGTAAAATTTATTGAGGAGCTGGGAAACAAAAGCAATTCAACCAGCAAAATGAAAAGTTGGTTCCAAGAAGCTGATATGTTAGACTGATCTTTAAAAACAATAAAGAAAAATATTAATAGAAAGAAATTAAGAAGTAACATTTTGAATGAGAAATAAAATATTATTATACATATAAATACTCCAGTATTCTTGCCTAGAGAATCCTGTGGATGGAGGAGCCTGGTGGGCTGCTGTCCATAGGGCCGCACAGAGTCAGACATGACTGAAGTGACTTAGCATGCATGCATGCATTGGAGAGGGAAATAGCAACCCACTCCAGTGTTCTTGCCTGGAGAATCTCAGGGACGGTGGAGCCTGGTGGGCTGCCGTCTATGGGGTTGCACAGAGTCGGACACGACTGAAGTGACTTAGCAGCAGCAGCATACATATAAATATTTAAAATAAAAATAAAACCAAATATTGCAATATAAAAATTTAGGTGAAATGTTCAAAAACAGGTACTCTTCTAAATATGAAATAAACACACATACACACATGCAAACCTTGATAGATAAATATTAAGATAGCTACCTTTAAAAAAATAGCTTACAGTATTTCCAAGTTTTATTTTGAAATAATTTAGGTTTACAGAAAAATTATAAAACTAGTACAGTAAATTTCCATATTTACTTTCACTCAGCTTCTGCTAATATTAGCATCCTGCATGACATAATAATATTACACTAAGTTATCAATATGGATATAATAAACTGAAGGCTTATTTGGATTTCACAGTATTTCCTTTTTTTTTTTTTTCTGTTTCAGGATCATACATTGCATTTAGTTGTATCTCTGCTCAAGCTCCTCCAGTTTATGAAAGTCTCCTGTCTCTTCTTTTTCATGACCTTGAAACTTTAGAAGAGTTCTAGTACGGTAGTTTGGTAGATGCATGATGCCTGTTGCTCAGTGGTGGCCGACTCTTTGCTACCCTGGGACTGTAGCCCACCAAATGCCCCTGTCCATGGGATTTCCCAGGAAAGAACACTGGAGTGTATTGCCCACCACTGGAGTGTGATCCCCCTCCAGGGGATCTTTCCCACCCAGGGATGGAACCTGCATCTCCAGCACTGGCAGGCAGATTCTGTACCACTGTGCCACCTGGTAATGCTCTGCAATTTCGGTTGGCCTTTTATTC
The DNA here is from genome assembly GCA_006410635.1 of Cephalophus harveyi. Taxonomy (NCBI): domain Eukaryota; kingdom Metazoa; phylum Chordata; class Mammalia; order Artiodactyla; family Bovidae; genus Cephalophus; species Cephalophus harveyi. Next base: position 40,804 of record SJYT01005581.1, read on the forward strand.
TCAAATTTAGACTATAATTATGCACTTGGGGCAAGAATACCACAGAAATGATTCCTCCATCTGAGTACAACACTCCAGGAGTTGGTTGTGTTGATATTGATGGTGTGACCGTGATCACTTAATCTGGGGTCTGCTGGGTTTCTCCCCTGGTGATTAGTTTCTCCTTTTGTAACTAACCAATAACTTGTCTTTTTCACCATCTTACTTGTCGGTTTTAGTTAGCATCCATTTATAGATCTTGACTACTATAATTCTGCTGCTGCTAAGTCACTTCAGTCGTGTCCGACTCTGTGCAACCCCATAGATGGCAGCCCACCAGGCTCCCCCATCCCTGGGATTCTCAAGGCAAGAACACTATAATTCTGTGTTATGTTATTTGTGATTTTGTTTTCATTTGCTTTATTTTTTCCACATTACTTAGCTAAAATTATTACATGAGGGAGAAATGTCCTTTCTCCTTCATTTAATTATTTAAACTAAACATTTACTTTTATTAATATGAACTTAATAAATACTTACTTTACTCTGTTGATTTTATCCTACATTATTTTATTTTGTAGCTTATGTCATTCCAGCTTTGGTTATTAGAAGCTTTTATAGGTTGGCTCCTATGCCCTTTCCACATTTCCCCATCTTCTTTAATTTTAAAAAAATTACTTAATGGGTGATAATTGACATATATAATAGTATATTTTTAAAGTATATAACATAATTATTTGATGTACATACATAGTGTGGGATTATTATGAAGGGCAAGGTAATTATCAAATCCATCACTTCACATAGTTAACATTTTATTATTTTGAGTATTCTTGATTTCCCAGCGCTACATTTTTTTCCAGATTCATCTTATATTTACTCTGCACCAGGCCTGGAATCAAGGAATCAACCACTTCTTGAAGCAGTCCTGGCTTCTTTAACTAGAGAGTAATACTGGGCTCCAGGTTTGCTCATTGGAGCTAGATGTCACTGAATCTAGACTTCAGCACAAAGAGCAAGTACACTTAAGTATCTATACCAACTGGTGCACACACAGACATTATTTATCTCTCTATCTAACCATTCATCTATATCAACCTATCTGTTTATTTATCATCGATCCATCTCTGTATTAGTCTACCATTCTTAACATAGGCTTTTAATGATACCTCTTATTTCATTCCTTCAAAATACTAATTCTAGCCTTCCTTCTTCCTAATTTCTGTCCTATCGAACAGTAAGAAACCTGGTTCTTATTACATACATTATATTTATGTACTTGCTTGATCCTAGTATGTGCAAAATATATTTTTTCAAATCCTACACCCACACTCCCGGAAAAAAATGAATTTACTAACTCAAATATACATTTTACATACAGTACTTTTTATTTTTTCCAGTCTTTTATAATCTTATCAAAATTCTAGTTTCCAAAGTTACTTAGGTTACTTATCTTCTTCTCCACCTTCAGTATGCTTTTTAAAATATGTCATCTATTCACTTTGCATCCTTACCATATTATGGTTGAAATTTTAGAACTTATGTGTAGTAAAATTCACTCTTTGTGGAATTCAGTTACTTTTGACATATATAGAATCTTACTCAACATATTTGTACCACAGAAAAATTCCACTACCCCAAGTATTACCTTCTGCCACTCATATTTAGTCAAGCCCTCCCTCCACCCTTGGCAAGCACTGATCTTTTTGCAGTTCCCATAGACTTGCCTTTTAGAAAAGGTTATATAAATGGAACTGAACAATATATAGCTCTTGAGTCTGCCCTTTTCACACAGCAAAATAAATTTAGATTAATTATTTGATGAATTAATAATTCATCCCTGTTCATGTCTGAGTAATATTTCATTGTATGGATGTATTAAATTTATTTATATACAGCATGAAAACCATATGGATTGTATTCAGGTTTCCTGGATTATGAATAATACTGCTATAAACATCTATATCTAGTGGCTCAGATGATAAGATGAAAGTGAAACCTAGTGAAAGTGAGTCTCTCAATCATATCCGACTCCTTGTAACTACATGGACTATAGAATTCTCCAGGCCAGAATACTGGAGTAGGTAGCCTTTCCCTTCTCTAGGGGATCTTCCCAACCCAGGGATCAAACCCAGGTATCCCACTTTGCAGGTGGATTCTTTACCACCTGAGCCACCAGGGAAGCCCCAGATGATTAGGTTTCTGCCTGCTTCGCAGAAGCCCCCAGATTCAATCCCTGAGTGGGGAAGATCCCATGGAGAAGGAAATGACAACCCGCTACAGTATTCTTGCCTGGAGAGAGGAGCCTGACAAGCTAGAGTCTATGGGGTCTGAAAGAATAGTACATGACTGAGTGAATAACACTCACTCAAACATGTACATGTAGTTTTTGAGGAAACTTGAGCTTCCATTTCTCTTGGGAAAATGTCATCAATTGGAATTGCTAGGTCATACAAAAATGTATGTTTAACTATGTGATAAATTACCATACAATTTTGCACAAAATGGAAAAATTCCATTAACAGGATTAGTATATTAGCAGGAGTATAGGTGGCCCATGCCTTCACCATCATTTAGTTATTTCCAGCATTTCTTAATTAAACATTCTATTATGTGTATATTAGAATAGCACTGTGGTTTTCACTTGCATCTACTCAATGATTAATTTTTATGAGCATCTTCGATATGGTTTTTGCCATCACTAAGCCCTCTTTGATGTTAGATAGTTTATTTACTCTTTTTGTTCGGGTTGTTTGTTCTCTTATTGTTGAATTTTGCTGTTCTTTATTCTGCATATAAGTACTTTGTGGTAAAGGTGATCTGAAAACCTCAGTGTATTATTTTTCTATTTTTAGCAGTGTCTTTCATATAGCAAAGACATATATGTTTGTTTGTATATATATTTTTTAAAATAAAGGCTACACACACACACATATATATAAAATAAAAGTTCACAAAGTCTAGACTACCTGGTCTAAATTTCTTGTTACTAACACTTCATGAATAAAGACCCAGAAAAGAAATAATCATCTTCGTTATTTCTGAATTAGTGGAAAGGATTTTTTTTTTTTTTTTTTTTAAGAGAGCTATTAGACTGGAAATCCACAAACTGTAAGGATGTAATTAATGCTTATACAGCCATAAATATTATGTATATGATGAGCTGACTTACAAACAGAGGAAGTAACATTTTGTTAATTAATATGTTGATCTCTTCATAGGAAAAATTGATGTAATTTAAAAGATACATGACTTCATGGGTAACCGTTTTAACATGGACAAGAACTAAATAACACCTGAACTATTTAGATATATCCCTACTTATACAAATGACATGATGGGTCTCTGCCATCCTTTTAATATCTGGTTCCACTGGCACAGAGAGAAAGCTCAGCTCTGCACCCAAAATTTAATAGCAGTGGGCCTTCCTCGTATTTTCAGAGAACTTGAAGGATGTCTCAATACTGTGAATACAAATCAAAATAACCTACATTTTGGAAATTTTTAAACACAGCATCTGGGTATTTGAAAATGCATTTTTCTAAAAAATCCAGCAGATGGCACAAATACCCCTATTTTTCAGGTGTTGACTATCATTAGTAGTCATGAGAAGGATGGCATAGCTCTCGAGACAGAAGGAGGAGGTGGGAAAATGTTCTCAGATCCTGAGGAAAAGATGGTCTTGACTTGGAAAAAGGCCTCAGCTTTTGTGAAAAGAAATGATTGTCCTGATCTATGTGTAATTGGTGACTTTAGAGATTTTATAGGAATGGAATTAAGAGCTACTGGTATTGCTCTAGCACATACCTTAAAATTAGCTATTTTAAAATGCACACATTTAAAAAATAGAATTGCGAATGTAATATAGTCCCAAGAAATTTATGGAAATTAATTGCTGAAGAGTTGCCAGTAACCATTGATTGAGGATAGAATCCCTGTTTAACCCAAGGAGATTGTCCAGATTCACGACAGTTTCTTACATAAGAAACCGTAAACCAGATCACATCGTTTTAGCTGTCCTCATCTGCTAATGTTTTCCTTAGTCATGTAGCTCCAGTCACTGTGCATCATTTAAATATTCTTTAATATTCCTCTAATTCTGGCTCTTTCTCATAGTATGCGGTCTAACCCAACAAATGTTACTACTCAATATATAATGGAGTAGTGGCCCCCATGAGCCACACTGTTCTGCAAGTGCTCATAAAAATGTGCAAACCTGCATTCACACATGAGTGCATCACTCTGTCTGTCTCAGGTAGAGTGTTTCAGACCCCAGAGTTTTGGGCAAGAGTTAGAAGGCTACTTCTTCTGCCGGATAGCCAAAACCTGAAAGACTCTTCTCAGATTGATTCAGGGCTGAATGACGGCATCAGGTGACGGGTGTTTTCTCTCCATCCACTGCTCCATCCAGCGTGTAAACAACCCCTCTAGAGGTCAAAGGTGAATGGAGCTTCTCCAGACATATGGAAAGAACATATTTTTTTTTCTTTCAAAAACCTTTTTTATTGTTTCTTTAGTCACAGCCTCATACCTCAGTCAAGTGTCTGAGCAGACCCCCACACATTTCATTTTCCAGTAATGAAGATTTTCTGAAAAAGCCCTCAGGAAATGCATATCTCCTTCTCTAAAGCTAAGTGTGGTGTGTCAGAATGCCTAAATGGTCAGATTTTGCTTAAATTAAGGTGTATCCCCTGGTGCCAGGTTGGGCTCCTGTGGTGTGATCTCTTACCAGGTCATGGAAGAAGAGAAGCCAGGTGGCTGGTTGGCATCCACAGACAGCAATTTCTTTTATATTCAGGCCTGCAGTCACAAAGGGCCACATTAATGAGTCCTCCTCTGCCCACGCATATGTATCCCCTTCCCAGTTCCATCACTCATCATTATGTTCTCAGTCTTCATCCTGACTTAAGAACATACTTTCTTTTGAAATCTATTTTTTTCTCTATCTTTACCATAGTATATATTATAGCGCAGGCGCTCAGTCATGTGCCAGACTCCTCTGTCCATGGGACTCTCCAGGCAAGAATACTGGAGTGGGTTGCCATTTCTTTCTCCAAGGGATCTTCCCAACCCAGGGATCAAACCCACATCTCTTGCATATTCTGCATTGGCAGGTAGGTTCTTTACTACGAGCGCCACCCAGGAAGCCTGTCCTCACCCTTCCCCCACTATAAAATTAGCCCCTTTAAAGAAAAATGCTGTTCTCTCTGTTCGTCACCATTCCTCTGATTTCTGGAACACTTTCTCATGTACTGTAGAGTGAATTATTTGAGAAATAATGGATGGATGCAAATATTAATGGGAACCTCTTGATCTTTACTGGCTCCATTTTTAACAGTATAGAGGAGGTTAATTAGGAAGCATCTTTTTCTCTTGGGACATGATTCTGGCATGAGATGAAAATAATTATGGAATTAAATAAGCACCAGAGAACATCAGAACTGGAAGGAGGAGCTGAGAGGTGGCGGTTGGCTATAGAATTAATATCCATCAGGAGGACAGAGTTGGCTGAACCACAGCTCATTAAACAGGACGATTGGACACTTAACTATGGAAGAAGTACACTTGAAAATGATGGGGATTTGAGTTTTAGTAGAAAAAGCACTTTTCTGTGTAGTTTCTTCCAACTGTGTAACTTAGTATCTATGTTATGTAGGGCAAATTACAGATTTCCTGAAAACCTTAGTAGCATCATCTCTAAACTATGATTGCAGGATTTGCAGGATCTATTGGAAAGCACCCAAGAGTTGAGGTCAAAGATCTGAGTTGGAATAAGAAAGCTTTTTTCCTTCTTTAACGACACATAAGTTTCTTGACTTCTCTGAAACTTGGCTTCTGTAAGAGGTAAGTAGATGTTTGGAATAGCAGATAATTCAATTGGCTCTGTTCCAGCCAACTGTAAACTTTTGCCTCTTGTGGATTAAATTTTCTCAAATCTTAAAGTTGGCAACTAAATTAATTAAACACATGCACATGCATCAGCAGTGTGCCAAAGGGTAGATTAAAAAAAAACCCTGCAATTTCTCTAGCCCATGGCTTTCTCATTCCAGTCTGGCTGCTAAGATGGTCAGGAGTCCATTTATTAGTGAGGGAAAACCATAAATATTTGTAGAATTAATGAAATGGAAATTGGTGAATAAACCTAGAAAATATGGCTATTTAAATTTAATTCAAGTCTAGTTCTCTACATAAATTTCAATAATGAACTAAAGTAGAATTTTCAGATCTTGCTTGGTCATCTTTGATCAATGTTTGAGGTTGGACTATGTTCTAGAACCTTATTTTTGACCAATGCCATTTTTCTTACACACATAGGCAAAAGCAGGGATTACACAAATGATGAAGTTAGTCAAGCGAAGACTAGTGAAAACAATTTTTAAGTAGTCTGTTGTCTGTCTGCTGAAAAGTGTGACTAAGTGCTTTTCATCAGACTCATCATAACCTTAATAAGAAAATTAAAATATTTTCTTGGTTTAGTGATAGTGATGTTAGTAAAACAATGGACACAAGGTACAGAGACAACAGAAAAGTGTTTAAAATGTTTTTTCATAATACCCTGGTTAAGGTTAAGAAACATGAGCTATTTTTAAAGAAAATTAGGTAGATTGATGACTGATAGTTTAATGTGTTCCTGTTTGATCAATGAAAAGATTAAAGTAACTTGGTCTCATCAAAGGCTTTGTGTCAAATGAGACCTTTGAACTTTGTTTCATTAATGTTTTCATAAAATGCTTTTAAAAATGTTTCTCATATTGAGTTATGGTAGAATCATTTTTAGGTATAAAAATAAGATTGAACAGAACTTCAGGATCTAAAGAAATGGAACAAATTCAATGACCAAAGGTAAAATTCAAGCAATGTGCTTGATTCTAAAATAAATTGCTTACATGTAAGGACAGAGATGATGGGAGGTGGCCTAGTAGCAGCACATAATGAACTACCTTCTGCACTTCCTGTTTGATTCCCCTCCAAGTCCTGAGGTGGCTAGGAAAAAAAAAACGAATGTCATTCTGAACCTATTAAGAATAAAATCTAGGAGGTAATGGTTGAGTGTTCAGATCAAGGAAAGCATGCATGAAAATTTTTTTTAAGTAACAAAGATGAACTAGATCATTTGACAGCCAGGTTATTTTGTGGGACACAGTACTTCTTCCACAGGTGTTTGCAGTTATACTTCCAGAGATGACCTCACAAATATGTGTCTCATCCTACTGCCTCTTCTTAGGATGGGATGCAGTCCCTCCTCCATCAAACTGTAAGATCTATGTTGCTTCCTGTTGAAACAAGGTAGATCTTTGTAAGTGCCTTGTTTGATAGTGTGGGGTGAAATGATGCTTTATGACTTCAGAGACTAGATCATAAAGAGCAATATGTCTCCTACGTCTCTCTTTCGTCTCTCTCTCTCTCTGTCTGTTGTTGTTGTTCAGCCGCTAAGTCATGTTTGACTCTTTGTGACCCCATGGACTGAGGCACACCAGGCTTCCCTGTCCTCTATCTCCTGGAGTTTTCTCAAACTCAAGTCCTTTGAGTCGATGATGACATCCGACTATCTCATACTCTGTTGGCCCTTCTCCACCTGCCCTTAATTTTTCCCAGCATCAGGATCTTTTCCAACGAGTAGGTTCTTAGCATCAGGGCATCAAAGGGAGCTTCAGCTTCAACATCAGTCCTTCCAATGAATATTCAGAGTTGATTTCCTTTAGGATTGACTGGTTTGAACTCCTGACTGTCCAAGGGACTCTCAAGAGTCTTCTTCTGCACTGCAAATCAAAAGTATTGGTTCTTCAGCTTTCTTTCCTGACAGAGAGCCCAAATATGAAGACACAGCAAGAAGACCACTGTCTGCAAGCCAGAAAGAGAGCCCTTACTGAGAACCATATAGTTTGGCACCTTGATCTTGGAATTCCCAGCCTTCAGAACAATGATAGCTAAATGTCTACTGTTTAAGTTACCTAGGCTATGACATTTTTTAAAGCAGCTTAAGCAGATTAAAATTATTTGAAGCTCTATCACATGTGAAATATTCTAATTTAATTGTTATAACAAGGCTATAACATAAATGATATTACAATCTTTTCACATAGGAAGAAAGTAAAATTCACATAGATTAATCCATTGACTGTGTAGCTTCCAAATGGTTTAGATAAAATGGAAATCTAGGTCAAAACCCCCAAATCATTTTTTTTTCCCCTAAATGAGGTACCTCTAGACGCTTTGAAGCACTTCTTTAGGATATACATGTGTGGCTTTCCTCTGCTGGTTCACAGCAGAAAGCTACAGGAGCCCATTACTTCCACCCTAAGAACTGAAACAATCCAAAGAAGTGACAAATCATAGTTTTTTAAACTTAACAGAGATCAGAGAACACAAAGAAATTGAAATGAAGCAAACTCCAGAAAAGAAGGAGGCAGTTACCACCACTGCTTTCATCCCAGGCAGGACTGCAGAAAAAGGAGGGCTCTTTCTTGGATAGAGACCAGGAAAAACTAGATAAGTTTGTAGAGAACAGTGAGTGGCTACTGTGGCAGGTAAGAATCCCGAGGGAGTAAGCTACAAAGCGAGAGGATCCACCCACCAACTCTTTTCTATGGGTTTTCCCTTTGGTCTGGAGGGAAGGAATTCAAGCTTGGACCTGAGAAAAATGGCTGAGATAGAGTTACCTTGAGTAGGGCAGGGAGAGGCCATATGTAAGGCCACCACTTTCAGAAAATATAGATGGAGGTAGGGTACAATGTAAAAAGAAAACAAAGGAAAGATGGCAGCTTCCAGAATAAGCCAGGGAGGAGACAAGGGGGCAAGGAATGAAAAATAAATTAAAGAAAAAGAAAGAAAGACAAGTCCCATGAGAGAGGAAGCATGATATAGAAGAGATTAATCAATAGGAGAAAAAATATTCAAAGAGTTTATGAAGTGTTCATGTAGGTAAAGGGGAAATTCGCAGATTATAATAACTAAGAGTAGATTTATACTCTTTGCATGAGATGTGACTGCTTGAGATGTGACTGCAGATGTATTAACTGAATACATCTTGACTGGTTACTGTATTATCTTGGTTGGGAGATAATAGACCACCCCCATAGTACTATAACATGAACTTGCCAATGTAACTCAACTTCTCTACCTCAGGGTTTTCATCTGTAAAATGGAGGCAATGCAATAGTCTGTCTTATGGGGTTATTGTGACATTACATGATTCAGTTCACAGGAAACTCTTAGAACAGTGTCTGGGACACAGTGAACTAGGCATTTACTGAGATTGGTAGAGGGAAAACATCAAGGTACTTACATTGCCTCACCTATGAAACTGTTTTTACAACCATGCAGGCATTGTTCTTCATATACATATCCTCTGTCTGAACACCAGGCTTTCACATATGACTGGGGAGGTGCTAACCTCCAGATAGTCTTTCTAACCCTGCTTTTTTCTGGCTAGTAGGGCCAGTTTCATGAGTCACACAGGACCACGTAATTGGTTTCATGCTCTGCTGTTGCTTTCTCGAAATCCACAATGATTTGTGAATAAGGGGGATCCACAATTTTCATTTTAACCTGGGTCTCACGAATTATATAGCTGCTCTGTTGGCTAGCTGCATCATAAGTCTCAGCTCAGAAGTCACACCTCGTAGGTAGACTTTTGTTGTGGTTGTTGCTGTTCAGTCACCCAGGTGTGTCTGACTCTTTGCCACTCCATGAACTGCAGAACACCAGGCCTCCCTGTCCCTCACCATCTCCTGGAGTTAGCCTAAATTCATGCCCATTGCATTCTGGAACCTGATAAATTGCCACCACTCTATCTCCTACTGAAAACTGAAAGTGTTAGTCCCTCCATCATGTCTGATGGTGGACTGTAAGCCTCCAAGTCCCTCTGTTCATGGAATTCTCCAGGCAAGAGTACTGGTGCTAAGTCACTTCAGTCATGTCCAACTCTGTGTGACCCCAGAGACGGCAGCCCACCAGTCTCCCCCGTCCCTGGGATTCTCCAGGCAAGAACACTGGAGTGGGTTGCCATTTCCTTCTCCAATGGATGAGAGTGAAAAGTGAAAGTGAAGTCACTCAGTCGTGTCCGACTTCTAGCGACCCCATGTACTGTAGCCCACCAGGCTCCTCCGTCCATGGGATTTTCCAGGCAAGAGTACTGGAGTGGGGTGCCATCGCCTTCTCCGAGTGAGTTGCTATTCCCTTCTCCAGGAGATCTTCCCCACCCAGGGAGAGAACCCAGGTTTCCTGAATTGTAGACAGATCCTTTACTTTCTGAGCCACCTTAGTACTTTTTATTTCTCCCATTATAGAATTATGGAATTCGAAACTGCTTATCTTTGTGAGATATTGAAAGCTGTAGAAAGTCTGGAGCATTGTCAGTCTTGCTCAGTATTTTGTTTGCTCCAGCATTTTTCACAGGCCATGGCATATATATTCGATAGCTATGTGCTGAGTGAATGAATAACATGTTTGCATTGAATAGGGAAACATCTGAAAACCACTGCCCCTGACTCTCTACTACATGAATATCATACAAATTTCCCTGGAAGGCCAAATCCATGACAGATAGCAAAAGGGAAGACAAGGGATACAATGCACGCTGAGGAACAATGGATTTCTCCCAAACTTAATTCAGAGACTTGCAGCAAGTTGCCAACTATAAAAGGAAGGAGTAGGTTATTTGGACATTTGATTCAAAAGTTGTGATATTTACTGAAAGAGGCTAAAAGTGCTACCAGGTAGGTATGAATTTCTAGTAATTACTGACACTCCTCAAAAATGAACAGAGATGAATGGAGAGAAAGGCAATGATTGCAAGCAGGTCCACCAAGAATATTTCTCCCAAGAGTGTTCAGAAAGATCCGCTGAGCAGGTACAGGCCCACGAACTTTCTCTTTCATCATTTAGGAGGATGTGTATAGTTATTGCAGTTTTTCTCTAGGTTGAAAAATACACTGTGAGCAATTTCTGTTCAAAAGAATATTTTTGTTATTTGTCATTGTGTTGTAGCCAGAAAGTTAGAGCCACTCTGAGATGAGGAGATTTTATGATCACTCCTTTATACTCTGTGAATTATAAAATAGAATGTTTATAGAGTGTTTTGATAAAGTAACTCATAAAGCATCATTTAATAGTTAAATAATGAGCCCTGAGTCAACATCACATCTGGGCTCTCATCCAATTTCGGCTAACTCTCTAGGTTACACTTGGCAATTCATTTAACCTTCCTACTCTTCAGTATCTCCAAACTGAGAAAGCTTGGATGATTTCTAGGCTCCCTTTCAGCTCTACACTTTCTAGCGGGTTGGAGTTGGAGAAGAACTCCTTTGGAGGTTTAGGTAGTCACAGTTAGCTTAAAGAGAGATGTTGTTTATGAGGAAGAGACGGAAGAGAAATAAAGTCCAAAGAACAGAATCTGCACATCTTGGAAACCATACAAACTGCACAACGTTCTTTTCTCAAGAAAGTAGGTTTGTGTAGAGGTACAATTCTTAGTAAGCACAAGGTCTAGAGAGAAAAGCATAATTGAACAAGCATAGTCAGGTAAAAAAAAAAATCTCCACTCCACAAAACAATCTAAAAATCCCAAACAGCAAGAGGAAGCAAAGGTGGCTCTCAGATGAGGGTGGGAGTGCATGGCATGAATGTGGGCCAACAAGAAAGTTTACGAGGAGAAGGAGACAGCTCTGACCAACAGGAAAGTTTACAAGGAGAAAGAGACAGCTCTGACCTTTCTGTGTATCTTGAGGTTTGACTAGTAATGGTGCCTTCAGAAATAAATAGGTATTTCTTTCAGAAGTCTTCTTTGAATGTTTTGTCACATTCTTAGCATTCTTTTCTCCAGAAAACACCTTCAATGTTTGTTTGTTTGTCTTTTGTAAAGCTGCCATTTGGAAAATGTGCCTAGAGAGAGTAATCCCATCTCTTTTTGCCATCGCCATGCCCCTGTGCTTTTGAGAGGAGGGTTTAACACCATCTGAGGAGCATGGTGAGAATATTAAGGTGGTTTGACAAGAATAATGGGGAGGTTTTCTGCAGCACATTCACAAACACCATGAGGATTTAGATATGACTCAGTAAGAGAGAAATTAATAGATATGTTTGATTCCCCTCATTGAATTGGGATGAAGGAAGAGAGATATTACCTATTTTTCAAAGTTATTATTCTCATAAAGCAGAAGACTAGAGATATAGATAGAGTTTCCTTTTTTTTCTGCAAAGGATTAAAGGGAACATGTGGCTAATGGTTTGTAGGTTTCAGGGAACAGGGATTTATGTTCCAGACTTGATATGTAACATCAGAGATAGAATCTTTTGGGAAAGTGAGGAGAGCTTCCCATAAAGACTGGTATAGAACTGTTTAAAAGATTTGTTGGTCTGATCAAAAGGGTTTACACCCCAGACTTGGGGGCTAAACAGAAATGCACGATGTTAGAACTGGAAAATCAGGATACTCTGTGAAATAGTAGCTCCCAGGCCTTCTGAAGACCAAGGTCAGATCTAGCCCGGAGCCCCTTCTACTCATTTTTATTGGCTACAGCAAGTCGCAGCCTGGTTCAGACTCAATTACCATTTGTAGGCTGGAAATGTAACATTTATGGAAAAGTTGATATTGGATTAAAAGTCATTCTGACAGTGCTGTAGTGCAAATCTACTGATTCCATATCTCATTTCACCCCAGCATGCTGCCTTTGTTAAGTTCACCAAAGCACTCAATAAGTTCCAGGATATTATTAGAAGTAAGATGAAAAGGAAGAGGGATATTGGAAGTGGGACAATTGTACAATTACACATGAGCAATTTATGGATGTTACAACTCACAGATTTAAAAACAAATTTCAGTCTTGTTTTATTCAAATCTTGTATCAACGACTTTATTGTTTTATTAGTTATGTTAAGTTAGTAGAAATCTCAGCAATATGCAGCTAAATTCTCAAATGTATTTTATATTCCAGTACATAAGCCTTCTTTGAAATTGTTAGCTATTTTGGAAAATCAAACAGTAACACAATTCATCCAGTTTTAATATATTTTCTATGATTATAAAAATGATGATTGTGAATATACTACAGGAGTTCTTCTTCATTTCTTTATTTCTATATAATTATTTTCTTTTCCATTTCTATAAGTCTGACTGAGAAATAATCATAATGATTATATAGTTCATAATTACTCATTCAAGGGATTTTTTTTTCAGGTATAATTGAGGAGATTTCCCTCCCAAAGTTGGTATTTTTCCAAATATGTCATGTAATTGTTGAGTTGTTGAGAAACAGATATGGTGGCCTCAGATTCACTGCCTTCAGTTTCTAACAACAAGTTCTATTTTCTCATGATTAGGCTTTATCAAGTAGGCGAGTCTTACATGTAGAATGCACGACAATGTGGTGTTTTTCTCTCCTTCCAGATAGGCAATGGAATAAAGGCCAGCAGAAGAATAGGAGGGCATAGTTAGAGGAGCATAGCCAGCGTGACAGAAGACAGTAGCAGGTGACAGAAAGCAGCTCGGTGGTACCGCAGGACCAATTACATTCAGTTTGCCACCATACAGAACCCTATGGGGTCTTCCCAGGACAGGGCCCCTGTGTCCTCTCCTTCCTCTTATTTCCAGAAAAACTATAGCTTCTGAGGCCTCCCCTGAGTGCCAAGGAATACACTTAATCAGAGAAGTGAGAAAATACACACACAAAGGAAACAGTCAAACAAGACAAAATTATAATCAAGGACAATTATTTCTTCCTCAAAAACTATAGATAATATTATGAGCCAAGCCTTAGAGGTTTTTTTTTGTTTGTTTTTGTTTTGTTTTTAGTTAACAGACACTGAAAGCCCCACCAAATGGGAGAAGCTAACCATATGCTGCCGACAAGCAAGTACAACCCAGACAGGTTGGAATCAGGAAACTGATGATGCTGACTCCCGATTACCTCACCACCAACCAATCAGAAGAAAGTTTGCAAGCTGTACAAATCCTCTGACTCACACAAATCTTTCCCTGAAATCCATCAGAGAGCTCAGGTCTTTTGAGCAATAACCACCTATACTCCTTGTTTGGCCCCTGCAATAAAAGTTGCACTTTTCTTCACCACAGCCTGGTGGTGAAGGTTGACTTTATTGCACATAGGTCAGGACACCAAAATTTAGTTAGATTAACAAGTTGGGCACAGATGCTGGAAAGGGCTGGAGAGGAAGAATCCTTTCCTTGATGGAGAACCAGCATCAAAGACTCTCCAGATGGGGAGTGAGCAGGACATAGAGAGTTAAAATGTTGTCCGTGTGACATCTGCTCTAAGTCAGGTCCATATCCCAACACAGGCAGCAAGAGGTCCCCAAGGCAAAAATAGATAATCCATCTCAAATTCTCCAGACACTGAAAATCTGTCTGGGAAAGCCTAAGATGCTTGGAAGACATTATGTAAGCACTTTCAACGTGAATCATGAGTCACTTTTACACTAGGGAGTTTTTATATAGATCTTTGGTTATTGATTTTGTCATCCCTCTTAGTTCTCCTTTTCTGGGATTAATTTTGAACAAAGAATTGCAGATTCTGGATGCATCCTCTAGCCTCTCTCCCTCTCCCTTGCCCTCTCACTCTCCATTCTTCCTTATGTTTTCTTTTTGAATTCACTTGTTTTCACTTTTTTTCAAATCAATTTCTAGACAAATTGCTCCATCTTCAGGATGATTAATCTTTCTACCATATTTATTCTGGTACTCATCACTTCAATTTAGTCATTTAATTCAGTTTATTGTTATTATTAGTATATGAAACATCCTTGATTTCTGCAATCATTATTTTTAGCAAAGTTTCTCAATTTAAAACTCTGATATTGACTAGTTTTCTAGCATAAGGAACAGATTTTTAGAGGTTTTTTCTTTCCCTATTTCTTGAATAGCTCTTTATATACTTCTACATATTATTACTTATTCTTCTTAAGTACTCTTTGATTTTTGGTGATCTATTAATATATGTAAGTGGGTTTATATATGTGCTAAGCTGCTTCAGTTGCATCTGACTCTTTGTGATGATATGGACTGTAGCCCACCAGGCTCCTCCATCCATGGGATTCACCAGGTAAGTATACTGGAGTGGGTTGACATGCTCTCTTCCAGAGGATCTTCCCGACCCAGGGATCAAACCTGCATCTTGTGTGGCGCCTGCATTGGCAGGCGAGTTCTTTGGCACTTCCACCAAAGCCACTTGGGAAGATGCATGTCTAAACCAGTATTGGCAAGTGGGATAGGTTTCCTCAAATGAGAGAATACTCAGTGTTAGCTGGTGATCCAGCCAGCTGGTGGTTTCAGAGCCTGGTGGTTGTAAGCAGCCCAACCTGTGAAGCTGGACAGGATCTCCCTCAGAGTTGGCAGGAGTTTGACACTCACTGAAGAGATGCTCCTTGTTTATTGTGGAAATAGATTACCTGGTGCCTTCTTCTATTTCAATCTGGCCCCAATTTCTAATGTTGTAAGTAGCAGGTGACCTGCATCAATTACAAACCTGTTTATGGCTTTCCTTAGGACAAACACTGAGTTTGCCTGGCTTCTTGAGACTGCACTTGGAATAGCCATTCTGAAATCTTGTGTCACAGTCTTTCTCCCGGGCCCACTGGAGTCTCAATCTTAGGTCATGCTGTATTTGATTTAAGGGCTTTTCTAAATATATACACATATTTCATATTTATCAGCAACTGAATTCTTTTCTCTATCATTTGGATTTCTCCCTACTTCACTTCCACTAATGGTACCCATAGAAGTTTCCTAGTAGTTGTACATTATCTCTTACTCTTCCATTTTAATTGGATTTTGGTGATGAAGGAAGATATACCCCTTAGCTTTTCTGAATCTGAACCCAAAGTCTATCTCCAAAATTTACACTCAAATGCCTCTACTTCAATGGGAAATAAATCAGAGTAATAACAATGGGGAAACAAGCAAATCTATTGATGAATATGAGAATTATGATAGAATCATGCTCTTGGTTTTTGACCAGAGAGTTGGCCTATAGGTCGAATGGAAAATGAAATTAGCCTATACCACTGCAGCCCAATACAAGGGCCTTAACAGAAGTAAAAATAATAATAATAATATTGCATCACAATGTCCCCCATCATGCTAGAAAGTCATGTGATGAACCCTTTCCACTTTTCCACATGTAAATCAAATTACATGAGACTCAAAAAATTCATTTTATAGTTAATTGTGGATTATAGAATTTAGAAATAGAGTGATGAATTAATATCTTTTATCTTTTCAAACTAAGTTATTTATCAGATTATTTCCGTATGAATCATGGTAACTCAATGCTACCCTTTAAATCCCCTCTCATTTTCTATGCTGGATTTGTGAACTCTGTATTCAATTACTTTCCATTTTCTACCAAAATGCTATTGTTTACTTCAGAAAATTGATATGAACTGGATATACAATTTTACCTTATTTTTTGTAAAATCCAAATGTCTTCTATCACTTAGTCTTTGAGCTTTGTTTTTCAACATTCCTGCTAGATAATTTTCACTTCACATACCAGTTTATTTTAATTGGAATTCTCAGAGTGGATACATTCTGGATGTAATACCTATAACTCTCTCTATTTTAACTCAGTATTTTAATTCTTCATTTTCTGACATAGTGAGAACTATGGTATTGTTTTCAAATTTATAATCTCATCTATATTTCTGCTGGTATTTGACATCTGTGATGCTGCTGTTTTATCTTCTGCACAGCTCCTTTCTTACATGAAAGAGAGGAACATCCAGAGAAAGCACAATAGTATTAGCCAGTCCAAAAGATGCCATTCTAAACCACAGGCTTATCATCCTTGAAATGCTTAAAACTCTGCGCACTGAGACAGTTTCCTCAGGTTATAACTTTTTGGTGACTTTAATAATAATAATAATAAAAGCCTTTATACTTTTATTACCCAATTCACTAAGGAGTCTTATACTATTGCCACTTTGTTTGAAATGTAAACCATCTTTTCTTCGCTGGCTCACAACAGACAGTGTGGTATTCCATAAAGCTTTCTGCTCTCAGACTCTGCACTCGTGATCATTATCTTTGCCAACAATTTCATTTTCTGCATTTTCCCTTGTGTAATGTCCTAGCAATTGTGTGTGGTTGGTTTGCTCTATCCAAATGGCTTTCAAGCAGAACACATGCTTCAAATTCACTTAAGCACTTGGGCCACATGGGAATTATCTATTACTTAGGGTACTCTCACAGACCACATTTCTATTAGTGTGATAACCATGTCCCTCCTAATCCAAGGGAAAAAATAATGTAAGGTCACTATGGGTGTGAGTTCAAAGCAAATAGCATTTGTAGTCTGCAAATGCATTGATGTATCCTGAACATTTAAATCTTTCAGTTCCTGCCAATGTAGTCAGAGCTGTAAAATTTAATTAAGATCTAACTTAGGCATATTTATTTCACTTTGATCTTCATATATCTCTTCCATTTCCCTTTCTCATTTTACTTATTTATTTACTTTTAGCCAACACAAAGGATATGTATATTTTAGTGAGTTTTTTTTTAAAGTATCATCTAATTGCTATAATGTCCAAAATTACAGATGTCAAGCTATCAGGCAGGGGAGCTATTCCATATGTAAAAATTGCCCTAAAATTGACATGAAATATTCATGTTTTACTACTCCTGAGCCAAGGAATGAAAAAATAGGATGATGAAGACATGCTAAAATAAGCTTGCATTTCCATTTTAAATGTTTTTTTGTTGAACAAATCTGTGGAGGAAAGACAGAGGTAGAAGATTTAAAGAAACATTCATTGATCAGTGATCAGCTTCAGTATAAAAGTAACATTTTCATTCTCACAACAAGAATTAAGCATTATGTGCGTATACTATTCAGATTTAGCTTCCAATTACATTTCTGTTTCTCTAATCGGGTGGCTCAGATGGTAAAGAATCTGCCTGCCATGCAGGAGACCCAGTTTCTATCCCTGGGTTCGGAGGATCCCATGGAGAAGGGAAAGGGAACACACTCCAGAATTCTTGCCTGGGAAATTCCATGGACAGAGGAGCCTGGCAGGCTACAGTCCATGTAAAGAGCTGGACATGACTGAGTGACCAGCACTTTCCCTTTCCCTTTCCCTCTCTCGCCCTCTCTCTCTCTTTTTCTCTGTCTTCACTTACCTTCACCAGCACTCTATTTGAGTTCTTATGTTGCATAATTCTATTTTATCTTTTATTTATTCCATTAACAATAAAATATATTTTTTCATGATAGTCTTCTTTTATATATGGATATAGACTAGTTTACCCTACTAGTCTATATAGATATTAGTTTATTTTCTCTTTTTTATGGCTGGATATTTACATCTAGAGAGATTTCTAGTTGTGTCTGAGTTTCTTTCCCTCATTTTCCACAATAAAAAATGTAGCTACAAAGCTCCTTCCTGATTCCTGTGATGTAAATATGGATGTGACTGTGTAAACGAATACAACCTCTGAGAGATGGCAGAATAACATTTTGGACAGAACTAAACCCTGGTAAATTTGCAAGGCAGAGTATTTACATCAGGACTGTTTCCCAGCTCAAAATTTACCTCTGCATATCAAGTCACAAGGTATTCATCACCAGTTCAGTTGTTCAGTTGTGTCCAACTCTTTTCAACCCCATGGACTGCAGCACGCCAGACTTCCCTGTCCATCACCAACTCCCAGAGTTTATTACTCAAACTCAAGTCCTTTGAGTCAGTGATGCCATCCAATCATCAGATTCTTGTTGTCCTGTTCTCCTCCTGCCTTCAAACTTTCCCAGCATCAGGGTCTTCTCCAATGAGTCACTTCTTCACATCGGGTTGCCAAAGTATTGGACTTTCAGCTTCAACATCAGTTCTTCCAATGAATATTACAGGCTGATTTCCTTTAGGATGGACTGGTTGAATCTCCTTGCAGTCCAAGGGACTTTCAAGAGTCTTCTCCAGCACAACAGTTCAAAAGCATCAATTCTTCAGTGCTCAGCTTTCTTTATAGTCCAATTCTCACATCCATGACTACTGGAAAAACCATAGTTTTGACTAGACAGACCTTTGTTGGTAAAGTAATGTCTCTGCTTTTTAATATGCTGTCTAAGTCAGTCATACTTTTCTTCCAAGGAGTAAACATCTTTTAATTTCATGGCTGCAATCACCATCTGCAGTGATTTTGGAGCCCAGAAAAATAAAGTCAGCCACTGTTTCCACTGTTTCCCCATCTATTTGCCATGAAGTGATAGGACTGGATGCCATGATCTTAGTTTTCTGATGCTGAGCTTTAAGCCAACTTTTTTACTCTCCTCTTTCACTTTCATCAAGAAGCTCTTTAATTCTTCTTCACTTTCTGCCATCAGGGTGGTGTCATCTGTATATCTGAGGTTATTGATATTTCTTCCAGCAATCTTGATTCCAGCTTATGCTTCATCCAATCCAGGATTTTTCATGATGTACTCTGCATAAAAGTTAGATAAGCAAGGTGACAATATACAGCCTTGATGAACTCCTTTGCCAATTTGGAACCAGTCTGTTGTACCATGTCCAGTTCTAACTGTTGCTTCTTCACCTGCATACAGATTTCTCGGGAGGCAGGTAAGGTCATCTGGTATTCCCATCTCTTTAAGGATTTTCCACAGTTTGTTGTGATCCACTCGTTCAAAGGCTTTGGCATAGTCAATAAAGCAGAAATAGATGTTTTTCTGGAACTCTCTTGCTTTTTTGATGATCCAGCAGATGTTGGCAATTTTATCTCTGGTTTCTCTGCCTTTTCTAAATCCAGCTTGAACATATGGAAGTTCACAGTTCACATATTGCTGAAGCCTGGCTTGGAGAATTTTGAGCATTACTTTACTAGCGTGTGGGATGAGGGCATTTGTGCGTTAGTTTGAGCATTCTTTGGCATTGCCTTTCTTTGGAATTGGAATGAAAACTGACCTTTTCCAGTTCTCTGGCCACTGCTAAGTTTTTCAAATTTGCTGGCATACTGAGTGCAGCACTTTCATAGCATCATCTTTTAGAATTTGAAATAGATCAACAGGAATTCCATCACCTCCACTAGCTTTGTTTGTAGTGATGCTTCCTAAGGCCCATTTGACTTCACATTCCAGTATGTGTTTAGGTGAGTGATCACACCATCATGATCATCTGGGTCATGAAGATCTTTTTTGTATAGTTCTTTTGTTTATTCTTGCCACGTCTTCTTAATATGTTCTGCTTCTGTTAGGTCCATACAATTTCTGTCCTTTATTGAGTCCATCTTTGGATGAAAAGTTCCCTTGGCATCTCTAATTTTCTTGAAGAGATCTCTAGTCTTTCCCATTCTATTGTTTTCCTCTATTTCTTTTCATTGATCACTGAGGAAGTCTTTCTTATCTGTCGTTGCTTTTCTTTGGAACTCTGCATTCAAATGGCTATATCTTTCCTTTTCTCCTTTGCCTTTCACTTCTCTTCTTTTCACAGCTATTTATAAGGCCTCTTCAGACAACCATTTTGCCTTTTTGTATTTTTTTTCTTGGGGATGGTCTTGGTCCTCCTGTACAATGTCTTGAACAGCTGTCCATAGGTCTTCAGTCACTCTAGCAGATCTAATCCCTTGAATATATTTGTCACAAAGCATTAATTCAATGTAAAGTTTGTGATGATTTAGAAGGCTGTCCAGCTTTTTCTCTTGCTCTTATTTCTACAGGCATCTCTGGGATTTAACGCTGTCACTAATTCACACATGAAAGAATTGACTCACCTTTACTTTCTGATGGTCCAGGACATGTGTCTTCTACTGCCACCTATGGGAAGTGCTCACATCATCTGTTTCTTACATCTTTTACTCACCTTTCTCTCTGACTAGAAAGAACACATCTTTCTTTGTAAGGATTCAGCCCTTTCACAGAGAATTTTCACTCTGAGAAGGAGCAAAGAAAATTAAACATAGTGGCCTGAGATGATGCAAAATAAGCTTTTTTTTTTTTTTCCCATGGGGCTTTTTAGGACTTGCGTTTGATCAGGTTCAAGTACATACTTACTCTATATTTGAAACAATCATCTTTTTAAACACTCAAGGTGTAAGGTTTTACCTAGCTAAATTACCAGATTAATGCAGGAAATTATCCACAGAAAGTTCCACTTTCTCTTCTTGCATTCCATTTAGCCTTCCCCCTCTTTCACAGTCCCTTAGCAATGCCATTATATTTGCACCTCGCTGTGGACACATTCAGATTCTTTCCAGAGCACTTCCAATGACTGTGTAAGAACTGTAGCTGGATACCTGCTTAGATGACCTCAGGAATTCTATAAAAATGGCAGAAGTTTATCTTTCCCTCTCTAAAAGAGAAACTTTAGAGATGCACTGGTGTAAACTTGCCACATCCCTGACTAGACTGTATATCCTTTTAAAGCTGTATCTGGGCTTCCTAGGTGGTGCTAGTGTTAAATAATCTGCCTGACAATGAGGGAGACACAAGAGAAATGGATTTGATCCCTGGGTCAGGAAGAGCCCATGAAGTAGGAAATGCCAACCCACTCCAGTATTCTTGCCTGAAAAATCCTATGGACAGAGGAGCCTGGCCTTCTACAGTCCATGGAGTCAGACACAACTGAGTGACTAAGTACACAGCACACAAAGCTGTATCCAGGACTGTATTTCATATGTGCTACCCAGGTGTACAAAAACGTTATTTAATGTATTCTTAAACTAAACATAACATGATTCTGAATTCACAATTGATCTGAGTTAAACCGTATAAATAAGTGTGCTCCAGATATACCTCGTTCTCTCTGCCTGATCCCATCTGTGGGGGACATAGCTGAAATGCCCATTAGTATCTAATGTTCTCTTATTCCTTAAGAAATAGAACTCAGGTGTTTAACAGGTATGTCAATTGTCCATCTAGAAATTGCCTTTCATAACCTCTTTATAGCTAAGAGTGTATAAATGTAGCTAGGCATTTGGATAAGCTTTGGCAGAAGGAGCTGAAGTGTCATGTGTGATTCCTGGGCATTTACTTTCAGCAAAGGTCTTAGTTGACATCCATCTATAGTGCAAAGCATAGTACTTTCACAGTAAATTTTACTTTTCTCCTCGACTAGGGCTTCGGTTGGAACACTGGCTTCTTCTTTCCTTTCTGCAGACAGTTCATAAAGCAGCTCTCAACATCTCTTCCATAGGAAAATATTGCCATATTTTTCTCAGATCTTATCATGAAATACTTAAGGGTGCTCCCTGTCTTCAAAATTTTACCAGAGAAAAGTAGAATTCTCTACTGAAGATTCCTGCCTTCAGGAGGAATCAAATCATGTTTCTCAAAATTTTTGTCCCCCTAACATTTGTCCTGAGAGGTTCTAAAGGACAAAAATGCAACCCTATTCCCCCTTATTCTTCTCCTAAAACTATCTGCCCCCTCATCTTGGAGCTTATTGAAAACACATTTAGTACATGGCTGGTGGGAGCAGAATGAGAAGACTACAGGCATGTCATTACTTTACAGTTAGATATAACTCCCAATGTTTTAAAACATCTCATACAGTGCTTTTGGCCTGTATGTGTCACTTTAGAATGTCACTTTTTTCCCAGAAGTCTATATATGGAGTGGTTTTGAGGGAACAGAAATGGCTTTTGATTTCTCAAGTTGTTAGACTGCCACAAATTATTCCATCATGCTACACAGAAAGACTGTGATCGGATGAATGAAAAAGGAAATGAAATGGGGAAATGATCAATATGTAACACCTCAACTATATCTCCAGCCACTGTTTTAAGTAAAGTGGAGTTTTGATCATTTGCTGCCCCTTATTTTCCTCTCTGCTTCCTAGATGGCTCAGTGGGTAGAAGAATCTACCTGCCACTGCAGGAGATGCGAGTTCAATCCTTGGGTCAGGAAGATCCCCTGGAGAAGGAAATGGCAACCCACTCCAGAATTCTTACCTGGAAAATCCCATGGACAGAGGAACCTGGCAGGTTACAGTCCCTGGGGTCACAAAGAGTTGGATGTGACTGAGCAGAAGAACAGAGAAAGATTTTCCTCTGTGCATCTCTTTCCCTCTCTCCTACTTCCAGATGTTAATCTTGCAAGAGTGTGCATTCTCTTTGCTGCAGAAGTGCATGACCAGCAGAAAAGAGGTCCATAAGGTTAAAAGGGACTTCCCTGGTGGCTCAGATGGTAAAGAACCCACCTTCAATGCTAGAGACCGGGATTCCATCCGTAAGTTAGGACGACACCTTGGAGAAGGGGATGGCTACCCATTCCAGTATTTTTGCCTGGAGAATTCTATGGACAGAGGAACCTGCTGAGCTGCAGTCCATGGGGTCGCAAAGAGTCGGACACAACCGAGCCACTTTCACTTCACTTCAAGGTAAAAAGACTAAAGAGAAAAGAAAGGACCTGGTGAAAGAACCTGTATCTATATTGCAGTAAAATGTTGACAGTGAAGTGAAGTGAAGTCGCTCAGTCGTGTCCGACTCTCTGCGACCCCATGGACTGTAGCCTATCAGGCTCCTCCGTCCATGGGATTTTCCAGGCAAGAGCGCTGGAGTGGATTGCCATTTCCTTCCCCAGGGACTTTCCCGACCCAGGAAACGAACCCGGGTCTCCCGCATTGCGGGCAGACGCTTTACCGTGGGAGCCATCAGGGAAGTAGATGGAAAAGAAAAAGACAGAACCTACTTGAGCTGAGAATGGAGAAGGAGTTTTTAGAGAGCTGAAAAATTAGGGACTTCTGGGCATTGCAAGCGATAATTTTTGAGAGAAAAGGAAAAGTATGAGAAGAGTTGCTAGGATGGTTATTCATTTAACTTTTAAAGTTATTCTGAACAATACAAGGTAAAGATTACATTTTTTTTTTAAATTTGGAGTGATTTCAATGGATGTGAAAACAAGGACTGGGAATTATGTGTCTAGCACTCATATGAACTGCCTGAGGACTTCCATATGAGATTTGAATATAAAGGTACCACACTCAGCCGTGTTTGCTCAGATCAAGGCCACCTTGAAGTTCAAAATATATCTAGATTCTCATCACTTGTTACCATCTCTTCTAGTTCTCATTCCTCCCTTATCCATACTTTACAACCTCTCTCCTGGAATAATGTTATGGGTTGATAACTAGTCTCTGCTCCACATTGCTTCTGCCTTTGCTTTCCTAAGTTTATCCTCTCCCAAACTGGTAATCCTTTTAAAATATATCTGCAAAACCATGGTATTAATCTGTACAAAACTTCCCATCTGACAAAGAACAGAATCCAAAATCCTTGTAAGGACCTATGAGATCCAGAGGGATTTGCACATTGACATCTAGGACTTTTTCCTACATCCAACTCTCACTCACTCCTCTTTATGCGTACTGGATATTTTAATGTTTTATTGTTCTTCAGGAATGCACTAGCCTTAGGGAATTTTGGCTTACTAGTTCATCTGTTTGAAAATTTCACTCATTGTGCATCCAGGGAGCCATGAATCTCATTCTCTCACTGTTTTCAAGTCTCTGTTTAAATGAAAAACTATCACAGAGATCTGCTCTACCTCCCTATTTGGGGTGGGAGGTGGGAGGGGGATTAGGGATTGGGAGCTAATATACACCCATGGTGGATTCATGTCAATATATGGCAAAACCAATACGGTATTGTAAAGTAAAATAAAGTAAAAATAAAATTAAAAAAATAAAAAATAATAAAATAAAATAAAATAATGAGCTTTCTTTCTCCCTGTGCTCTTAATTCTACATACTCAATTTTATTTATTTTTCACCATAATACTGATCATTTTCTGGCATATAATACAATTGCTTGTTTATTTTCTTGTTTTTTATCTCTCACAATTACAATGTAAGTTTTATAAGTTTTGCTCTCTGCTAAATCTCCTGTGCACCGCACCCCCCCCCCAAATGCTTGGCACATAATAAATATTTATTGAAAGAATGAATGAAGACTCAATGCTATGTGGCGACCTGGATGGGAGGAGAGTTTATGAGAGAATGGATACATGTATCTGTGTAGTTGAATCCCTTTTCTGTCCACTTGAAACTATCACAACATTGTTAACTGGCCAGACTCCAATATAAAATAAAAAGTTGCTTTCTTTTTTTTAAAGAGTGAATGAATAAATGCCACATACTGAGAAGAGTAGTAAGTAATGAGGGAATGCTACAATTTGAGCACAGGAATGTTAAGAGAATATTACAAAGTCTATGAATGCATTCTGGGCTTCCCATATAGTGCTAGTGGTAAGGAACCTGCCTGCCAATTCAGGAGACATTAGAGATATGGGCTGAATCCTTAGGTTGGGAAGATCCCCTGGAGGAGGGAATGGCAGTATTCCCCAGTATTCCTTCCTAGAGAATCCAATGGAAAGAGGAGCCTGACGGGCACCATAGGGTCCATAGGGTTGCACAGTATTGGACATGACTGAAGCGACTTAGCACAGCATGAATGAATTCTGGGAATGTGATGGCAACAGCAACATAGTTTCTGATACCCCTAATCCTCCAATAAAAATAGGTATAACAAATATAATATCAATATTAAAAGCTCAAAGATGGTGGCTACAACTTTGTAGAGCATATGGGTAGGTAGGAGCAAAGCAAGGCAGGTAAAGATCCATGGGCTGTGTGTCCATATGTACTAGGAAGCAGGGAAATGCATAGATGTAACTGATGGACAGGGAAGAGAAGCCTTATTCTAGTGACCACACAGACTTCTCTGAGAACAGCAACCAAAAATAAGAGGGGTTTCAAGGAGAATCCAGTTGGTAAACAAAATGCAAGGGAGTCTTAGTCAATTCTGAAAGCAGTCTGAGCTCCAATCATTTTAGAAACTAGCAATCTTTCTTCCAGAATAAAGTCTAACTGAAAGTGAAAAAATGATATATAAAATATCCAAAACAAAGAGAACAGAAGATGCAGATAAAAGTGAGGGAAGAAGCAGATAAGGTAGATCTCAAAAAGTAATAAGTACTCTTTTTTTCCCCTTTTTTGATCCTTCAGTGAAAACAATACTAGAGAGTTCTAGAACTCCCTTGGGTTTTCCTGTGGCTCAGATAAAGAATCTGCCTGCAATGAGGGAAAGTTTGATCCCTGGATTGGGAAGATCCCCTTTAGAGGGAATGGCTACCCACTCCAGTATTCTTGCCTAGAGAATCCCATGGACAGAGGAGCCTGGCAGACTACAGTCAATGGGATCGCAAAGTCAGACATGACTGAGCAACTGAACTGAACTGACTGAAAGCAAAACTCATGAAGGAAAAAAAAAGCTTTTTTTTTTTTTTTTATTTAAAAGTTAAACTTCTTTAACAGTAAAAATTCTGCTCTGCAAAAGACACTGTTAAGAGAATGAAAATACAACCCACACACTCAGAGAAAAATTTGCAAAGCATATATTTGTTAAAGGACTGCTATCCAAGTAAACAAAGAACTCTTAAAACGTTAACAAGAAAACAACCCATTTCAGAAATGGACAAAAGTTCTAAACACATACTTTTTCTAAAAAGACAAACTGATGGAAAATCATTATATTAAACTGTGTTCAATGTTATATGTCACTGCTGCTGCTGCTGCTAAGTCGCTTCAATCGTGTCCGACTCTGTGCGACCCCAGAGACGTCAGCCCACCAGGCTCCCCCGTCCCTGGGATTCTTCAGGCAAGAACACTGGAGTGGGTTGCCATTTCCTTCTCCAAAGCATGAAAGTGAAAAGTGAAAGTGAAGTCGTTCAGTCGAGTCCGATTCTCAGCGACCCCATGGACTGCAGCCCACCAGGCTCCTCTGTCCTAGGGAACTGAAAATTAAAATAACAATGAGATGCCATTACCTATTGATTAGCATGGCTAAAATCCAAAACACTAACAACACCAAATGCTGACAAGGATGTGGAGAAATAGAACCTCTGGTTCATTGTTGGTGGGAATGCAAAATGGCACAGCCACTTTGGAAGATAGCTTGGTGCTTTCTTACAAAAGAAAATGTATTCATATTATGTTATCTAGTAATCTCACTGAAACTGAAAATTTGAAAGTTGAAAATTGAAAAGTTGAAAGCTTATGTCCGTGTGAACACCTGCACATGGATGCTTACAGTAGTTTTACTCATAACTGCCAAAAATCTGGAAGCAGCCAAGATGTCTTTGGATAAATGAATTGAAAAATGGTGGTACATCCAGACAATGGAATATTATTCAGTGTTAAAAAGATGTATGAGTTATCAAGCTATGAAAAGACCAAGGGGAATCTTAAAGGCAAATTACTAAGTGAAAGAAACCGTTCAAAAACAGCTACATACAGACAAAATTATGGAGACAGTAAAAACATCACTGGTGGGGGAGAAGGGAGAATTAAACAGAAATAACAAAAGAGAGTTTTTAGGGCAGCAAAACCATTCTCTGTGAATGGTGGATACCTGCTGTACATTTGTTGATACCCAGAGAGTGTACAGTTCAAAACATGAAGCCTCATGTAAGTTATGGACATCAATGTAACAATAATCTATCAATATTTACTTACCAAATATAATAAATGGCATACACAAATGCAAGATGTTAATAATAGTGGGGAACAGGAGAAGGGTCAGAGTGAGTGGAGATATGGAAATGGTTCTTTCAATTTCCCTGTAAGCCTAAAACTGCTATAAAAAAAAAATCTATTAATTGAAAGGCATAAATACAAAAGTTACCCACTTTTCAAATACAAAAATCAATCAAATATCCAAGCAATAATGCCAAGAAGTTCAGACTGGCATCAGGCTCTAAGTGAAAGTGAAAGTCACTCAGTCTTGTCCAACCCTTTGCTACCCTGGAGTTCTCCAGGCCAGAATACTAGAGTGGGAAGCCATTCCCTTCTCCAGAGAATCTTCCCAACTCAGGGCTTGAACCCAAGTCTCCCACATTTCAGGCAGATTCTTTATCATCTGAGACACCAGGGAAGCCCAATGTAAAGTGGACCACAGAAGCCACAGATGATGAGGAACGGACGTATCTCTCTATTCCAGAAAGAAATGTATTGAAACAGTTAAGTTGACATAGGAAAGAAAGTGTAACTAAAGGATTCTGTGTCTAGTTAAACTTATCTTTAATTACAAAGGCTGCAAAAACAAGCAAACACTTATAAGTGGAAGAACGCAGAGAATCCAGGTCCCAGGAGCTCCCCTAATGAATTTAAGTTCCAAATGGTCAAAGTGATTGAAGTGATATCAATTATTTCTCAGGTAGTGGTTTGTGGATGTGAGTACAGATGGTGGGATCTGTCCATCCTGGAACAGAAGGGTATTTCATCACCATAATTGTTCAAAATTGCCAGTTCGTGGTGCTAATTAAAATCAGACCGATTATAATCAGTTTCATTAGTGTTTACATTCTCTGTGTTCTCTCATCACCTTCTTACCTATACCAGGGCTCACCACTACCACCAGCCAAACTGATATGCCACATAAATCACTAAATTACATGGAAAACCATAGAGTGTAAAGGAAGCAAAGAGAAATATAAAATAAACTTGTGATTCTGGGCATGAAATTCTCCTTTCTTTATGGGTTGCTCCCGCAAATAAAGTCTCCTGTTTTGAATTGTTCATGGGAAACTCTTTTAAAATGAAGGCAAAAGACTTTCTGTGTCCCGAAGCCCTTACCTTCAGGACCTATTACTTTTAATTTGAGTGAAGCCTGAAAAACTATGGGAACTTCTAACAAATTTTACCCCTTCTAATGGGAAAATGTAAGCTCTTTTTTCAAAACATAAAGAACAAGAGAATGAATGGGAAAAGCAGATAGTTGAGGGTGGGGGGTGGGTAGGACTATTTCTTATGTTTAAATTTCAAGAAATGTATTTGTATCTTCTACAGTGGCTCAGAGGTTAAAGCGTCTGCCTCCAATGCGGGAGACCTGGGTTCGATCCCTGGGTCGGGAAGATCCCCTGGAGAAGGAAATGGCAATCCACTCCAGTATTCTTGCCTGGAGAATCCCATGGACGGAGAAGCCTAGTAGGNCGGACACGACTGAGCGACTTCACCTTCACCTTCACAGAACACTCCCACAGTGAAGTAAATACTATTTCATGCTTCATTCTCTTCGCAGCTCTGCTTCCTCCTTGTGCTGTGCTATGCTTAGCCGTGTCTGACTCTTTGCCACCCCATGGACTGTAGCTGGCCAGGCTCCTCTGTCCATGAGATCCTCCAGGCAAGAACACTGATGTGGGTTGCCATGCCCTCCTCTAGGGGATCTTTCCAACTCTGGGATCGAACTGGGGTCTCCTGCATTGCAGGTGGATTCTTTACCAGCTGGACTACCAGGAAAGCCCATTTAACCCAGGATTAAAACAACAAACAGATACAACATTGTAGATACTACAGAACAAGACCTCAGGTGACTCCTGTGTTTTTCTCAGCTCCTTGACTAATTGCCTCTGTACCCTTGGGCAAGTAAGTACCACAGTGAAGTTCAGCTTTATCTTTTGTAACATGAATACTATTTGGAGTAGATGATTTCTAGTGCTTCTTTGGAAGCTAAGCAGATGAAGGAACGTGTAACAAAGATTAGGTAAATTAGTAAAATGTGCTAGTAGCTCAGATGGTAAAGAATCTTCCCGCAATGAGGAAGATTCAGGTCTGATCTTTGGGTCAGGAGAAGGAAATGGCAACCCACTCCAGTACTCTTGCCTGGAGAATTCCATGAACAGAAAACCCTGATGAGTCCTAGTTCGTGGGGTTCAAAGAGTTGGACACAACTGAGAGACTAACACACACACACACACTCACACACACATATAGCAGGAAAAAAAATTCTGTGCAGTTGTTATGCAATAAGTTATGACATTTATCTGTAAAATGCTGTACATTGATGTAATTAAATGATGTATATCTATATTTTAAGTATCTGAGTTACATTGGAGAATATCCTGAAGTTGGAGCTGCAAAGTTTTGAAGTACACAGAATTTCAACCTTGAGGGTCTAATTAGATAAACAAAAGCCTTCAGTATGGCATGATTTCACTCAGTTAAGAAATTCTAATTACCTTCTTGCCTTATCCTTCCTTTCCTGTCCCAAAGCTAGAGAATCATTTTTCCCTCAAAGCAAAGCTGGTTTCTTAGGGACTGATGTCTTTTGAAGATCAAGGTCTCACCTATCCTAATTAGTTCAAAGTTTCCCCTCAGGCTTCACTAGATATAAACAGAAATTTTATTCTTATTCTGATAAACTTGAATTGACCATGCCAAACTTTTAAGCCCCGTTTTGTCTGATTTTTCTCTGCATATTGGAAAAAAATATCCTGAGCCAAGTGGACCTTTAATCGTTTCTTATGAATACAAATAGCAACTTACAAATAGCAACTCATAAGTAGAAAGCACAACTACCTCAAAGTTTTGCCTTGAAGAAAACAGAGAGAACCTGGTGGACCAGGAATTTAAGGGAGGTGAGCAGGGAAATAAAGGTTCATGGTTACTTATCTTGGCTGTCAACCTGTGAGCCTTGCTGCGTATCCAGTTTCACAACTGAAGAGGTTGATGTGTGCAGTGAGGAGGTGGTGAGATAGACCTTCCCCCATGGCCAAGAGGTAAAAATCCACCTACAATGCTGGAGAAACAGGTTCGATCCCTGGATGGGGAAGATCCTTTGGAGAAAGAAATGACAGTTATCCACTTTTCTTGCCTGGGAAAGCATATGGATAGAGGAGTCTGGCAGCCTACAGTCCATGGCACTGCAAAGACTCAGACAGGACTCAGTGACTGAAAAATGACAAAAAAAAAGCACTATTGTTCAGAGTGTCAACAAGCCAAGGCTTACTAGGGACTACCTAGTAAGTAAGTTCTTTTAGTAAGTTCTTTAAGTTTTTTTCGGCAGAACTACAGTTAACCAAAAATCTGACTCCAGTTCCAGTAGCTGAGTATAAGTTATATTTAATAGTCTGGCAAATGGGATCCATGTTAATCACCATGGAAACAAGATGAATCCAATCACCAGGCAAAATTTATGACCCAGTCATTGCAATATCTTTCAAATCCCATGAACAAAAACAAATTTAAGTTTGAAATATGTCTTCAGTGGGATACATGTTTTCAGAGGGGATATGTGAATATGCAAATAAGGAAAGAAGAAAAAGTTAAAAGTTATTAAAAATATATATAAAGTATTTTTGTGCAGATGTTTTTAAATATCTTCAAATTATGCTGATTTTGTTTATGGCAATTAGAGTTTATATTAGCACATAAATTATTCCCACATAGGGGCTTTGAAGCCGGGACTCTCAAATATATTTCTCTTAACTAGCTTGCTTTATGATGTGATGCCTACAGGCTTCCTTCCTCATTATTTCTCCCCACAGTCCCCAAATTCAAATATTTCTGAGGCAGAAAACAATATTTCCAAAAAAAAATTGGATTCAGTAGCCTTTTTAGAATATCAAACACAAATGGGTGAATACGAATGCTCCCTGGTGGTCTAGTGGTTAGGATTTAGTACCTATACGATCAAATGCATATTTGTGAGCCCCTGCTTAAAGCCTGTATGTCTATATACTGGGGATTTTAAAAACAAAAGGAAAAAGCTCCCATAACTTTACAGTAACACTCTAAAGTCAAGCCTTAAATATGCCTAAAAAATAGTGCAATACAAGAAGACAAAGTTCAGTACTTGTGACTGAGGTAGAAGGACTCTGGACTTTAGATTTAGTACTTAACTCAGTTCTGTAAATTGCTGGGATTTTATTGCTACTTAATTCAGTTACTGGAAACTTTTTCCAAAAAACATAAGATGAGAAGATAAAGGTGAAAAAGTCAATAAAAATACAGTGAGGAGTTCCAAGTGTTTTTGAGTTTAAAGTGATTCTTCTATATCCTAAAGGGATTCATTCCTGGATGTCCCCGTGGATTTAAAAACCCCCTTAATCAGCTTCCCTGGTGGCTCAGAGGTTAAAGCGTCTGCCTCCAATGCGGGAGACCTGGGTTCGATCCCTGGGTCGGGAAGATCCCCTGGAGAAGGAAATGGCAATCCACTCCAGTATTCTTGCCTGGAGAATCCCATGGACAGAGAAGCCTAATAGTGTTACAGTCCATGGGGTCGCAAAGAGTCGGACACGACTGAGCGACTTCACCTTCACCTTCACCTTCACCTTCACCTTAATCTGCAAAGGTTCTATGAATGATTATTAGACTCTCGGTTGAATCGGTAGATGCAGAACCCATAGATCTGTAGTGCCTAAAACTATTTAAACTTTATTGTCTTTTATTTTGTAGGAGAACAATGTAAATAAACTCACATGTTGATACAAATATTTAAAGATATCCTAATATGCACATAAAATGTTCAAAGTCAACATTTCTCCCTCATGTTTGTGGAAAATTATGAAGAAAAATGTGCAGATTTAAATGCTGACAAGACTATGCACCCATGCATGCTAAGACCTTCACTCATGTCCGATTCTTTGTGACCCAATTGACTGTGTAGCCCGCCAGGCTCCTCTCCATGGGATTCTTCATGCAAGAATGCTGGAGTGGGTTGCCATTTCCTTTTCCAGGTTTTTTTTTTTTTTAATGTAACTTTTATTTTTTTCAATATGAATTTATTTATTTTAATTGGAGGTCAATTACTTTACAATATTGTATTGGTTTGCTATACATCAACATAAATCTGCCACTGGTATACACATGTTCCCCATCCTGAACCCCCCTCCCACCTCCCTCCCTGTACCAACCCTCTGGGTCATCCCAGTGCACCAGCCCCAAGCATTGAGTACCATGCACCAAACCTGGACTGGCGATTTGTTTCATATATGATATTATACATGTTTCAGTGCCATTCTCCCAAATCATCCCACCCTCTCCCACAGAGTCCAAAAGACTGTTGTATACATCTGTGTCTCTTTTGCTGTCTCGCATACGGGTTATCATTACCATCTTTCTAAACTTCATATATATGCGTTGCTATACTGTATTTGTGTTTTTCTTTCTGGCTTACTTCACTCTATATAATAGGCTCCAGTTTCTTCCACCTCATTAGAACTGATTCAAATGTATTCTTTTTAATGGCTGAATAAAACTAGTACAGCCACTATGGAGAACAGTGTGGAGATTCCTTAAAAAACCGGAAATAGAACTGCCTTATGACCCAGCAATCCCACTGCTGGGCATACACACCGAGGAAAACAGAATTGAAAGAGACACGTGTACCCCAATGTTCATCACAGCACTGTTTATAATAGCCAGGACATGGAAGCAACCTAGATGTCCATCAGCAGATGAATGGATAAGAAAGCTGTGGTACGTATACACAATATGATTTGGGAGAATTGCATTGAAACATGTTTAATATCATATATGAAACGAATCGCCAGTCCAAGTTTGATGCAGGATACAGGATGCTCGGGGCTGGTGCACTGGGATGACCCAGAGGGATGGTACAGGGAGGGAGGTGGGAGGGGGGTTCAGGATGGGCAACACGTGTACACCCGTGGTGGATTCATGTTGATGTATGGCAAAACCAATAGAATATTGTAAAGTAATTAGCTTCCAATTAAAATAAATAAATTTAAATTAAAAAAATAAAAAAATAAAGTGTGAGCCAAGGACAAGCTTAATAGCCCTCAAAAACAAATATGATAGTTGAATAGTTTTGGACTTGCAAGCTTTTGGGGCAGGGTGCAGCTACTAAATAAGAACTTTAGCCAATCCAAACATTTTGGTAAAACTACAAGAAAATTTAGTGCCAATAAAACTACATTATGGAAAATGTTAAAGGAAGTGTCTTGTGCAAAAGAAAAATAACACCAGATGGAGTCCTGGAAAAAAATGCTCCAAAATAGCAACTTTGTGGGGAAGGATAAAGAAGATTTTTTTTTTTTATTTAAAAAATTTTAAGACTCAAATGGCAGTTTAAAGCAAAATAATAACAATGTATTATTTATGTTCAATGTGTAGAACTAAAAGTAGAGCAAAAATATATAAATTATACAAAGATGGGAAGGGGTAAATAGATGTTCAAAGCTGTATGGTACTTGCATGATATGTGAATAGCTATGTTATTATTTGAAGGTAGATTATAATATGGTGAAATTATTAACCCAAGAGCAACCACAAAGATTTTTTAAAAAGAGAGATTTTAGTAGGTAATATTGGCAATAAAAGACTATTAAAATACATCTAATTATAAATCTAAAGAAAACAAGTAAAGACTAATGGAAAATCAAGCAGCAGAAAAAGCAACCAAATGGCAAATAAAAATCTAACCATGTGATACTAATATTAAGTATAAATGGAATAAATCTCCAGCTAGAAGACAGATGTTTTCAAACAGGATTTATAAACAAAATCCAACTACTTGCTGTCATAAGTAATTCCATTTTAATTAAAGGCCAAGATATATTAAAAGTAAACAGAAAAATGATGC
>SJYT01005581.1:76233-106662 GCA_006410635.1 Cephalophus harveyi
TGAAAAGTTTGGGCTGCAATATTCTGCAGCACATTTAAGTTTATATTAGAAGAAAGCTATAAAATCAACCATCTAAGTTACCATCCTAAGAAATTAGAAATAGAAGATCAAATTATAAGCAATATAATTAGATGGGAGGAAAAAAATAAATAAAAACAAGATTAAAGTCAATAAAAGATAATAGAATAGATAAATTAATGAAGCCAAAAGCTGTTTCTTTGAAATGAACAACAAAGTCAATAAAAATCTACCTAACAGTCAAGATAAAAAGAAGTACTCAACTGAAATGAGGGAGGAGCATGGTAATGGACACTAAATGAGTTTGTCGGTGAAAAAAATTAACCAATAATTAATCTGAGAAAGAAAAGGAAAGTTTCAATTGTGTCAATCTAGGATTATAACCTGGGAGACAGTCTTTCATTAAGCTCTGAGGATTGTTCCAAATAGGTAAGGGTGGACCACCAGTATACATGTTATTTTGCAAAGGGATACATGAAATCAAGCACACATCTTGGTAGATTACTGCTGTTCCTAGGAAATAAATATGTTAGTGCTTTTCTAAGTATGGGAAGATGTAAGAAACCGGGTTCACAACATGTTCTAGTGAAAATACCTATCTGAGAGCTAATTCTGCCAGTTTTCCTAGAGTATAGAATGCTTCATTTTGATCTTTGCCCTGTATTTTTTCCAGGGTGTATTGTAGGTCAGCAACTACAATAGCTAATGACTTGATTCTTGTAAATTGGATGGTGGGCAAGTTTTTACTTTATAATCCCTTCCATTTTGGTCTCAATTTTAACCAAGGTTTGGGAAATGCTTTGTGACAAATTTGTCCTGGGCACTAGAAGTGTTCATTACTAGGTTGGTGAGGATTTTGTTGATGCACCATTCCATATGCAGTTACTGAATTACACCCTAAGAACAGTAGCCAAGGGCTTTCCTGGTAGCTCAGCTGGTAAAGAATTTGCCTGCAATGTGGCAGACCTGGGTTTGATCCCTGGGTTGGGAAGATCCCTTGGGGAGGGGAAAAGTGACTCACTCCAGTATTCTAGCATGGGGAATTCCATAGGCTGTATGGTCCATGGGGTCGCATAAGAGTCAGACATGACTGAGCGACTTTCACTTTCACTAACAGAAGCCAAAAACCTCTGGACTGCCTATCTTGCCTACTATGGCTCCCTCTTGATGCTTCCTCTCATATCTTGAGTTACACTGTTCTAATCATTTGATCTTATAAAGCTACATATTTGGTCCATCGTTTCAAGTCACCTCAATTCAGTTCAGTTCAATTGTGTCCAACTATTTAGGACCCCATGGATTGCAGCACACCAGGCTTCCCTGTCCATCATCAACTCCTGGAGCTTGCTCAAACTCATATCCATCGAGTTGGTGATGCCATCCAACCATTTCATCCTCTGCCATCGCCTTCTCCTTCTGCCTTCAATCTTTCTCAGCATCAGGGTCTTTTTCAATGAGTCAGTTCTTCACAGCAAGTGGTCAAAGTATTGGAGTTTCAGCTTCAGCATCAGTCCTCCCAATGAATATTCGGGGCTGATTTCCTTAAGGATGGACTGGTTTGTTCTCTTTGCAGTCCAAGGGACTTTCAAGAGTCTTCTCCAACACCACAGTTCAAAAGCCTCAATTCTTTGGTGCTCAGCTTTCTTTATAGTCCAATTCTCATATCCATACATGACTACTGGAGAAAAAAAAAACCATAGCTTTGACTAAATGGACCTAATGTCTCTGCTTTTTAATATGCTGTCTAGGCTGGTCATAGCTCTTCTACCAATGAGCAAACTTCTTTTAATTTCATGTTTTAAGTCAGCATCTGCAGTGATTTTGGAGCCCAAAAATGTAAAGTCTTTCGCTGTTTCCACTGTTTCCCCATCTATTTGCCATGAAGTGATGGGACCAGATACCATGATCCTAATTTTCTGAATGTTGAATTTTAAGCCAACTTTTTCACTGTCCTCTTTCACTTTCATCAAGAGGCTCTTTAGTTCTTCACTTTCTGCCATAAGGGTGCTGCCATCTGCGTATCTGAGGTTATTGATATTTCTCCTGGCAATCTTGATTCCAGCTTGTGCTTCATCCAGTCCGGCATTTCACATGATGTACTCTGCATACAAGTTAAATAAGCAAGACGACAATATACAGCTTTGACATATTGCCTTCCCAATTTGGAACCAGTCTGTTGTTCCATGTATAGTTCTAACTGATGTTTCTTGACCTGCATATAGACTTCTCAGGAGGCAGGTAAGGTGGTCTGGTATTCTCATCTCTAGAAGAATTTTCCACAGTTAGTTGTGGTCCACACAGTCAAAGGCTTTGGTGTAGTCAATAATGCAGAAGAAGATGTTTTTCTGGAATGCTCTTGCTTTTTCATTGATTCAACAGATGTTGGCAATTTAATCTCTGGTTCCTCCAGCTTTTCTAAAACCAGCTTGAACAACAGGGAGTTCACGGTTCACATGTTGCTGAAGCCTGGTTTGGAGGATTTTGAGCATTACTTTACTAGCATGTGAGATGAGTACAATTGTGCAGTAGTTGGAGCATTCTTTGGCATTGCCTTTCTTTGGGATTGGAATGAAAACTGACCTTTTCCAATTCTGTGGCCACTGCTGAGTTTTCCAAATTTGCTGGCATATTGAGTGCAGCACTTTCATAGTATCATCTTTTAGGATTTGAAACAGCTCAACTGGGATTCCATAACCTCCACTAGCTTTGTTCATAGTGATGCTTCCTAAGGCCTACTTGACTTCACATTCCAGGATTGTCTGGTTCTAGGTAAGTGATCACATCATCATGGTTATTTGGGTCATGAAGATCTTTTTTGTGTAGTTCTTCTGTGTATTCTTGCCACCTCTTCCTAATATCTTCTGCTTCTGTTAGATCCATACCATTTCTGTCCTTTATCAAGCCCATCTTTGCATGAAATGTTCCCTTGGTATCTCTAATTTTCTTGAAGAGATTTCAACTCTGTCCCATTTTATTGTTTTCCTGTATTTCTTTGCATTGATCAAGTCACCTAATCATCATTATTTTTATTGGAGGCTTGGTCACACATTTAATAATGTAAGAAATAATAATCTTGTAAAAATAGACAGAATACAAGTAGTATGTGCTTAGTCACTCAGTCATGTGACTCTTTATGACTACATGGACTGTAGCCCACCAGGCTTCTCTGTCCATGGAACTTTTCAGGGAAGAATACTGGAGTGGTTGCCATTTTCTTCTCCAGAGAAACTTGCTGACCCAGGGGTTGAACTCACGTCTCCTGTGTCTCCTCCACTGCAGGCAGATTCTTTACCTGCGGAGCCATCAGGAAAGCCCACATAGGTAAGTATTTAAGTGCTTCCATTAGGTGCAGCCCATCTAGTATTTCCCTACATCATTTTATTCAGTCTGTCCTGAACCAACAACTATCTTTAAAAGAAATGATATATTAACATTTTACATAAAGTTCCTCAGAGATGTATGCATGTACAAGGTGAATGGTGGGTGGGTCATGGTGACCCCTTACAGATTGAGAAAGAAACATTACATTTCAAGGAGTCACATGGCTATTGCCAGAAAGGGGAAAAAAAAAAACCGCTATGATTGAGCAGGTCTTCCTGATGTCATGGGAAGTGGGGGGAGCCGGTTAATGCTTAATGCAGATATACAAGGTACATTAGAGGGGGTAAATGAAGCTCAAATGGGCAGAGAAAAGTGTTGCTTATATTTTTCTTATCTTGCCTTATAGTATGAATTTAATTTCATCAGATTATTAAGATCTACTATAACAACTTTATGTCAATAAATTAAATGCATATGTCCATTGCTGCTCAGTTTGTAAAAGGGAAAGGTGTAAAACAACATTAGATGTTCCATTTCATAGCTCATGCTCTTTATCTTTATACTAACTGCTGTTAAATTCATTGCTTTCTTTTAATTGTTTTTGGTAAATTTTATAATTTATAGAATTGCCTATATGTTAGGAAACTTCAGTTCAGTTCAGTCTCTCATTCATGTCTGACTCCTTGTGACCCCATGAATCACAGCACACCAGGCCTCCCTGTCCATCACCAACTCCTGGAGTTCACTCAGAATCGTGTCCATCGAGTTAGTGATGCCATCCAGCCATCTCATCCTCGGTTGTCCCCTTCTCCTCCTGCCCCGAATCCTTCCCAGCATCAGAGTCTTCCAATGAGTCAACTCTTTGCATGAGGTGGCCAAAGTACTGGAGTTTCAGCTTTAGCATCATTCCTTCCAAAGAAATCCCAGGGATTAAAAAAAATGCAACTGAATAGTTTTTAAAAATCTAATTGATTTTATTGAATGATTCATGAATTGGACAGTTTTTCATACAGCAAACAGAAAGGGGATCCAAAGGGCTACAGAAAAGGAAAGGCATTTATAGGCAGGACCACAGAAGAAAAAGCAAAATAGGTTATTTCAAGTTTCGTGTCAGTAGCTCAGTCGTGTCCGACTCTTTGCGACCCTGTGGACTGTATGTAACCTACTAGGCTTCTCCGTCCATGGGATTTTCCAGGCAAGAATACTGGAGTGGATTGCCATTTCCTTCTCCAGGGGATCTTCCTGACCCAGGGATCGAACCCAGGTCTCTCGCATTGGAGGCAGACGCTTTAACCTCTGAGCCACCAGGGAATCCCCTATTTCAAGTTTAGATAACCCATTTGTGGGGAAAGGAAGGGATCTGTTTGGCAGATAATCTCATCTTTGGGAGGTGAAAAAGGTCCATGTGACAGATTGCTTTATTGGTACTGACCAGCAAACTCCAGACTAACAGATTAAGTCTACATTTCTGGGAAAGACTGAAGTTTTAATTAGGTTAAGTATCAGCCCTTCCTTTTGACAACATAAAGTCGGTGGGATGTACAGAGAAGCAAAGAGAGCTTCCCAAGTGACTCAGTGGTAAAGAATTTGCCTATCAGTGCATGAGATATAGGTTCAGTCCCTGATCTGGGAAGATCCCCTGGAGAAGGAAATGGCAACCCACTCCAGCATTCTTGCCTGGGAAATACCATGGACAGAAGAGGCTGGTGGGCTATAGTCCAGGGGGCTCCAAAGAGCTGGACACACCATAGCAACTGAACGACAGCAAGAGAGCAGAAGGTGCAGGATATAAGATTTGTCTTGTACTAGAAATAAGCAGTTTATCAGAGCAGTTCATCATTAATGTTTAATTTGTCAATTAGAAGACACTGAAGATTACTGTCTCATTGGAAAAGACTCTGATGCTGGGAGAGATTGAAGGCAGGAGAAGAAGAGGATGACAGAGGATGAGATGGTTGGATGACATCACCGACTCAATGGACATGAGTTTGAGTAAGCTCCAGGGGTTGGTGATGGACAGGGAGCCTGTCATGTTGCAGTCCATGGAGTTGCAAAGAGTCGGACATTGAGCGACTGAACTGTACTGAACTGAAAATAACTGGAGCTGAATCCTGCCTCCATACCAAGACCCCAAATTAAATCTCAGAGACAGTTTTGGGTGAATTAGAAAAGAATCACTTTATTGTTCTGCCAGGCGAAAGGGGCTAATGCCCTCAACACTGAATCTTAACATGGAGTGGGTAGTGAGAAGGTTTATAGTAATGGTTCAAAGAGGGAGTGATTGGATTGTGGACACTCTTCTGACTTGGTGTTCGTGAGGTAAGTGGGAGTTATCTTCTGGTTGCAAGCAGTCTGGGCCTACAAACTTGTGGGCAGAATAACTTATTAACCATTAACTTCTCTCAGCTGGAGGTGGTTTCAGTATCTACAATACAGCTCAAAGATGCTGCTGAGTGCACCCTAATGGGGAACCAGGCTCTTGCCCCGTGGCTCCACTATTGTTCCTCTTGACTGTTCCTCTCTTGTTTCTACATTCTTGCCCTTCTCTAGTTAGCAACGGTTTGAACTTGCTCCTTGGAATCCAGGGAAGGTCCTGGATGCTGAATGAAACCTATTTCCTATATCAAAGAAATAGACGACAGAGGTAAACTTTTGTGCCCAGCAGCCCCACAGGGTCCTGCACCATATCGTAATTAGGCATCCCAAGTCCAAAATGTAGTTTGTCTTCCCAACACAGGAAAGGAACTGGGGTCTCCTGCATTGTAGGTGGATTCTTTACCAAATGAGCTATGAGAGAACCCCCTTGGCAACATAGAGGGTGGTATAAATGGAGAGGTATTTTGAGGTCAAATGTAGAGAACCTTTACCATTATGTCAATAAGTTTTCTCCTCAGACTAAGCTTTCCAAGGCTTTTGTATTGGATGTCTATGTCTGTGATAAATATATATATATATATAGTTATATAAATTTGAGAAATTTTTGGCAAATTATTTTTTCTATTGCAAGACTTCTCAGAGATTTTAATATGACTTGTGACTATCTCAGAATAATCAGAATAGGAGCAAAGAACAGATGTATTATTCAATAATTCCTGAATTGATTTGACCATAGAACTCATTTGTTTTTTTTTTTAGGGTTTTTTTTGTGTGTGTGTGATGTCTCACTAGCATTTTGGAAAAATAAATAAAAGTAAATGGGGAGATGTTACTGAAGAAAATGATAAGATATTCCAGGAACATGAGAATATAAATGATATGACAATGTAAAAAACCCATAAAAACAACAATGTGTAAAATACTTTACAAAGGAAAGAGTGATTCAAAATGATGAATGGGGTCTACATTAATTGTCAAGTTGAGAGGGAAGACCTTAAAAGCCATTACCATGGTTGGTATAAACAGAAGATGACAGATATGTGTGAAAATTTTAGTTTGGAACATTGTAGGGAAATCAATGTTTTGTCATAATTTGTTACTGTTCATATTGTCATATTAAACCTTGAAAATTTGAAATATTTAGCCATTAATAAACCTAAAATATCTATCTGTAAAATTCCATTAAGAACTTAAATAATAAATTAAATGTTGAAAACTAAATTTTGAAAGGAGCGTGTCAAGGCTGTATATCATCACCCTGCTTATTTAACTTATATGCAGAGTACATCATGTGAAATGCCAGGCTGATTGAAGCACAAACTGGAATCAAGATTGCCAGGAGAAATATCAACAACCTCAGATATGCAGAGGATACCACTCCTAATGGCAGAAAGCAAAGAGGAACTAGGGGACCTGTTGATAAGGGTGAAAGAGGAGAATGAAAAAGCTGGCTTAAAGCTCAACATTAAAAAAACCAAGATCATGGCATCCAGTCCCATCACTTCATGGCAAATAGATGGGAGGAAAAGCAGAATTCATGACAAATTTTATTTTCTTGGGCTCCAAAATCACTGCAGATGGTAACTGCAGACATGAAATTAAAAGACACTCATTCCTTGGAAGATAAGGTATGACAAACATGGGCAGTGTATTAAAAATCAGAAACATCACTCTGCTGGAAAAGGTCCATATAGTCAAAGTGATGTTTTTTCCAGTAGTCACATATGAATGTGCAAGTTGGACCATAAAGAAGGTTGAGCACCATAGAATTAATGCTCTCCAATTGTGGTGGAGAAGACTCTTGAGAGTCCCTTGGACAGCAAGGAGATCAAACCAGTCAATCCTAAAGGAAATAATATGTGCATTATGTGTTAGTTGCTCAGTCATGTCTGACTCTTCGCAACCCCATGGACTGTAGCCTGTCAGGCTCTTCTGTCCATGGAATTTTCCAGGCAAAAATATTGGAGTGGGTTGACATTTCCTTCTCCTGAGGTTATTTTCAACCCAAGACTCGAACCTGGGTCTCCAGCATTAGGGTCAGATTCTCTCCTGTCTGAGCCACCAAGAAAGCCCTGAATATTCACTGGAAAGACTGATGCTGAAGCTGAAGCTACAATACTTTGGCCACCTGATGTGAAAGCCAAGTCATTGGAAAAGACCCTGATGCTGAGAAAGACTGAAAGCAGGAGGAGAAGGAGGCAACTGAGGATGATATAGTTGATGCATGAGATGGATGAGATGGCATCACTAAATTGGTGGACTTGAGTTTGAGCAAACTCCAGGAAACAGTGAAGGATAGCCTGGCATGCAGCAGTTCATGGGGTTACACAGTCAGACACGACTTAGTGACTGAACGATACTGGTAATGGAGCTAAAGTAGTAATGCTACATATAAACATGCATTATGCATGTGTGTATTTTGTGCACATACATCTAAATTGAAAGAAGTGAACAACCCAAAGAGAAATAAAAAATGACTGAATAGGCAATTTACATAAAAATAAATACAAATGATAACATACGTATAAAAAGGTTTAACCTCACTAATATTGAGGTTAATAACAGTAATGCAAAGGGAAAAGAACAGAAGCTATTATTTTTGCTTTTTATTCTTAAAACTTAAAATGTCTGAAATAATCCAATGTTGGTGAAGTAAAGGTAAACCAGAGAAATTCCACTGTGTAAGGGAATCTAAAATAGTACTTTTTGGAGACCAATTTAAAATCCAGCATTTATCAACATCTTCTATCAGGTATTTGATAAGATATGTGGTAACCTGTTAAAATTAACACTTTTTTGAGAGTGAGATTTGTAACAGGCAATGAGGAGGAAAACATTTTTTTGTGTCTTACACCCTTCATATTTTACATTGTAAATACAATATTATAATGACTGTTAAATTGATTTATATTATAAGAAAAATATGTATTTGGTTATCCAGATGACCAAAATATATTTTCCATATATTCTCTTTATCCACAGTTCTTGGTTCATAGTTCCTTAAATCCTTGGAATTCCCTAAGCATTGAGAATAAAAAATGTCTTGTATTTTAATGAGGTGACTTTCGAAAAGGACCTAAGAATGGAGGCTAGTTACCAGAGGATCCAACCTGTGATTCAAGGGTTGGAGCTTTCAGTCTCACCCTCTGACCTCCTGGGATGAGAGAAAAGCTAAAAACTAAGTTTTATCACTAATGGCTGATGATTTAATCAATCAGACCTGACTGTAGCCATGAAATTAAGACATGTGCTCCTTGGATGGAAAGCTATGACCAACCTAGACAGCATATTAAAAAGCAAAGACATCACTTTGCTGACAAAAGTCTGTATAGTCAAAGCTATGGTTTTTCCAGTAGTCATGTACAGATGTGAGAATTGGACCATAGAAGGCTGAGGGCCATAGAATTGATGCCTTCAAATTGTGGTGCTGAAGAAGACTTTTATGAATCCCTTGGACAATGAGATCAAACCAGTCAATCTCAAAGGAAATCAATCCTGTATATTCATTGGAAGGACTGATGCTGGAGTTGAAGCTCCAATAATTTGGCCACCTGACACAAGTACACAACTCATTGGAAAAGATCCAGATGCTGGGAAAGATGGAAAGAAAGAAGAAATGGGGTCAACAGAGGATGAGATAGTTGGATGGTACCACTGACTCAATGGACACGAGTTCGAGCAAGCTCCAGGAGACAGTGAAGGACAGAGAAGCCTGGTGTGTTGCAGTTGATGGGGTTGAAAGGAGTCAGACATGACTTAGCAACTGAACAACAACAAATCCTAAAAGGACAGTGTTCAGAAAGCTTCCAGGTTGGTGAACACATGAAAATATGGGGAGAATGGGCCCTGGAGAAATTCATTTCTTCATCTGGCTATTCCTGAGTTAATTTTTGTTGTGATAAACCAGTGACCTATTCAGTATAAAATGCCTCAGAGTACTGTGGGCCTCTCTAGCAAATTAAAGAAACCCAAAAAGGGGTGAAATCTGTGACCTAATAACCCTTATTTTGACAACATCTGAAATCCAAGGAGAGCATTTTAGGAACCCCCAAAGTGTAGCCAGTTAGTCAGAAATAGAGGTGACAACCCAAAATTGTGATTGACGTCTGAGTGAGGGAAGGAGGTAATCTTGTAGGACTGAATCCTAAACCTGTGGAATCTGGTTCTATATCTGGGTAGATAGTGTCAGAACTGAGATGAATTGTAGGATATCCAGTTGATGTGTGAATTCTTGGAGGTATGAACAAATACCCTACACACACTTTGAAACTGGGTCTAGGAACTCCATTAATGACTAAAAATAATGGTAAATGTACAAGAGACTGAATATCATTTAAAAATTATAACTAGAGCAGTCTTTTAATATAAAAGATTTTATTTTTAAATTTTAATAATCAAATAATGAAATTTCTTAGAGTAGAATGTAGTTATCCATAGGAACAGAAAATTACCATTTTAAACCATTTCCAGAACTAGAATGCTCATTACTAGACATGTAGACTCATAATAAAATAATAATATAGTCAAATATGCATTACACTATATGGAAACAGTCATACAATTTGCAATCTTTAATTCTCACAACAGTGAGTAAATAGCTTTCGTTTACAGCCTTTTAAACCAAAATCAAAATATTATTATCAAAATTTCCTAATAAGCTATTGCAATTGAAACTTTGGTGTATGGCAAAACTAATACGGTATTGTAAAGTGAAATAAAGTAAAAAAAAA
Organism: Cephalophus harveyi; assembly: GCA_006410635.1. NCBI lineage: Eukaryota > Metazoa > Chordata > Mammalia > Artiodactyla > Bovidae > Cephalophus > Cephalophus harveyi. The sequence continues at coordinate 86,679 of SJYT01005581.1, forward strand.
AAAAATGTAAATTTTGGCCCATCGTTTGCCAGTGGAGTCAGTGAGTAACCTTTCTACGTGGCTTTGTCCTTGGTGGTTTCTCTATCTGAAATGTTTGTACTTTGCCTGACTTGACTCATATCTCTACTCAGATGTTAGCATATTAAAGATGTCAACCCAATCTCCTGTTTAAAATGATAACACCAATTTTTTTGTTATTACTTACATTCCATATTCTGTCTACATTTGCCTCTTATCCTTATCAAGACCTAGAGAATATACCTATTTTTAGGTATATTCCAGGCTGGGCTTCCCTGGTAGCTCAATCTGCCTGCAATACAGGAGACCCCAGTTCGATTCTTGGTCAGGAAGATCCCTTGGAGAAAAGATAGGCTACCTATTCCAGTATTCATAGGCTTCCCTGGTGGCTCAGATGGTAAAAAAAAAAAAATCCACCTGCAATGTGGGAGACCTGGATTTGATCCCTGGGTGGAGAAGATCTCCTTGAGGAGGGCATGGCAACCCACTCCAGTATTCTTGCTTGGGGAATCCCCATGGACAGAGGAGCCTGGCAGGCTATAGTCAAGGGGTTGCATAGAGTTGGACACGACTGAGTGACTAAGGAAAGCACAGCACATCTTCCCTGTTAGACTGTAAACTCTTTGATCTTAGGGGATATATGTATCTTTATTTACTGAAACATAGCAAGTATTCACAGAGAAGGCAATGGCACCCCACTCTAGTACTCTTGCCTGGAAACTGTTAGACTGTAAACTCTTTGATCTTAGGGGATATATGTATCTTTATTTACTGAAACATAGCAAATATTCACAGAGAAGGCAATGGCACCCCACTCTAGTACTCTTGCCTGGAAAATCCCATGGATGAAGGAGCCTGGAAGGCTGCAGTCCATGGGGTCGCTAAGGGTCGGACACGACTGAGTGACTTCACTTTCACTTTTCACTTTTATGCATTGGAGAAGGAAATGGCAACCCACTCCAGTGTTCTTGCCTGGAGAATCCCAGGGCCCGGGGAGCCTGGTGGGCTGCTGTCTATGGAGTCGCACAGAGTCAGACATGGCTGAAGTGACTTAGCAGCAGCAGCAGCAGCAGCAGCAACCATTCAATGACTATTTGTTGAATAAATGAATCAGTTCAATTCAGTTGCTCAGTCGTATCTGATTCTTTGTGACCCCATGGACTGCAGCGCAGCAGGCTTCTCTGTCCATCATCACTTCCTAGAGCCTGCTCAAACTCACGTCCATCGGTTGGCGATGCCCTCCAACCATCTCATCCTCTGTCATCCCCTTCTCCTCCTGCCATCAATCTTTCCCAGCATCAGGGTCTTTTCTAATGAGTCGGTTCTTCACATCAGGTGGCCAAAGTTTTGGAGCATGAATGAATGAATGAGGAATAAACAGCTCTGAGCCTGTTTTCTAATTTATAAAATCAGGATACTAACAATGGCTCCCTGTGTTTCTGAAGGTGTTTTTGAAGGTTGAAATGTGATTAAAAGTTTAGCACAGTTTCTAGCACATAGTCATCACTGTGAAAGTGAAAGTGAAGTCGCTCAGCCGCATCCGACTATTTGTGACCCCATGGAGTGTAGCCTATCAGGCGTCTCTGTCCATGGGATTTTTCAGGCAACAGTATTGGAGTGGGTTGCCATTTCCTTCTCCAGGCGATCTTCCCAACCCAAGGTTCGAACCCAGGTCTCCTGCATTATAGGTAGACACTTTACCCTCTGAGCCACCAGGGAAGCCCCAGTCATCACTAGATATGTAATTAAATGTTTATTTCTTGTTTTAGTTTTCTACAATTTCAGTGATTTTCCTTTTTGAATAATTTGTGAAAATAGTCTTAATTCTTCCTTAAGACTGCTCTCCTCTCCCTTTCTTTCTAAATGTTTATGTCATTTGCATTTATATAGTTTTCAAATTTTAATTGCAATAGCTTCTTATTAGGAAACATTGATAATAACATTTTGATTTTAGTTTAAAAGGCTGAAAGAGAAAGCTCTTAACTCACTGTTGTCATGAGAATTAAAGGTTGCAGTGACTGGAGAATACAGATTGTATATGAACAATATGCACATTTTCTTTGATAGAATCATTTTCTATCAAATGATAGAAAAAATATTCCAAAGTGCATAAAGCAATAGATTCACTTATTCCAAAGCAGAAAGAAAAGTAGGCTTTACAAAATTTAGGGTTTGGCAAAGGTTGTTATATCTGATTTTGATACAGTATTGGCTATCCTTCAGTGTTCCTGGATCAAACAAAAACAAATAAATTGTCTGTTTTCTAAGAACTGCCACTCAAACAATCAAAATATAAATGTTGCATCCAAGCAACTGGGAATTGTCCCAGGGCAGCTGCATACTTCTACCCTTGCAATTCACTTCAGTAAAAATCAGATAGTACAAACTTAAGACATATAATCTCATACCTAGAGGATATTTGATTTTCATCATTCTTAGTAAAGAAAAACAACAACAACAACAAAAAAAAAAACCTGAGAATTAGGCCACCCTAGAAATGCTTTATAACCTCAGACTGACCTTGACTTTGGAAACTAGTTCTTTTCGGTCCCAATATCCTCATTTATGAAATGTCGGCCGGTTAGCTAATTATCATTTCTTATACAGATTCTTTTTTACAACAGTATTATGTACAATTTTAAAGAATTGTTATTGGAGTATAGGTGCTTTACAATGTTGTGTTAATTTCTTGTAGTCTTGTTGTTTAGTTGCTAAGTTGTGTCCGACTCTTTTGTGACCCCATGGACTGTAGCCTGCCAGGCTCCCCTCTCCAAGGGGTTTCCTAGGTAAGTAATACTGGAGCAGGTTACCATTTCCTTCTGCAGGGGATCTTCCTGACCCAGGGATGGAACCTGCATCTCATCTCCCCTGCCTCTTGCATTGGCAGGCAGATTCTTTACCATTGAGCCATCTGGGAAGTCCTATGTTTCCTATAGTCATATGCATGACTTCCTTCTCTGAATTTCAGACCTTCTAGCATTTTCATCCTTCACATCAAGGCTGTATACTGTCACCCTGCTTATTTAATTTATATGCAGAGTACATCATGAGAAACATTGAGCTGGAAGAAGCACAAGCTGGAATCAAGATTGCCAGGAGAAATATCTATAAACTCAGATATGCAGATGACACCACCCTTATGGCAGAAAGTGAAGAGAAACAAAATAGCCTCTTGATGAAAGTGAAAGAGGAGAGCAAAAAAGTTGGCTTAAAGCTCAACATTCAGAAAACGAAGATCATGGCATCTGGTCCCATCACTTCATGGCAAATAGATGGGGGAATAGTGGAAACAGTGTCAGACTTTATTTCTGGGGGCTCCAAAATCACTGCAGATGGTGAGTGCAGTCATGAAATTAAAAGACACATGCTCCTTGGAAGAAACGTTATGACCAACCTAGACAGCATATTAAAAAGCAGAGACATTACTTTGGCAACAAAGGTCTGTCTAGTCAAAGCTATGGTTTTTCCAGTAGTCATGTATAGATGTGAGAGTTGGACTATAAAGAAAGCTGAGCACCAAAGAATTGATGCTTTTGAACTGTGGTGTTGGAGACGACTCTTGAGAATCCCTTGGACTGCAAGGAGATCCAACCAGTCCATTCTAGAGGAGATCAGTCCTGGGATTTCTTTGGAAGGAATGATGCTAAAGCTGAAACTCCAGTACTTTGGCCACCTCATACGAAGAGTTGACTAATTGGAAAAGACTCTGATGCTGGGAGGGACTGGAGGCAGGAGGAGAAGGGGACAACCGAGGATGAGATGGCTGGATGGCATCACTGACTCGATGGATGTGAATCTGAGTGAACTGTGGGAGTTGGTGATGGACAGGGAGGCCTGGCGTGCTGCGATTCATGGGGTCGCAAGGGGTCAGACACGACTGAGTGACTGAACTGAACTGAACTGAGGGTGTTTTTCCTGCTAATCCTCATTGGGGATGAATAGGGAGCTTTAAATTGATAGTGAAGTCTTATTTTGAAACAGCAGTGAGTTACTTTATTACGAATTGCTTTTCTTTTTCTCTCAACTGTCCTATTCAAAGCCCACCTTCCGTGTTAATTTCTACTGTATAGCAAAGTGAATAAGTTATATGTATACAGTTGTAATTGTTTAGTCCCTGAATCATGCCCAACTCTTTGTGAGATATGGACTGTAAATGGCCAGGTTCCTCTGTCCATGGGATTTCCCAGCCAAGAACATTGGAGTAGGTTGCCATTTCCTTCTCCAGGGTATCTTTCTCAGCCAGGGATTGAACTTGCATCTCTTGCATTGGTATAGGCATTCTTTACTGCTTAGCCACTAGCGAAGCCATATGTATATACATATCCCCTCCTTTTTGGATTTGCTTCCCATTAGGTCCCCACAGAGCATTGAGGAGAGTTATTTGTGCTAGAGGATAGGTTCTCATTAGCTATCTATTGCAAGAATACTGGAGGGGTTGCCATGCTCCTCTCCAGGGGATTTTCCCAACCCAGGGATCAAACTCTCCCACATTGCAGGCAGATTCTGTATAGTCTGAGCCACCAGGGAAGCCCATATATATTATCAATAGTGTATATATGTTAATCCCAGTCTCCCAATCATCCCATTCTTCCTCTTCCTCCTTGGTATCCATACATTTATTCTCAACAGCTATGTCTCTATTTCTGCTTGGAAATCAGATTGTCTGTAGCATTATTTCTCAGATTCCACATATATGTATTAACATGCAATATTTGTTTTTCTACTTCTGACTTCAGTATGTATTCAGTATGTAAGATCAGTATGTATCTACTTCTGACTTCAGTATGTATCTTAGGTCCATCCATATCTCTCCAAATAAACCAATTTTGTTCCTTTTTATTGATGAGTAATTTTCTATTGTATATATGTATCTCATCTTATTTTCCCATACCTCTGTTGATGGACATTTAGCTAGTATAAACAGTGCTACAGTGAACACTGGGGTACATGTGTCTTTTTGAATTTGTAATTTTCTGGGTGCATGCCCAGTAGGGAAATTGTTGGGTCACATGGTAAAGAATCCGCCTGCCAAGGCAGAAGAAGCAAGAGATGCAGGTTCAATCCCTGGGTGGAGCAGATCCCCTGGAGTAGGAAATGTCACTCCAGTATTCTTGCCTGGAAAATCCCATAAGAATTGGAGCCTGGTGGGCTACAGTCCATGGGATCTCAAAGAGTTGGACACCACTGAGTAACTAACACTGTAGCTTTCATTCTGTTCTCCATAGCGCCTGTATCAATTTATGTTCCCACCAACAGTGCGGCAGGGTTCCCTTTATTTCACACCCTTTCCAGCATTTACTGTTTGTAGATTTTGTGATGATGGTCATTCTGACCACGGGAGGAGATGACTCATTTGAGTCTTATGTAGATTCTTGATCCATTCATTTCCAGCTTGCCATTTGTGGCTTCATGAGTAGAATATTCAGTTTTATAAAAGAGCAGCAAACCCTCACTAAAACTTTGGGGATCTCCTTGAGTAACTGATTAAGGTATGTGGACAGGAAAAGAATATTTTATAAAAGCAGCTTTATTATGGAGAAGGCAGTGGCATCTCACTCCAGTACTCTTGCCTGGAAAATCCCACAAACGAAGGACCCTGGTGGGCTGCAGTCCACGGGGTCGCTAAGAGTCGGACACAACTGAGCGACTTCCCTTTCACTTTTCACTTTCATGCATTGGAGAAGGAAATGGCAACCCACTCCAGTATTCTTGCCTGGAGAATCCCAGGGACGGGGGAGCCTGGTGGGCTGCCATCTATGGGGTCACACAGAGTCGGACACGACTGAAGCGACTTAGCAGCAGCAGCAGCAGTTTTATTATTGAAAATTTCAAGAGAAATATATTTCCCCTCTAAGGAATACTTAAAGTGTATTACATCTTTAATATTTTCACATTAGTTTATATCCTACTAGTCAGAGTTATTGTTTCCTGTAAATTCCTATAGTATTTAAATGCATACATAAGTCATATGGAACATTAGGGACACTGTTTATTTTGTCTGTTTATTCCTGAATATATCCTTTGGCCAAAAAGTTTGTTTGGCTTTTCTGATAACACCTTATGGGAATATTATATCATAAACCTTTGTTTATATGAAGGTTTCATGGCAATGTGAAATATACATTCAAAAATTGAAAAGAGATTAAGGTGAAGCTAATATTGACACAATTTTTATAAATCTTATCACAGTCTTCGTTCATTTCGTTCGTTTAGTCGCTCAGTCGTGTCCAACTCTTTGCGACCCGATGAATCGCAGCACGCCAGGCCTCCCTGTCCATCACCAACTCCCCGAGTTCACCCAGACTCACATCCATCGAGTCAGTGATGCCATCCAGCCATCTCATCCTCGGTCGTCCCCTTCTCCTCCTGCCCCCAATCCCTCCCAGCATCAGAGTCTTTTCCAATGAGTCAATTCTTCTCATGAGGTGGCCAAAGTACTGGAGTTTCAGCTTTAGCATCATTCCTTCCAAAGAAATCCCAGGGTTGATCTCCTTCAGAATGGACTGGTTGGATCTCCTTGCAGTCCAAGGGACTCTCAAGAGTCTTCTTCCAAATCAAATCTCTTGAAGCTTGGAATTAAGTGTCATTTTCAAACAATTTCTTGTGAACCTGACCAGAAACATTTGCCTCAACATATTAATTGCTCTATTAACTCTAAAATTTAATGGCAAAATCAGCATAGAAAATATTATGAGTGAAATTCCTCCACTTGCAATGTTTGCAGAATAATTTTTACCCAAGAGATTCTGGCACACAGAGTGTGTTTTTCTCATTTATCATGAGGAGAAATAAATGTCAGTAAACTTTGGCTTAAAGAAAGACTAAAGCTTACTAACCAATAGGTTTTTGAGAAATGCTATAGATATCATGGGTGAATTTGAATAAAATTTTGAAGGAAAAAAGATGGCTTGCAGTTTAGAGGAGAAAGGGGTTTTTCACATTGAGCAAGCAAATGAACTGAGATGCACATGGACGAGCTCTCTCTGATGAGTTCCAAACTCAGAAAGGCACAGAGACCCCTCAAATGATTCTGTTGGGTGGGGAATAATGAGAGGGTTGTAGTCCTAGGCCCTAGATAATTTTCACTATCTGTTCCATTTCCTGAGAGACAAGCTCTTTGCTGCTGTAGCAAAGAACATGGATAGGTTTCTTCTGATTACTTTGAAGGTTTTAGCATTTCAGGAGACTCTTACAGATTTATTAGATGCTGATGTTTTGCCGTGAGCATTTAGTTTCTCTTCACATATTACAAATAACTCTGATTTTCTCTTTCACTACAGGCTTCCCTGGTAGCTCAGCTGGTAAAGAGTCTGCCTGCAATGCAGGAGACCCTGGTTCGATTCCTGGGTTGAGTGGATACCCTGGAGAAGGAATAAGTTACCCAATCCAGTATTCTTGGGCTTCCCTGGTGGCTTAGCTGGTAAAGAATCTACCTATAATGCAAGAGACTTGGGTTCAATCACTGGGTTGGAAAGATCCCCTGGAGAAGGTAATGGCTAACCACTCCAGTATTCTCGCCTGGAATTCCATGGACTCTATAGTCTATGGGGTCACAAAGAGTCAGACAGGACTGAGTGACTTTCACTTTTCTTTCTCTTTAACTAAAAAGGTTTATCTTCCCCCCCCCCCCAATCTTGGTTCTGACTCTACATACATGAGAAGAGAAAGCAATCTGAGGAAAAACAGTTGCTCTTCTCTGCCAGTAGAGTTCCATGGTTGTGAACAGCCTCAAGCCCAATCTCTGGCCTTATTCCTGTGTTCTCAAGTCTTGGTTGTCTCCACAGAGTCCATTTTCTATGATATGCTGAAGTCAGTCAATTACACTTTTTCCCTTGCCAGAAGTCACAAGTGAGCATCGTATACTATTAGAACGCCCCATTTTCACTGCTTTGCTTGTCTTGTATTTCTTCTTACTTCCTACAATCACCAAGCAGTCAGCTTTATATCATTTATCTCTTTTTTTTTTTCTTGTTGCTTTACATTAACGTGATGTTTGCATCTGGTTTGTATTTTCTGAGCATGTCATGGGACACTGAGGGTAAGGATTAATCATTACCATGTAGCATCTATCATAACGGAAAGGCTTTGAGTCCACATCTGTTTGTTTGTTTGTTTTTTTTTAATTCAATTACTTTTATGATTGGAAGTAGTATCTTCCAAAATCTAAAACTTCCTAAAAGCCATAATCAAATCTTTCCAAAATCTTAATGCACACAGGCAAGATCCTCAAATTTAAATATTCTAACAGATGTATTTATTTTCACATAATATAATACAGTTCACAATTTTATTTTTTAAGTCTTAAATTATTTTTCCAGATGAGTGAACACATGATCAACATGCTCACGAGATGGTTTAAAGGGATCATTTTCAAATCCAATCCATTTTCTCTCTAATAATATTCATGAGCTTACTGTGCTTAGTGTCTGACTCTTTGCAAACCCATTGTACTATAGCCTGCCAGGCTCCTCTGTCCATGGGTTTTCCTAGGTATGAATATTGGAGTGGGTTGCGATTTCCTTCTCCCAAGGATGGAAACTTTTTCTCCTGTGTCTCATGCATTGCAAGCAGATTCTTTAACTGCTGAGCCATTGAGGAAGCCCAATAATATTCATATCCCTTCCAAATAAAAAACTCTTCCTTCTTACATTTAGAAACTCACTTATTTTGTATAGTCTCAGAGGCTTCCAGTTTCTTTTTGGGTACTTAAAAATACATTTTATTTTAATTTGTATTTCTCTGGTAATGAGTGGTGTTGAGCATCTTTTCATGTGTTTAACATATTCTGGAGATTAATTCTTTGGTCAGTTGTTTCATTTGCAATTATTTTCTCCCATTCTGAGAATAGGGTAAGAGATAGGAGGGAGGTTCAAAAGGTAGGGGGCTTATGTTAATAGATGGCTGATTCACACATTGATGTATAGTTGAAACCAACACAATATTGTAAAGCAATTTTCCTCTAGTTAAAAATATACAAAGTTTTAAAAAATACAAAAAAAGATACAGAATGTTATAAAATAAAAATCTATTTTAATTAATTATTGTGGATAAACTCTCTTGATTAGAGGCATCTTAATAAGATGGAATTTGCTGAACATGTGTATTTGGAAAGAAAATAAAGAAGTTATTCTCTAACGAAGTCATATAAGATTTTGTTTTTTTGCATTGTCATTAACAAAGCATAATACTTTTGTGCTCTTGTTTATTCAGTCATAATACCCTATATCCATGGCCACAGTGGTTTGATCCAAATGGTTATATCATAGCCCCATCTAGTCAAAGCTCTGGTTTGATGTGAGTCAAAGCTCATGTATGGATGTGAGAATTGGACTCTAAAGAAAACTGAGTGCTAAAGTGCCAAACTGATGCTTTTGAACTGTGGTGTCAGAGAAGATTCTTGACAGTCCCTTGGACTGCAAGGAGATCAAACCAGTCAATCTTAAAGGAAATCAGTCCTGAATATTCATTGGAAGGACTGATGCTGAAGCTGAAACTCCAATACTTTCGTCACCTGATGCAAAGAAGTGACTCCTTAGAAAAGACCCAAATGCTGGAAAAGAGTGAAGGCAGGAGGAAAAGGGGACGACAGAGGATGAGATGGTTGGATGGCATCGCTGACTCAATGGACATGAGTTTGAGCAAGCTCCAGGGGTTGGAGATGGTCAGTGAAACCTGGAGTGCGGCAGTCCATGGGGTCACAAAAAGTTGGACACAACTAAGCAACTGAACTGAGCTGAACTGAAACCAACGATATCAAGGTATCAAAGGCCTTATTTTCTGAGCATTATTTCAACCTGGATTAGAAAAGGTGTTGTTACTTTTTTTTTTCTTTTCTAATAAAAATATAACAAAAAAACTTCCAAGCATGTGATTCTGGGTTTACAAATAGCTATAAATTCTGTCTTAGAAATAGATACCACAAGGAGAGGAAGAGGGTAGTCTTTTGAGTTGAATTCTTGGACATCCCAGCCCTTTGCAATTGCTTGAGAGGTGAAGATGCATTTTATGACCAAGAAAATTTGAACTGGTCTTTTGTCTTTTTTAACTCAGTGCTGAACATTGTGGATGTTATCATTTGTTTGGCTTTTCTCTTATCTTTTAAATATTGTTGAATTTGTTTTAACAGTTAAATTGCTTGCAGATTAGCTTGATCTCTTCTAAGGTTTTTGCTGTTGTTGTTGTTCAGGTTGTTGTTGCTGTTTTGAGGGTCTAAAGTCCCCTAGGACTCTTAACCCTGCCACTAAAGCATAACTATTCTGGTGCCTTTCATGAGCACCACCGTGTGTTTCTGAGGTCTGTATCTCTGTCTATTCAGAACTGAAACATATCCAGCAGTTTGGGAGTCCTGGGAATTGTTTAGGTTGCAGTTCCTTGGGAATAGTTCTTTGCCTACCCACCCTTATAAACATCTATGCTTGCTTCAATGGATGTACAGGTAATTTGACACAACTTGGTCCATTTTGTAATTCTGTTTGCTTTTATTTTTAATTTAAATTTATTTATTTTAATTGGAGGTTAATTACTTTACAATATTGTATTGGTTTTGCCATACATCAAAATGAATCTGCCACAGTTGTACATGTGTTGCCCATCCTGAACCCTCCTCCCACCTCCCTCCCCGTACCATCCCTCTGGGTCATCCCAGTGCACCAGCCCCAAGCATCCTGTATCCTGCATTTGAACTTAGACTGGCAATTCATTTCTTATATTATATTATACATGTTTCAATGCCATTCTCCCAGATCATCCCACTTTCTCCCTATCCCACAGAGTCCAAAAAACTGTGTCTCTTTTGCTGTCTCTCATACAGGGCTATTGTTACCATCTTTCTAAATTCCATATATATGTATTAATATTGGTATTTTTCTTTCTGGCTTACTTCACTCTGTATAATAGGCTCCAGTTTCATCCACCTCATTAGAACTGATTCAAATGCATTCTTTTTAATGGCTGAGTAATACTCCATTGTGTATATGTACCACAGCTTTCTGTTTGCTTTTTTTACTACCTCAGCTTGGCATTCTTCTCTGAGCTGTGTAGAGTTTCCTCTTTTATACATACTTGGCAGCATGTCACAAATTTTCTCTTTTTGTTTTTTGGGCACATTTTCCCTAGGACTTAACTGTTTTCTTTTTTGGATCATGCTTTTGGTTTAAGAACTGTTTCTTAGCCCTAGATATCTTGAAGATAGGGTCTTTTTTTCATCTAAAATTTGTTAAGTTTTATGTTTTACATTTTACTGTGTGATCCATTTCAAGTCTATTTTTGTATAATGTGTAAAACTTAGGTCAAGATTTTTTTTTTTTCCACCTGTGAATGTCTGATTTGTTGAAAAGATTATCATTCCTCCATTTAGTTGCTTCTGCCTTTGTGAAAAATCAACTTTGGAGGCTAAAAGTTTTTCTACAAACAAGAGATGAGAGGGGGGAGGGGTCTATCTTTGGATGGCCCCATAGGATTCTGCTTAGTTACAGCTTCTTTAAGATTATATTAATGAAAGAAAAAAGAAATCCCAAGAAACTCTCCATTAGATCATTCCTCAATCCCAAGGTTCTTACCAGTTTGCTTTCCTCTGTCCAGAGCTTCAGCCTTCTTGTTTGCTATTTATTTAATGTCTAGGGGTTTTGCTTACACTTGGGGGAATAGGGAAAAGTATATCTACATGGTTGTCTCATAAACAGAAGCCTTCAGCTCTTGTTCTGCCACCTTGGGGTAGAATCACATACATTTACAGAGTCAAACTGAAACCGAGTCCCCCTAAAATAGAGTTCCCGTACTGAGTCATGTTATTCTCACTATTAAAAACGTTATTGTCTCTCTTGCCCCCTCTGATTTCAATTCTGTGCTGAGTACTAATTAAGCAGAGTCAGGTGACTGCTGTTGTGGATAACACCGCCTATGTACTGTAGTTGCTCTTATCAACATCATTATTAACATACCAACTGGAGTTGTTCCTCAGGGATAAGATGAGCTAACAGAGTCATGGACCACCTGAGCAGAAAACTGTAAACCAGAGGCATCGTGACTCCCAAAATACAATTAAGACATGTCATAGAAATGTCACAAGGTGACGATAAACCCTAGCTTCTTGGTTCTTCCCCTTTAAGACACCTCTAACTCAAAGATCAAGTTTCAGTGGAACTGAACGTTGTTTCCCAGTCCTTTGCTGGATGTCATGCAATGAATTCTTACTTTTCTGCAAACTCCCACTATCAGAGTTTGGCTTTATGTGCTATAGGCACATGAGCCCTTTACTCAGTTATAGAACTGCCTAACAATTTTTACCTTGTGTGTGTGTGTGTGTCCAACTATGTGTTTCAGAATGAGTATTTTGCAAATAACAATTCTGTCACGTTACTGAAAACATCACAACCAATTTTCAGATAAATTTGTGTGTTTGTACAATTCATGACATAAGTCACTGTTTCATCCCAAACCTATTACCATTGGCTAGCAAAATAGCTGGCTAGTACTAGAGATTTAGTAAATATTTCTTGAATAATTAGCGAAACAATAAGTGCTTGCAAAACAATAGTGACATCTAGCCACACTCCTTTCTTCTAAAATCAATTATTCAAGGAATTCCCAGAGGGTCCAGTGATTAAGACTCAACACTTTCACTATTGGGACCTGAGTTTGATCCTTAATGAAGGAACTAGGATCCCACCTAGTCACGTGGCCTGGCCAAAAAACCAAAAAAGCCTCTATCATTCATTGCATTATATAGATGATTGCTTGCTTTTTTTTTTTTTTTTTTGCATCTTTACAGATCATCTGGCATTCAGATAAGTTACGGTTAATAGTTGAAAGTAAGTAAACTTCTAACAGATATTTAGCATACATTCTATAACTTGAACTACTGTGTCATCATCTTGGAAGTGCTGATGCCAGTTCACCTTCATACTTGTTTCTATCGTAACTGTCTACCCAGTCTCCACATAAATGGTTAAATAGGTCAGTCTCAGGGCTTCACTCTTCTGCTTTAAAAGCTTTGTTTTACAAGCTACCTCCATAATGGCAGCCAAGTTCACTCTCTGGTCACTCTCAGTTTAGTCTCTCAGTCGTGTCCAACTCTTTGCGACCCCATAAATCGCAGCACGCCAGGCCTCCCTGTTCATCACCAACTCCCGGAGTTCACTCAGACTCACGTCCATCGAGTCCGTGATGCCATCCAGCCATCTCATCCTTGGTCGTCCCCTTCTCCTCCTGCCCCCAATCCCTCCCACCATCAGAGTCTTTTCCAATGAGTCAACTCTTCACATGAGGTGGCCAAAGTACTGGAATTTCAGCTTTAGCATCATTCCTTCCAAAGAAATCCCAGGGCTGATCTCCTTCAGAATGGACTGGTTGGATCTCCTTGCAGTCCAAGGGACTCTCAAGAGTCTTCTCCAACACCATGGTTCAAAAGCATCAATTCTTCGGTGCTCAGCCTTCTTCACAGTCCAACTCTCACATCCATACATGACCACAGGAAAAACCATAGCCTTGACTAGACGGACCTTAGCCGGCAAAGTAATGTCTCTGCTTTTGAATGTTCTGTCTAGGTTGGTCATAACTTTTCTTCCAAGGTCTTTAAGGATCTCTAAATTCTTGCCTACATATACTTTGATGACTTCTTATGCTATCTCTCATATAAGCTAATGGTAAGTAAATTTTTCCCCCAATCAAATTATACATTAATTCCAAACCCCAGGTCTCAACAGCTTCTGAAAAAAAAAAAAATATATATATATATATAGTCCCAATTTCTCTTTCTGTCAGGATAATCAGGAGATCTCATCACTTGGATTTTTTGTAAATTGGCCATCTCCTTCCTCAATTTACTCCCCAGAAGCATTTCCTGGGGAGCTGTTTCACAAATACTTTGAGACAGTTATCTAAGTTTCTTCTGCTCCAGCCCACTTGCTTTGCCAACATATCCTCATCCATGGTGTTGCTGCTGTTCCCAAGACCCCCATTTGACTAAACATAGCTTTTCTCAGCTTCCGACTTCCAGGGTCGCCTCTTGCCCCACTAAGGTATATGACATCAGTGAAAAAAGATGGTTCTTTTGCAAGTCATCCATCTTCTTAAAAATGACCACAACACAACTGAAACCAAGTAGTACTTCTAACTATATTCCACTAAAATATCCCGGATTGCGGGTGAAGTATGCATCACAAAAGAATGGTTTTATGCTTCTCTGGGAAACGCTGGACTAAGGTTTCTATGAGGTTTATCCTGTGCCTTGTTTTTGACTGCAGGCTCGTCTCCATGAACACTTTTCTCATCTTTACACTTCAGCTTAAGTCTAATATAACTCTTCTTGGACTCTGATAGAGGGAAATTTAAAAGGGAGAGGACTTTAACAATAAAAAAGAAATAAGGTTTTAAAAAGTATTTGTAAATATAGCTCTATGTTTTAGGCTTAATTCCAAGATTAAGATGTGTGAAGTTAGTGAATTTGAGGAACTTTTTCCAAATGCCATTCAGCCTGATATTGAAAGAAACAGGCAAGAAAAGAGAGAGGAGCTATAGAATTTTTGGTTTCTTAGTTTGTTTTGTGGCTTAAAAAAATATTCTGAAAATCAAGATTTAAGTGAGTGCACAGCTGGAGAGCAGAGAGTCTGGCAAAGACTAAAATGGCAGTCACCCAACCCAGCTGTCCCATTACAATAAATCCTCAACAAGGCCTCCTGCATGGGGCAAAAAGCATATGAAAGTGAAACAAATAATTACTTGAAGTGAGTGAGTTTGAATAGCTCTGTCATGATTTAAGATCCAAGTAAACGTCTGGGACTTGTTTAAATAGGACACAGAAGGAGACCTTAAGCAAAAGCATGCAGTAAGTCAGTTAATGGTGTTTGCAGATTCTGTGTTCACAGTGGACCATGTTGTTGCTCTCTGTCCATCACGTATCCTGCTGACACAGTTATGTCCAACACAAGTAATCTAAGAGTCTGTGACTTTTACATCACATTCCCTTTTCTTCTAGTTAAGAAAGACTGTGGTGTGGGGGAGTAGGGGACACTAGAAGAGATAAGGGAGAGGAGTAATAGATAATGGTGATTAAAAAAAAAAATCTGTCTCTAAGTAAACTACCTAAAATACTCTATATGCATTGGTACATCTTCTAAACTACCAGTTTCCCTTTCCTCCTTAGCCATGGGTTATGTTTGCAGAGTTGGTGTCTGCTCCTAATCACTGGTCTGGATTTCTGGGAGAAACAGCAGAGTTGGAGTCAGAGACTATGGTTGAAACGTGATGTTGTGTTTAACAGTGCTCAATAACATAGACTTTCCTTAACTTAGCCGATTTTAGTTTTTTTATCTGCCAAAACTGAATTTTAAATGAAATGAAATTGGATATACATGAAACTGTTGATATGTTGAAGGATAACGATTCAATTATTCCTTTGGGCCATCTCCCAGTACGTTAGTCTCAAGTCAAAATATCAGCCTTTCTTTCAAGACTTTATAGATGCATTTAAAATTTTTTTCTAAAAAAATATGCATTCCATCTGGTATAGGGTTGTCAAATAAGGTAGTTCCCTCTACATTGAAGATATAGTAAGCTACATAATTATGCCTGTTATAGTTTTTACTGCAATCTTTTTTCACCTTACTTTGAAATGCAGTTAAGTCTCTTTCAGATCAAAAAAAGAAATATCATGAATGTTGACATTGTAACAAATTGATAAGCTTTATATCATTTACTAGCCATAACTTCTTTTTAGATCAATATATTTACTTGTCACATTTTCAAACGGCCTTTTTAGACTTTTGTTGGGTTTTAGGCCATATAACTCATTTAAAAATTAGGTTCTAAATCCATGCTTTGGACACACTTGAACTTACACAGAAAGCTGCTATAAACCAATTCATTATAACTGATTTTAGAGGCAAGGAATTCTTCCCATTCTCTTTTATCTATTCCTATAATCCACAAAATTAATGATTGAAGTTGCAAATTAAGTTCACCTGCAATACAATGTAGGCTTTGATCACCGTTAAGTTTTAAATTATTTTTTCACTTTTAATCTAGACTAAAATGTTAGACTTATGAGTTGGCCTTGCAGACTCTAGAGCTTTTTCTTGTCATGAGTGTTCCTGAAATTTAATGTGGAGTTGTTAATGTGAGGTCAAAAGCACTAAAATGGCTAAATGAGAGCATAAATATAACTAGAAAATGTGCAACTGAGCACACACACATAGACCCATAATCTCTTTCTCAGTCAGCTTTATCAAAATAAAAATTTTATCTCTGTTTGTCTCTGCTGCTTCATTTTTCAAAACCCCACAGTAGAACAGGAATCATCTGGTTTTTAATATTAATATAAAATCTCACCATTTTTCCAGGAAATTATTAATTCTAGCTACAAAATATTAAGTTGGTTCAAAACTAATTGCAGTTTTTGCATTGTTGAAATTTGCCATTTGATATTGGAAAACTTTCTTAAATAAATGTGGTTATGTTATATACCATTTTAATACTCATTTCTTGCTTTATTTCTTTATTTATTTGCTAATGACTTATTACTTGCTGCTTATTTTTTAGACTAGGGAAATGATGTTAGATGAAAAGCAAAATCTAGTGATTTTCTTATTTGATTTCAAAATGGGTTGTAAAGCAATGGAGACAACTCACAATATTAACAATGCATTTGGCCTAGGAACTGCTAATGAATGTACAGTGCAGTGGTGGTTCAAGAAGTTTTGCAAAGGAGATGAGAGTCTTGGAGATGAGAGTCTTGAAGATGAGGAGTGCAGTGGCCAGCCATCAGAAGTTGACAACAACTGATTAAGAGCAAACAAAGCTGATTCTCTTAAAACTATATGAAAAGTTGCTGAAGAACTCCACATTGACCATTCTATGGTCATTCGGTTTGAAACAAATTGGAAAGGTGAAAAAGCACAATAAGTGGGTGCTTCGTGAGCTAACTGAAAAAAAAAAAAAAAAAAAAAGCATTGTTTTGAAGGTCCTCCTTATACTATGCAACAAAAACAAACAATTTCTTAATCAGATTGTGACATGTGACAAAAAGTAATGGGCTTCCCTGGTGACTCAGAGGGTAAAACATCTGCCTGCAATGCAGGAGACCTGGGTTCGATCCCTGGGTTGGGAAGATCCCTTGGAGAATGAAAAGGCAACCAAGTCCAGCACTTTTGCCTGGAAAATCCCATGGGCGGAGAAGCCTGGTAGGCTACAGTCCATGGGGTCGCTAAGAGTCGGACACGACTGAGCGACTTCCCAAAGCCAAACTTGAACCAAAAAAAGGTCGTGGTCACTATTTGGTGGTGTGCTGCTGGTCTGATTCAATACAGCTTTTTGAATCCCGGCAAAACCATTACATCTGACAAGTATTTTCATCAAGTTGATGCGATGCGTTGAAAACTACACCTTCAGCCAACATTTGTCAACAGAAAAACCCAATTCTTCTCCACTACAATGCCAGACTGCATGTTGCACTACCAGCATTTCAAAAGTTGAACAGATTGGGCCATGAAGTTTTGCATCATCAACAATATTCACCTGACCTCTTGCAAACGGACTACCACTTCTTCAAACATCTGGACAACTTTTTTTTTTTTCCCAGGAAAAATGCTTCCATGAGCAGCAGGAGACAGAAAATGGTTTCCAAGAGTTGGGAGCTAATATACACCCATGGTGGATTCATGTCAATGTATGGCAAAACCAATACGGTATTGTAAAGTAAAATAAAGTAAAAATAAAATTTAAAAAAAAAAAAAAAAAAGAGTTTGTCAAATCCTGAAGCAAGGATTTCTACGATACAGGAATAAACAAACATTTCTTGCTGGCAAAAATGTGTTGGTTGTATTAGCACCTATTTTGATTAATAAAGATGTGTTTGGGAGCCTAATTATGATTTAAAATTCACAGTTAGAAACCACAATTACATTTGCACCAACCTAATAGTCCTGGCCTTGGGCATATATCCATTTTTTATGTGAATTGCTTGGTTAGAATTTTATAGAGACAATAAATTTTACTCCCTTTCCTGATGTTCAAAATCTTTGAGAAAAACAGGTTGTAATGGAGATCAAAATGCCAGCTCTAATAACTGTACATGCATCAGAGAATGTTGCTTTACTTCTGTAAAGAAATGAGTTCATTAATCCTTTACCTCTGGGCCACATGAAATTGTAGGCCATAGAATGCAGAGAAATAAAAAACAAAATTCCTCTGGAATTTCCACTGATTCCGAAATGGGAGACTCTGGAGAATAAGCTCGGGTATTTCTTCCATATTAGATGAAGCCATTGATCAGATAAGACAGTTTTCTTCATTCCATGGTGAAGAAAGTGAAAGGGGAGTGATGAGAAGCCAGCAGTGTTTTTGTAATAAGTGTCCTTTATGTTTCCAGGAGCCTAGGGGAATGGAGGTTATCCATACAGCTTGTAAATAATTTCCTATTTTGTTCTTGATGCCAGTGCTTTGGGACTGCAACTCAGTCACTTGGCCTAATCTTGAATTCTTGGTCAGAACTTGGCTTCTGGTTTTTTTTTTTTTTTTTTTTCCCAGTCATCTGATACATCCATATAATCACCTGACTTACAGAGTCCAACTCTCCCTGTGATGACTTTGATCACCCTAGTCTATTTTGATTTTACTTTGTTTATTTCTTGACTCTGTAGATCCATAGAGTCTTCCTTTCACATTGGCTATGGTTCCTAAAGGTGGCCTTTAAGCGTCTTGACTTTGAGCTTGATTTTATAGATTTCATTTAAGTATTTTTCCTCAACCATTTCTTGAATTTTGTTCAGCCTGTCTGTATCCCAAGCCCCAGCATGATATGTAGTGTGCGTTTTCTGACTCTATATTTTGCCCAAGTCCTTATTCTGCTTTTCTCAGAATATTCTATCTTCTTTATCCTACCGTTTCAGATTTTGCTATTTCTTTACATCCCAGAACAGAAGGTAAGGTATAAAAGATGGATATAGACTTGGAAATATTAAGATCTAAATTTGTTTGCTACCTCCACAGACTTAAAAGATTTGTGATTTTAAACAAGTCACATAGCTTCAGTTCAGTTCAGTTCAGTCGCTCAGTCTTGTCCAATTCTTTGCAACCCCATGGACTGCAGCATGTCAGGCTTCCCTGTCCATCACCAACTCCAGAGTTTGCTCAAACTCACTTCCATTGAGTCGGTGATGCCATCCAGCCATCTCATCCTCTCTCATCCCCTTCTTCTCCTGCCTTCAATCTTTCCCAGTGTGGAGGAGCTAGAAGCCTTTAAGAAAATACTAAAAATGTATTTGCTCCACTCATGATGAAGGTTGGAAGCTGGGACGAGCATAACAAAGGGTTATGAGTGTTTACTGAGTGCCCAAAGCTGGGAACGGATGACGAAGGGTCAATATGCCCGGCCTTGAGGCATCCGAAGGCTTCCTTCTGACCACCTGTTTCTGAGAGCAAAGACTGTTGTTTCATGATAGGACTCCCTTTAGAGTTTCGCCAAAGCTATGTTATGGCTTGGGCGGTGGGAACTGTATTTTATGCTTAAATGCTTTAATGTTTATCTGGAATGACTACGTGCAAGTCAGCCTTATTCTCTATTCCCTAAAAATTATAAAACTACACAATTAGATAATAAACTTTGTCAGTCCACTAGAGGCTGTCCCTGAGTGTCCTTTTCAGAGTGCGGTTCTCCAAGCCTTACACCCAGCATCAGGGTCTTTTCAAATGAGTCAGCTCTCCGCATCAGGTGGGTAAAGTATTGAGTTCCAGCTTCAACATCAGTCCTTCCAATGAACACTCAGGACTGATCTCCTTTAGGATGGCCTGGTTGGATCTTCTTGCAGTCCAAGGGACTCTCAAGAGTCTTCTTCAACACCACAGTTCAAAAGCATCAATTCTTCAGCACTCAGCCTTCTTCACAGTCCAACTCTCACATCCATACATGACCACTGGAAAAACCATAGCCTTGACTAGACGGACCTTAGTCAGCAAAGTAATGTCTCTGCTT
>SJYT01005583.1:0-52185 GCA_006410635.1 Cephalophus harveyi
GTGGGGAGCTGAGGGTAGTATATGACTCTCCAGAGAGTAATTAGTCTGGGTTCTCATATTCTTCTGGGTTCAACCCTGGGTCTCACATCAGACAAGCTGTATGGATGCTCTGTAAACCAAGAAGTAGGGTGAATGCTCCTGCTGGCATCACCCTTTGCTACAAAGACATTTAAAACAAGGCCCGAGGCAAGTGGGACATCAAATAACCCTATTGCTCTTATAATAGCAAAATATTGAATATTTAAAAGGTAAGCAGGCTTGAAATTTGTAATGGAAAGAAAATACCCCTTTAAGTCATTAAGGAGTATGAGGAACCCTAACCTTTGAAAAATAGTTGGGAAAGTTTGAAGAATTCATAAGTCAAAAGAAGCTGGGTTACATTCATGAATATGCAGAGCTTTGAGTGAAAATAAGGGCCAATCCAGAGGTCCATTTAAGGAAGTGACCAGAGCATAAAGTAAAACTGCTTCATAGCCAGTTTGGAATTCTGTCTCTAGGAGAATGGTTACTATGTGATATTCACAGACAAGCCAGAGAAAATGAGCACGTGAACTGGCATTGAAGAAGAACATAAGCTGAGGTGGTTAAGAGGGCAGGTTCTTGAATGACAATGAACAGACCCTGATTCAGCTTAAATAATTTATGGTCTGAGTGGCATGAGGATACCTGTAGAACTTTCTCTACCTTAATTTGTTCACCTTGTAAACTGGTGCCTGTCTCATAGGGGGGTTGTGAGAATGCTCTTGATGCATAGTAAGTGCTCATTAAATCCATAGTTATTATACTTAGAATTTTTATCTCCTAGAAGCACCAGAAGTCTGATATGAAGATGAACATTTCTGGTAAAAAGAGAAGACAAAGCTAAGCTCTACTAGAGAGTAGTTCAGATTTTCTGTTGAATGGATTTGATTATATAGTCACCAAAATAAACAATTCATTCCATTTCAGATATAAAAGAGACAAAGTATGCCAAAGAAAGTGTTTAATTCCACAAATAGAGGGAATGACTTTCGGTTTGCTCTTGTTTCTCACTGTTTACATTACTGAATCTCTTTTCTCCAGCAGGGACAAAAAATTCCCCAGAAGTTGTTTCATCTTCTGAGTATATTGTATTATATTGGTTTATAGATATGCCTATTAGAGACTCAGTTCTTTAGTCATGACGATATGACTCTTAATAATTAGAACAGACTGCGCGATATAACCAAGACACCCCAAGTCCCACTGTTGCATATTAACAGAGGTTTACTTATCCCTTGGACTACAGCCTGCTGCTACAGCTCTCCTGAAGGGTTTCACTCCAGAATTGAGGTAGTAACCTGGTACCAGTTTATCTTGTGGCTCCCATGATTGGTATGACTTTTTGATGTCTTCCACTGGATCGTTAGTTTCCCCAGCTGATAAGCAATGATATGATATGAAGATGATAATGCGAGATGTTTTATGATCAGCTTGGGGATGGCAAACATTATTTATTCCCATATTCTTTTCACCAGAACCTGTCACATGGCCCCAACCTGACTGCAAGGGAAGCTAGGAAATGTAGGTTTTTTATATTCCCATGAGGGGAAAGAGGGACTGGAAAGCATTTTAGTTCATCTCTATGCATGACTTTTGTTGATGTGACATTAGAGATTTTGTACTTGTAAAACTTTTATAGGATGGGTTGCAAGAGGATTGTTGAGAGATCTTAGCCACTAGATCAAGGCAAAAGCTTCTTGAACTTCAGAATGTGAAGGTGTGCATTGATCTACATAGTGGAGAGGACTACTTTTGAGTAGGATGGCCCTCGATCCACTGGGCAGGTAGAACTCATTTTTGCTTACATAGGTCAAGATGCTGAAGAAGTGGCAGGTACCATGTGTTTGCTTGATAGCATCAAGGTCCTTTCTGATATATTCCAGAAGATGCTGAGACCTCTTTCCTCTGGCTGATCTAATTTAACTTGACGTTAACTTGATATTACATATCTTCTATATTTCTTCTCTAGAATTTCCCTTAATATGCTTCAGTTTTCACATCTAAGTCTAGATCATCAAAATGGCCTCTGCTCTGTCTACACTCATGGATTCATACATCAGACATTTGTTGACCATCTCTTATGAAGAGACAAGATTGTGGGCATGCTAAGTCACTTCAGTTGTGTCCAACTCTTTGTGGCCCCATAGACTGTAGCCCGCCAAGGTCCTCTGGCCATGGGATCCTCTAGACAAGAATACTGGAGTGGGTTGCCATGTCCTCTTCCAGGGGATCTTCCCAACCCAGGGATGGAACCTGGGTCTCTTATGTCTCCTGCATTGGCAGGCAGGTTCATTTTTGGTTATATCTTCAGGTAGTAAGGTGGCTTTTTCCCAAGGGGTAAAAGCTTTCATGAAACAATATATTCAGTCATAGTCATTCACAGAAGGAGAATATAGTGTCCTAAAGTAATAATAAGACTATATATCTGCAAGCTTCTCATTTGTGTAGTTCACCCAGAAGGGGATGGGCAAATATGGTAGGTTGTTGATCAACTTTGAGAGAAAGAACTTAAGACTGCCCTCACAAAGGTTTCAAGTGGCAGTTGAACTGTATAAAGGTTGTTTTGTACTATTCTGGGCAAGTCTGGCTTGTCTGTGACCCTTAACATCTCTATTTCTTTGTTTCTTCATCTCAGTCAATGTAAGCTGGACCAGACAATGACCATAGCTCTCTTCAGCTTTTAGAGTCGATCATTTGTCCTTTCTGTCCTTGAACACTCTTAAGGTTCTCCTTCTTTTTCTTCCATGCCATGGTGGGAGTATAAGAAGAAACAATTTAATTTAATTTTAATGTCATCTGAAGTCAGATGTATTAGGATGACAAATCTTGGGGGAAAAAAACTTCATCCCAAAGCTAAATGCTATGGTGTTGGCAGTCAGATCAAGCACCAACTTAATGCATTAACTGTGCTCTCTGAGGTTTTCGCTAAAAGTAATAGTTTCATTTCAAGAGGGCATGATATGACCCATGATATTTCCACATTCTCAAGAGTAACAAGCCATGAAAACACAGGATTTATTTGTATGCATGAGTTCAAAAAATCATCCTTTGATTTTGCATGCTAGGAAAAACATTAGACTGGGGCAATGTTATCAAAGGATCAACCAGGTTATTGTTCAAAACATGGAATTCTGGGTTCCATCCCATAATCATTAAGGCCAAGTATCTGGGATAGAATCCAGTAATCTGAATTTCTGACAAATTCTCTGGTTTGGGAGCTTAATAAAAGTTTGGCAACTTCTAAACCACTAACCAAGTCACGGAACTGTCCTCATCTGTAGAAGGAGAATGCTGATACTTATTCTGTTGCACAGAATTGTTGCATAGGTTAAAAGGGTAGCATGGACCCAAGGATCTTTACTGAATGAAAATCCCCTGTGAATATAACTTTTCTTCATCCCAAAGCTAAATGCTATGGTGTTGGCAGTCAGATCAAGCACCAACTTAATGCATTAACTGTGCTCTGTGAGGTTTTCGCTAAAAGTAATAGTTTCATTTCAAGAGGGCATGATATGACCCATGATATTTCCACATTCTCGAGAGTAACAAGCCATGAAAACACAGGATTTATTTATATGCATGAGTTCAAAAAATCATCCTTTGATTTTGCATGCTAGGAAAAACATCAGACTGGGGCAATGTTATCAAAGGATCAACCAGGTTATTGTTCCAAACATGGAATTCTGGGCTCCACCCCATAATCATTAAGGCCAAGTATCTGAGATAGAATCCAGTAACCTGAATTCCTGACAAATTCTCTGGTTTGGGAGCTTAATAAAAGTTTGGCAACTTCTAAACTACTAACCAAGTCACAGAACTGTCCTCATCTGTAGAAGGAGAATACTGATACTTATTCTGTTGTGCAGAATTGTTGCATAGGTTAAAAGGGTAGCATGGACCCAAGGATCTTTACTGAATGAAAATCCCCTGTGAATATAACTTTGAGTTGTTACTGTTGGAGCAAAGCCTAGTCAAACTACCATCTTTTGATTTTGCATTTTCTTGAAAATGTCTCAGGTCCCCCTTTTCTCAGGAGCTTAGTTAGGCCAGAGTATCAGCATGTGATGCATCCCTTCTGGACCCCCTGCTTTAGATAAGTTCACGTCAACTGCTGCAGCTCCAAAGTGCATGTGGAGTTAACTGGAAGCAAGGCTCTATTTGTGCACTTGCAGACTTTAAAGGGGATAGTGCAATGTTCTCTTCTGTTTGTCAGGGACAAACAAAGCTATTAGCTCTAGGTCTAAGGAAAGGAAAAAAAAATCACTTTTCATATTGTGCAACCAACCCTAAATCAGGTCAATCTCTCCCTCATTGCTGGCTAATATCCAAGTCACAGTGAAAAGCTGATGTTTTTGTTTAGAATGGATTTTTGCAGTGTTTATAAACCAAGACTCCTTGAAATTTTCATTAGGAGGATCATACAGTTCACCTCTTGTCCTGCCCTTTCTCCTTTCTCCTGGAATAGTTGAGTGATTTTGAAAATTCTCAGTAGTTTAATTGATTAGTAAGGAGAGTTCATTGTGAAAGTCACCTTTTGCAAAGCAGAACTGAGATTGACACACAGTCAAGATTCTGTGACCTTAAAGGATGAAGAACAAGGAATGAGGAGAAAGTGACCTTCCTTACAGTCCCGGATATGTGAAGATGAGAAGGGAGCAGTTATTTAGGAACACAGTGCTGGCACTTTGCTAGGCATGGAAGATACATTATATCATCAAATCCTAACAATTTATAATCCCATGATGTACATATTATTATTGCTATATTTATAGGCAAGGAAATAGAGGTCAAAGTGCTTAACTTGCTAATAGGTGGTAGAGCCAGGATTATTTCTATGTAGCAAACCATCCTAAAGCTTAATGACTTAAAACGATAATCATGTATTGTTGGTTGCAAGCCTGTACAACCAGTATCGGCTGACAAGTTCTGTTGATCTGGGTCAGTGTCAGCTAATCTTAGTTGAGCTTGTTAGTGTATTTGCAGTCGGTTCGCCAGCTGGCCAGTGTGTGTGTGTGTGTGTGTGTGTGTGTGTGTGTGTGTGTCTGGCTGACTGGTTTAGGATGGTTTCCCTTGTGTGTCTGGCAGTTAGTTGACTGTTGACTAGACTGATGAAGCTGTGACAGGTTGTATTTTCCAACGATGACCACAGTATATTTTTATTCCACATACCCTTTTTACAATGTGACATTGCAGTTTTCTCATCTCTGCCCCTTTCCTTTGAATCTGGGCAGGCCTTTGAGACTGCTTGGACCAGTAGAAGGTGTCAGAAGTAATGTTCGGCCGATTTCTAGGCTTAGACCTTGAGAAAAATGGCAGCTCCCACTTCCTTCCCTTCGTGGCTTTGCTCCTGGAAGTTACCTACAATGCTGTGAGGTTGCGGAGCAGTCACTTGGAGGGGCCACGTGTAGATGTCCAGTCTGCAGTCCCAGCTGAGGTCCCAAATGACAGCCAGCAGACGTGTGAGTGAGGGGGCCGTAGGTGACCCCAGCTCCCGGGTGTCTGGTCCCCTCAGGCCCTTGAGCTGCCCAGCTGATGCCAGAGGGGGAGAGATGAGCTGCCAGGGCCAGGCCCTACTCAAAGTGCTGGTTTGTAAGGAAAATAAATGATAGCTGTTTTAAGTCACTGAGTTTGAGATGCTTTGTTTTATTACAATAGATAACTGCAGTGGTTATCAGGTCATGTGTCTTATATGATCCAGCAAGCTAGACCGGGCTTGTGTGCAGAGTGGTAGTGGGGTTCCAAGACAGAATGTAGAGGCATGGAAGGTCTCTTGAGGCCTGGGCTCAACACTGGCACACTCTCACTCCCAGTGCACTCTGTCGTGCGAAGCAGATCACAAGCCAGCCTGGTTCACAGGAAGGGGAAAGAGACTCTGCTTTCTGGTGGGAGGAGCCGAAAAGTCACTCGGATGCACAAAAGTGCTCGGATGAAGGCGGATGGAACCTTGTGGCCATTTCAGCAGTGTATTGCATTACACAGCCTCCTGAGCCTTGCGGACAATTCAGGTCTGTAGGAAAGCTGAAGTGACACTTAGAAACACAATGATTATTTTTCATGTAACAGTATATAGAGAATGAGGCCTGACTTCTGGCAAACTTGACCATATAGAATGTCATTTGCAGGAAAGGAAAGTCAAGAAAATAGCTATGACCCAGCTCATCTTCTTCATCAATGGCACAGGTGTGCCATCTTCCTACAGGCCCAGTGGAGGAGGAAGGGAAGAGAACAATTTTTTTTTTTTATTGAAATATAGTTGATTTACAATGTTGTGCTAATTTCTGTTGTACAGCAAAGCGATTCAGTTATATATATATATATATATATTCTTCTTGAAATATTCTTTTCCATTATGGCTTATCCCAGGAGATTGGATGTGGTTCCCTGTGCTGTAGAGTAGGAACTTGTTGTTTATCCATTCTAAATGTAGTAGTGTGTGTATATAGAGAATGAGGCCTGACTTCTGGCAAACTTGACCATATAGAATGTCATTTGCAGGAAAGGAAAGTCAGGAAAATAGCTATGACCAAGCTCATCTTCTTCACCAATGGCACAGGTGTGCCATCTTCCTACAGGCCCAGTGGAGGAGGAAGGGAAGAGAACAATTTTTTTAAATTGAAATATAGTTGATTTACAATGTTGTGCTAATTTCTGTTGTACAGCAAAGCGATTCAGTTATATATATATATATTCTTCTTGAAATATTCTTTTCCATTATGGTTTATCCCAGGAGATTGGATGTGGTTCCCTGTGCTGTAGAGTAGGAACTTGTTGTTTATCCATTCTAAATGTAGTAGTGTGCATCTTCTAAATCCAGGATCCATCCCTCTTCCTCCTCCCCCCTACCCTTGGCAACTACAAGTCTGTTCTCTGTGTCTGTGAGTGTTTCTGTTTTGTAGATGGGTTCATTTGTAGCGTATTTTAGATTCCAGATGTAACTGACATCATGTGGTATTTGTTGTGTTAGTCACTCAGTCGTGTCTGACTCTTTGTGACCTCATGGACTGTAGCTCTCCAGGTTCTTCTGTGAAGGACAGTGAAGCATGGTGTGCTGAAGTGACTTAGCAACTCGTTCTTGTTCATGACTTAGCAACTTAACGGAAACAACAACATAATGGTATCTGTCTTTCTCTATCTGAATTACTTCACTTTGTATTACAATCTCCGTGTCCATCCATGGTGCTGCCAGTGGCATTATTCCGTTCTTTTTTATGGCTGAGTAGTATTCCATTGTATATATGTACCACACATCCTTTATCCATTCATCTCTTTACTGGAGATAGGTTGTTTCCATATCTTGACTACTGTGAATAGTGCCATCGTGAACACAGGAGTGCATGTATCTTTTGGAATTTAGTTTTATCCAGATACATGCCCAGGATAGAAACAACAACATAGTGGTATCTGCCTTTCTCTATCTGAATTACTTCACTTTGTATTACAATCTCTGTGTCCATCCATGGTGCTGCCAGTGGCATTATTCCGTTCTTTTTTATGGCTGAGTAGTATTCCATTGTATATACATTCCATTGTACATCCTTTATCCATTCATCTCTTTACTGGAGATAGGTTGTTTCCATATCTTGGCTACTGTGAATAGTGCCATCGTGAACACAGGAGTGCATGTATCTTTTGGAATTTAGTTTTATCCAGATACATGCCCAGGAGTGGGATTTCTGGATCATATGGTAGTTCTATTTTTAGTTTTCTGAGTAAATTCCATATCATTTTCCATAGAGGCTGTGCCAATTTACATATCTACTAACAGTGTAGAAAGAGGAAATGGAACAACTTTATTCCTTTATGCTGCAGAATACATAGGACATATATCAAAACCTGATTCACATTCATTTATTGATTTGAGAAACATATATTCACTGTGCCTATTAAGACGTGGAAGTCATGGTTTGGGGACTATTGTCAAGGCCCTTTCTGTGTCCAAGTTCATGAACAGTTACTTCTGAAGATGGGTTATGCTGGGAAGCCAGGTTTATTTTGGGGGCAAACGGCATATTTTTGTTAGCTCTGGAGTAGGTTTAATGGCTCCTGGTAGAGATCTGAATTGTGGGAAAGTTCTACCCAGTTGCCAACTTAGTGGGCTAGGGTACCAAGGCGTGTCCTCTGGCCCAGAAGCCCCAGGCATCTTTTGACTTCTTCTGACCAAGTGAATGGGATTCATTTCAGCTCACTGATGCTTAAATCAGCTAATAGTTATGGAGCACCTCCTGTGTTCCAGTCATATTGTAGGTGCTGAACACATAGAGATAAAATAAGATCTGGGTCTTGCTTCACAAGTGTTCATGGCCTTGAAATAAGTCAGCGAACCAGTTCTTACCATACGTGTACTGATTCCTATGACCAGCCAAACAGCTGTAAACAAGAAGCACTGGAGAAGGACAGTGAGTGGAACCCATGAGTCTGGAAGTGTGGCTCCTGGTAGAGATCTGAATTGTGGGAAAGTTCTACCCAGTTGCCAACTTAGTGGGCTAGGGTACCAAGGTGTGTCCTCTGGCCCAGAAGCCCCAGGGATCTTTTGACTTCTTCTGACCAAGTGAATGGGATTCATTTCAGCTCACTGCTACTTAAATCAGCTAATAGTTATGGAGCACCTCCTGTGTTCCAGTCATATTGTAGGTGCTGAACACTGAGATAAAATAAGATCTGGGTCTTGCTTCACAAGTGTTCATGGCCTTGAAATAAGTCAGCAAACCAGTTCTTACCATACAGTGTGCTGATTCCTATGACCAGCCAAACAGCTGTAAACAAGAAGCACTGGAGAAGGACAGTGAGTGGAACCCATGAGTCTGGAAGCCTCTGGGATGAGAATGGCTTACATAGAAGAAGCAGGTACCAATAGGTTGGGGGACAGCAGGTGCAAAGTTCTGGAAGCAAGGAAAGTTAGGATAGGACAAAGAGCCCAGAGGTGTGTGAGAGAAAAGCAAGAAGTGAACTCATAGAGGAAGGTAGAAGCCAAGGGAAGTGGCACAGTTGGACCTGGCTTTAGGAATCAGAAATATGGATAATTTATTCAAGGGAGAAAACAAAACAGGGGAATTTTGAAAGACATTTGTGATAATCCAGGCCAGCAGTGATGAGGGCCCCAACCAGGACAGTAATCATAGCACTGAAGTAAACGGAAGTATAGTTGATTTTTTAAAATTAGAGTGTAGCTGATTTACGATGTTGGGTTAGTTTTAGGTGTATAGCAAAGTGGTTCAGTTATACATATGTATTAGTTTTCAGATTATTTTCCCTTACAGCTTGTTACAAAATATTGAGTATAGTTCCCTGTGCCACACAATAGGTCCTTGTTGGTTATATAGTTTATGTATAGTAGTATGTATATGTTAATCCCAAACCCCTAATTTATCCCTGAAGAGGACATTTTAAGGATATACTATCGTGGGACTTGGATTAAGGGGATGGAGCATCAGGGGAATCCAGGATGATGCTCAGGTTGGAACAGGTGGATGATATGGCCATTGTCTGACACAGGGAACATAAGAGGATGAACAGGCCCAATGAGGATGATGCTGAATTTGGCTTAGAACATGCTGTGTTGGAGGTCCAGTGGGCATCTAGCCTGACAAAGTGTACCCTGAAGCCTTCATGATTGTTTCCTGGGTTGTTGCAGTATCTTTCTTCTCCCTCTCCTTGCCTGTCTCCATTTTTAACTCACGTTTGCCCTATAAAAACAAAAACCTCCAAAATAGTGAAAAATGCATTTGAAAGAGTCTCTCTGTTCATATGGAGTATTTATCGTACAAGTCTCCACCACTTCCTAGGTCATGCAGTGGACTCCCTTCAAAGACCTGCAGGTGCACGGTGCATTGCTCACACACTTCTGCAGGCCCAATCAGGATGATGCTGAATTTGGTTTAGAACATGCTGTGTTGGAGGTCCAGTGGGCATCTAGCCTAACAAAGTGTACCCTGAAGCCTTCATGATTGTTTTCTGGGTTGTTCCGGTATCTTTCTTCTCCCTCTCCTTGCCTGTCTCCATTTTTAACTCACGTTTGCCCTATAAAAACAAAACCTCCAAAATAGTGAACAATGCATTTGAAAGAGCCTCTCTGTTCATATGGAGTATTTATCGTATAAGTCTCCACCACTTCCTAGGTCATGCAGTGGACTCCCTTCAAAGACCTGCAGGTGCACGGTGCATTGCTCACACACTTCAGAAATGACTGCTTCTACAAAATGCTGTCAAACATTAGATGAGCCACTCCAACCTCACTGGAATGCACAACCTGAAACTGGAGGTGTGGGTTGGTCTGTAAGGCATTTTGCATCCGCCCCCAAACCTAGATCTATTATACAGTGCAAGAAAGTCACCTTCCATGACTTTATAACACTTTACAGTTTACAAATTACAACTCTAATTGGGATCTCACAACAATCACCTCAGGTCTGTGGGAAAGATATTGTGCCTTCCATTTTACTGATAGAGGAATTGAGGTAAAGAAATGTGGTAGATCTGGAACATGAACCCAGGGCTTTTCCTTTAAGCTCAATATTCTTTCTGTCCTGGCATCTTGACCCTCTTTGTGCAAGAACAGCTAAGAAACAAAGAGCTTGACAGGGTCTGGAATTAGATCCTCTAAGCAAACATGGTACGATTGGCTTGGGGGATGTCAGCTGTCCCTACAAAACTGAGGCTTCTCCATGATGTTCCGGGTGGTATCAGTGGTCAGAGGCTGTTGCATTTGTCTGCCGGGCCCTTTACTGAGGTTGTCTGTAGAGTCGTCATCTAGTTTGGACTGTCACTGCAGTTCTTTTGGGAGTGCTAATTCATATAAATACGTATATTAAGTATATATATATGCACATATAAACTTTCTGCTTTTATGCATAGGTATTGTTCTTCCTTGTCACGTCATATTTCTTTCCAGCTTAGTAGCTGGTGAAGCTCAGGTACCACCACTCAACCAAGAGCTAAGGTTCATGTCTGAAACTGACAAAGTGGTGAGCAGCTTGCCCCTCTTCACTTACAGCCTAGGTCAACAGGGCCAGGGATCTGCCGAAGGAAGAACAGGGAAAATATCTCACATGTTTTGTTCACTTGCTTGGCAAGTTGGTGTGCCACCTGACTGGCAGAAGGAGTTTGAGAGAGGGTATTTATGTTTTAAAAGGATATGCATAGATATTTGCTGGAAAACTACATTCCCTAGTGATGTGATGGGACAGGTATTGCCCAATGACCAATCTCTTATATAGTACAAGGAGAGGTAATGAAAATATGAGTGTAAAGGACTTTAATGTAAGATAAAGGATGCTCAAATGTAAAAAATAAAAATATATAGAAGGAAAAACTCCTAAAAAATCATTCCCAAGGGCATTCTTTGAATAACTGATGAGACATATTAAAGTCATTTGAAAGATATAGCACCAATTTCCAGCATGAACAAATGGGGATATTCTCATGAGAATAAGTGACATTCTTGTTGTTTTTGCTGGGAGATACCCTCTTTTGTTTAGGAAATTGACAAGGGAGAGTGGCTTCTTGGGGTATATTTCCCTGTCCAGTGGCTCTCTCTGAACCTTGGAGGTTGAATATCACTTGGCAGGAGGTGGGATGCTCAGCCAGGAGTGAAACAACCAACATGACTGTCTTCCTTCAGCCATGGGCCAGCTTTGTGCTCTCATCCCAACTTCTTGTCGGTCCACTCTTCCAAGCAGGGATATCATTGGGATACCTGAAAACAGTGTTGAGGAGGGACACGAAGTGGAGGCATGGTAGCTTCAGAAGCTTATCAACGTTGCCCAAGAGAACCCTCGGGGAAGGAAAAAGCAGAAGCCATCAGGGTTCCTGCTCACTTCTCCCTGAAGCCCTTTTGGGTTGACGAAGACCTGGACAGTAGCAGGAGACGGGCCTGTAGTTCTTTGCAGCCCATGGTCCATGCTCAGGAGACCTGCTCTGGTCATTTGAAATTCCAAATCACACCCTCTGCAAGAGGATGGTTGGAGTTCTTACACTGTCTGCTCTAGTTTAGCTTTGTCATAATCATTTGGGAAATTGTTCATTTGTTGGGAGGCAGTATGGCTTTGGGGAAAGAGCCCAAACTGGCACCAAAAGTCCCTGAGTTCAGACCCTGTTGCTGGCTAGGGACACTGAACTAGTCGGTCTAGCTGTCCAGAGTGGTGTCTACATTTCTAAGGTAAAAATGAAATTATTGTACATGGAAAATTCCTACATTAATGTGCACCTGCAATCAGAACTCAGACGTAGCTATTATTATGTAAGTATTATTATTAGTAAGTGTTGTTACTGGTTTCTATCACTGTTGCTGTCAGTGGGGCTGGGTGAAGGTAGAGGTAACTCCTCCATCAAACCCCACCCCAGATTCCCAGTGGAACTTGCTTCCCGACTTCTCCTAATGCTCTCCCCTGCCCCACCCCACCCTCGTGGCACACTCTCACTGCTGGACCTCCCTTGGCAATTCCTTGAAGGTGGTGTTTATACTTGTCCCCTTAATAAAGATGATCCCCCAGCTTCCTGAATGCACAGCAATCTGCCTTGCCAGCCTGTCCGAGATGTTCCCAAATATAAGTGCTGCCACTTATATCCCCTCCTACCCCTTCCCAATCTCCATGTAAAGCCATAAACAGTGTGGGACAGAGGACTTTTTTAGCCAGATGGTATAATAATAATAATGATAATGTTAAAAATGTCATAATAGATGCTAATTACAGAATATCTACTATGTGGTTAGGTGTTTTCCTATTTCATTTCATTGAATCCTTATTGCAATCCTTTTGGATTCTAAGAGCATGCTTGTTCCATTAAATGTTGACCAAACCTGGAGGTCCAATCATCTTGCCCTCCTTCTATACCATTCATTCTTAGGGATCCCCAAGGCCCAGAGCTTCAGATCGTTTATTCATTTGGAACCAGCTAAGGAACCACAAAAGACAGCATTTAGTCTGATAGTAACAACTGGTTTCCTTTCTCCATCAATCAACACCCCACAGCCTATTGAACAAGCTAGGTGTATCCTATAAGTAATACATCTTATTATGGAGGAATCCCGAAGGTTCAGTACTGGGTCTCGGGCCCCCTGAGTTTCTCTGTGACCTTCAGTGGCTCAGCCAGGCTTTAGGCAGCAGGTGCTGGCAGGGAGGGTCTGTGAAGAGCAGGAGAGGTTCTCCTGGGTGAGGATCTCAAGCCTTACCTGGGCCTGAGCCTGGGAGTGCTGCCTCCTTCCTTAAAGTTTACACAGGATGACAGCTTCTGACTGGGTTATGCTCATGTAGTAGTAATCAGGAGAGAGAAAAAAAAATGAAGATGTGTTCGTGTGTGTGTGTGTGTGTGTGTGTGTGGTTGTGTGTGTGTTGGGGGAGGGATATGGAAAAGGGCTTGACCACTCACATCAGTGTTCTTGCCTGGAGAATTCCGTGGACAGTGAAGCCTGGTGGGCCACAGTCTATGGGGTCACAAAGAGTCAGACTCAACTGAGAGACTTTCACTTTCCATGGAGAATGGGGCTGCAGGTAGGTGACCCATCATCCCAGTTTGCCTGTGTCTGAGGAGTTTCCAGGACACAGGGCTGTCACTGCTAAAACTGATATGGTCCTAGGTTAGCCAGAATGGTTGGCAACCTTAGGTGTAGGAGGGGGTAACAGTTAGTCCTTACTCTGAGGGATAATGCACTATTGTGGCTGATGGTTGGCCTGACTGGGTGCAAAGTCTAGGTCTGCCTGGGCAAAACAGACCCCATGCCCCAGTCTCCTCATCTGTAAATTGGGGCTGATAATGGTCCCTATGTCATAGGTTGTTGTGAAGACTGAAGGACACACCGAATGTCAGGTCTCTGACATATACAAGTAACTGACAATCCCTGTAATGCTCTCTTACCTGGCAACACAGCCCAGTTCCACGGGTGCTCCCTCCTGAGTCTAGTTGACCCAAGACCCTGTGAGACCCCCTGCTGTCAGCGTCTGGTACAGAATGCAGTCTGATCTGTGCTGCACAGCAACTTCTTGTAGGGTGTTTGTTACTCTTGGAGGGCTTTTTGCCAGACTGAGAGCTCTGTGGGTGGAGGGGGGGAAACCAGGGCTGTGCCAGGATTAGAATATTTCCAAAGACAGAATCTGGTTCTAAGCACAGACTGTGATAAATGTCATAACCCAGGAAGGGGGCACTTGAGGTGTCAGCAGGCAGAGGACCCATGTCTCCATTAGTTAGCTGCTCAGTTGTGTCTGGCTCTCTGCAACCCCATTCATTATAGCCCAACAGCTTTCTCTGTCTGTGGAATTCTCCAGGCAAGAATGGGAGAGCCATTCTGGAGTGGGTAGCCATTTCTTTCTCCAGGGAATCTTCCCAACCCAGGGATTGAACCTGGGTCTCCTGCACTGCAGACAGGTTCTTTACCATCTGAGCCACCAGGGAGGTCCATGTCTCTGTTAGCCCCCCTCTTTGAAGAAGGGGTGTGGGTGGGGTGAGCAGAAGATAGCAAGGCAGAACTCGAATGAGCTGGCTAGAAACACTGAGATCAGTCCCGCTGAGACACACCAGACCCTTCTCGTCATCTGATAGTCACGCTCTGAGCACACTCACACATCTAGACACACACACTTTCTGCTGGTTCAGCAGCCTCCAGAAGGCAAGATGTAGGGCTTGTTTTTCCTGAGTTGCCTGATCCCTCTTCTCGTCTCTGTTAGGTGTGCAGACACCGCAGACCTCCTTCTCTGCATTTCTCCCAGTGCCTCTTTCTGCCCGGGTCCTGTTCCATGCCTAGCTTTTCTTCCCGGTGCTTTGAAGAGTGGGGACCCTGCTTTGTAGGATAACAAATAGAACTGTCAAACACATCAGCGCTGCCGCCTGCAAAGATAAATGGGGCGACACGTGGAGCAACCTCTGTGGATCCTGGGGCCCCAGCAGGAGCTGGCACTGTGACAGATGGGGGGACGAGCGGTACTGACACAATCGGGTCACCTGAATGTCGAGGGGTGAGAGGGTGGCTGCTCCCCCGCTGGCTCCCCTCCCTTCTCCACCGTACACGTGCTGTGTGGCTGGAGATCATAAAGAGACAGTAGGCAGGTCACCGCTCCTCACCAGCCTTGTGCATCTTCCCTGTCAGCGGCACGGGGCAAGGAAGCAGGTTGTCTGCGGAGCATCCTGTCATCTCAGGGGTGACAACTGAGTGATGTGCAAGGAGAGCCGGTCCTGGGCAAAGACCAGGGCAAAGTTTGTCTTTATCCCTCGACTTGGTCTTTTTCCAGATCCACCCTGCTTGGTGACACTTTCTCATCAGTCCTTCTAGCAGGCTATACTCATCTCTGGTTCTCACCCAGGAACCCCTCCCAGGCCTTGCCGATCAGCCCATGCAATCGATCTTTCCACTCTTTCCATATTGCATCCCGTGTCCTGCTTTATCAGGTATCAGAAAGTTGTCCCACTGATGGCTCTCAAACTGCCCTCCTTTCCAAACAGGATACACATCAGCACATTCCCAGCAAGGGGCTGGGCTGGGCTGGACATTCTCGAATCCCTGAAGGAGGAAGGCCTACAAGATTTGAAACTCTATTCCAAAGGGATGCAAATGCCCGGCAGCCTTTAGGGACAGAACTTCTGAGTGGTAACTCTTCCTTTCCAACTTCCTCTTTTATTCTGCTTAAAGAGAAGCTTTCCTTTGCTCACAGGTGCTGTTCTCAGCTGAGGTCTTCTCTGGGTCTCTGGCTTCAATATCCATTGCTGATGGGCTGCCAGGGCCCCAGGAAGTTCAACTCTAAACATGTAGTGAGGATCCATTCTCTGTTAAAACTATGTGCTGACTGCTCTGAGCTGGGGGGCAGAGAGGGGTGGCTGTAGAGATAAATAAGCTGGAATTTGTCACATCTGGGGACTCACAAGTTAGTTGAGAAGAGAGACATGTATGAGCTTTAATACAAGACCAGCCATGAAAAAGAGGTAATGGGGCAGAATGAGGACAGGAGGAGGAAGACTAATCTTGACTTGAGAGGAACAAGGACACGCTCAAGGAAGAGGTGGGTTTTGGTAGGGCTTCAAAGGATGAAGAGGATCTGGACAGGCCGAAATGGTGGGGAAAAGACTCTGTGTATAGAGAGGAATCTGAATTCAGACAGATGGGAGATGCAGAGTCTTCTGGGGTCTGGACTTGATCAGACATGACTGAAGCACATGAAAAGTGTGTGTGAGTGTGAGAGAGAGAGGGAAAGAGAGAGAGACAGAGGGAGCAGAGAGGAGAGGGGGAGAGAGTGTTTGGTTGGGAGAAAAGATTGGATACAGCCTTAGGGTCTGTATTTCATTCTGTATTCAGCTTTGGATGGGAAGACAATGCTTCACTTCTTTACTTTCCATTTCGCTTCTCACTGCAAAATTCTCAGTGGAATTGGATGTTGCTGTTAGTAATAAGGAAATAAACATCACACAGTTCTCTTGGATTCTCCAAAAAAACCGGGGGTGATAGCCAGTAGGGAAAGAAAGGACAGAGGGGAGAAGAGACTTGGTATAGAGTGCCTTTGAGTTGAATGAATGAGCTGGTACCAATTACTGAACCTCTTTCAGTTTCCCTGTCTTAAATGGGGATAACATATAACTCCTGGACCAATTTGGGGATAATAATACTTCCCCCATAGGGCTGTTGTGGGGCTAATGGAGAGAATGTATACAAAATGTTTAGTACATTTCCTCTCAATACCTGGTGGCTATTATTATGACTATCCCTCTGTCTCCTGACCCATTTTAGCAGGCAACAGCTCTCAGACACTGTTAATGGGTGGCTGTATAAAAAAAGCACGTGGTTTGTCCACAGGAATGATGTTGCTGAGGGATGCTCAAAGTCTAGATGATGAGGAGACTTAACAAGATCAATACCACTTTTGGAAAAGATTATATGCTATACTAGGCAGCAAATAGACCATTGAAACTGGATTTGGAAGGCATTTATGGAGTCTATTAGAGCTGGTTAAACATACCAACACAGAGAAAAATAAATAGTGGCTCACACACATGCAGCCTGCTAGTACTCTTCCTCTTTGTGTGCCCTTTTTTTCTCCCTTCCCCTCTCCTTCCCCATTTTCAGGTTTAGGTAAGTAGGACTGATCTCTTCTGAGCAAAGCTGAAGGAGGAAATGACGTGGCATCATGGCTGTGCTTATCGAGTCATTTAGAGTGTGTGAAATTTCAGGAGCTGAACAGAAAAGTGATGCTTCTATTTACAGCGGGCAGTGAATGAGTTCTTCCTGATTGATAAGCTGATGGGTTTTCCAGAAATAACTGAAATCTTTTGGTTAGCTTTTTAAGGTTACTAGCAAGCAATTTAGGGCACTGGAGCAATAATTTCATTTTCTCTAGTGGCTTGAAATAATTAGATTATTTTGTGGAATGAATAAATGAGAAGTTAACTCACTGGCATGAATCAGTGTGGTAACATGATTTATTTCTTGTAAAGGTGAATGCCCTAGAGTCTTGACCTTACAGGGAGTTTTGACTCCCTCCCCTTTCTCATTTATAATATGTTTTGGGTCATTTTGTGAGGGAGGCTGCCCAGTGGAGTGGGAAGAGCATATGGACTTTGGGATCAGCCAATTCTTGATTCAGTTTTCCTGAGGTATGTGACCTTGGGAAATCACTTGACACACCAGACCCCTCTTTCCACTAATCAGGAAAGGAATGGTAGTAATACTTACCTTATATGAGAGGCATATGAATTAAGCCCGTTACTGAAAGGAAAGTATCTAATACAGCTTCTAGCCCACATTGGGAACCCAAACAAACATTAGATTCCTTTTAGTCTTTTTCCCCACCGTATTATCTTAAAATGATTAATGTTTATACCAAGGATAAGCATCCAGCACATTAATTAATGGTGATGCTAATAATTTGTTAGGTTAGAAAGAACTTCTGCCTTGATAAAATGCTTTAATGAAAATGTTTACCGAGGCTGTTCTTTTGGATGAAGGGAATGGGGTTTAGCATTTTGCTTTATGGCCACTAATGACCCATTTCAAGGCAAAACCTCTATCTTCAAACCAGCCGATAATTAATATATAAAGTTTAAACAGAATCTTGATTAGGGAAGTGCTTTTGTATTCTCCTCTGTTACGGCATTGTACACAGTGGACATTCTGCCGCCCTTAGATAATGCACAGAAAAGAAAAAAACCAACACCTGAGTAGTAGTTGGAGGTTAGAGAGCTGGTAGAGTTTTGGTCAGCTGGTGATAGAAGCAGACCTTGCTTTTCATCCATGTGCTAACTTTTGAATATTTGCAGACTACCCAGCCATGCTGGGTTCAAATGACATAATATAGCAGCGTTGGATGGAGGTATGGGCTCTCAGTTTCTGCTAGAACATTACAGCATTAGAATTCTTGATACAATTTATTCCAAGCCTCAAATCTGTGTATCACTTATCCGCTGAATTGAACAAATTGAAAGTGATCACATTTAGGAACTATTAGTGGGAGGTTGGTTCTTCCTCCTCTTTAATAACATCTTGAGAGCTAACGGGGTTCAATGCTCTTCCTCACATCCATCCTACCTCCCTCCACACAAATGAGCTCAGTTGGAGGTAGGGTTTATTGACGTTTAAATGAGCATATTTGGCTCACTGTAGCATGGATCTAAATGAACACTGCTTTGGTGCATTGAAACTTAATGATTTCCTCTGCATCCAGGTGAGACGGGAATGTTGCGGCATTCTGGTGGGGATGAAGACATATGGAACACAAATCTTCCAGTCAAGAATTAATATCTTGATTATATCATAGGTTATTTTGATATCGGGATGTGGGAACTTTAGGAATGTTCCTCTGAGCCTGGAAAAATAAAACAATAGCTACAGAGGGGTTGAGGGGTGTTGGAAATCAGGAGGAATGCCCAGGTGAGATTATTGATAAGACTAGTTTTTTCTTATGGCTTCATGGTCTCTCTTTGGAGACTAAAGACACAACTAAAGACTAAAGTTGAGCTATTTCAAATCCTGAAAGATGATGCTGTGAAAGTGCTGCACTCAGTATGCCAGCAAATTTGGAAAACTCAGCAGTGGCCACAGGACTAGAAAAGGTCAGTTTTCATTCCAATCCCAAAGAAAGGCAATGCCAAAGAATGCTCAAACTACTGCATGATTGCATTCATCTCACACGCTAGTAATGTTCAAAATTCTCCAAGTGAGGCTTCAACAATGCATGAACCGTGAACTTCCAGATGTTCAAGCTGGTTTTAGAAAAGGCAGAGGGACCAGAGATCAAATTGCCAACATCTACTGGATCATGGAAAAAGGAAGAGAGTTCCAGAAAAACATCTATTTCTACTTTATTGACTATGCCAAAGCCTTTGACTGTGTGGATCACAACAAACTGTGGAACATTCAGAAAGAGATGGGAATACCAGACCACCTGACCTGCCTCTTGAGAAATCTGTATGCAGGTCAGGAAGCAACAGTTAGAACTGGACATGGAACAACAGACTGGTTCCAAATAGAAAAAGGAGTGTGTCAAGGCTGTATATTGTCACCCTGCTTATTTAACTTCTATGCAGAGTACATCATGAGAAATGCTGGGCTGGAAGAAGCACAAGCTGGAATCAAGATTGCTGGGAGAAATATCAATAACCTCAGATATACAGATGGCACCACCCTTATGGCAGAAAGTGAAGAGGAACTAAAAAGCCTCTTGATGAAAGTGAAAGTGGAGAGTGAAAAAGTTGGCTTAAAGCTCAACATTCAGAAAACGAAGGTCATGGCATCTGGTCCCATCACTTCATGGCAAATAGATGGGGAAACATTGGAAACAGTGTCAGACTTTATTTTTTTGGGCTCCAAAATCACTGCAGATGGTGAATGGAGCTATGAAATTAAAAGATGCTTACTCCTTGGAAGGAAAGTTATGACCAACCTAGATAGCATATTGAAAAGCAAAGACATTACTTTGCCAACAAAGGTCCATCTAGTCAAGGCGATGGTTTTTCCAGTGGTCATGGCACAGCAACTGCTCCTCCAACCACACCCCTCCTCCTGCTCCCCAATCCACAGCCCTTGATCCTGGCCAGCCTCCCCCCACACAGGCCAGCAGATGGCCTCCTGAGACCCTCCCTCACCCCCACACATGGTAAAAAGCTGCCTGTGTGCAGCTCATTCTGCTGGGGGCATAGAGTGGGAGGGTGTATGCTAGACCCTGGACTGGCAAATAGAAGCCTGGGGTTGGGGGTCAATGTGCATCAGTTTCCTCCCTAATGACAATGGAATTTTTATAATATCTGAAAAGAGGGGATTTCCCTGGTGGCTCAGACAGTAAAGAATCTACCTGCAATGCAGGAAATGTGGGCTCAATCCCTGGGTTCAGAAGATCCCCTGGAGGAGGAAATGGCAACCCTCTCCAGTACTCTTATCTGGAGAATCCCTTGGACAGAGGAGCCTGGTGGGCTACAGTCCATGGGTTCACAAGAATCAGATATGACCGAGTGACTAATACACACACACACACATGTATGGACATGAGAGTTGGACTGTGAAGAAAGCTGAGTGCCGAAGAATTGATGCTTTTGAACTGTGGTGTTGGAGAAGACTCTTGAGAGTCCCTTGGACTGCAAGGAGATCCAACCAGTCCATTCTAAAGGAGATCAATCCTGGGTGTTCTTTGGAAGGAATGATGCTGAAGCTGAAACTCCAGTACTTTGGCCACCTCATGTGAAGAGTTGACTCATTGGAAAAGACCCTGATGCTGGGAGGGATTGGGCGCAGGAGGAGAAGTGGACAACAGAGGATGAGATGGCTGGAGGGCATCACTGACTCAATGGACATGAGTTTGGGTAAACTCCGGGAGATGGTGATGGATAGGGAGGTCTGGCGTGCTGCGATTCATGGGGTCGCAAAGAGTTGGACATGACTGAGTGACTGAACTGAACTGAAGACACAACCCATTTGGTATTTGGTGATGGAGCTTAGAATCTCTGAGGGAAAATTATGGAAACCAAAGTTCATTCCCTATAAATACTGGTCAGTTATGGCAGACCGCCTTCCTCAAATCCACATGCCCTCCAGCCATTCTCCCATTTCTCTGATATTCTGAACTGAACTCTAACACAAACTGCTCCAAAGAGTTGTCTAAATACATTGTTTCCATATCTTCACCTCCCAATCTCCTGTCAACCTACACAGCTCAAGCTTCTGACTTTACCAGTTGATTCAGTCACTAAGTTGTGTCTGATTCTTTTGACCCATAGCCAGCCAGGGTCCCCTGTTGATGGGATTTTCCATGCAAGAATACTGGAGTGGGTTGCCATTTTCTTCTCCAGTTGGTGGAACGCAATTTTGCCAAGATCACCAATGACCTGCCTGTTCCCGACATCCACTTTCTTTTCTCATCTTGATGACCTCAAAATATATTGGGGGCAATCTTGACTATTTTCTCCTTCTTGAAACAGTCTTCTTTCTTGGTTTCTATAGAAGTTCTTTTATCTTGAGTCTTCTCTGACCTCACTGATCCTGCTTCCCTGGTCTCCTTGGCTGTCTCTTTCTCTTCCACCCAAACACAAAATGTTGAGGTTCCTGAGAGCTTGGACTTGAATCTTGTTTGCATCTCCAAAAGTTTCCTCCTGGGTGGTCTACTCTGGTTTCATGTGTTTAAATGCAATGCTTATAATGATGTCTCTGATATTTGTATTTTCTCTCTCAGCCTCTCTTCTGAGTTCTAAACTTATAAATCCAACTGTCTCCTTGACATTGCCACTTACATACATTCTCAACTGAGTAAGTCCAGAAAGGTACCCTGGGTACCTATTTTCCAAGTCCTGAATATTATATCCACCACCAAGTCCTGTCAATCCACATCTTACAAACACTTTGCTGTGTCCATTGCTCTGCTTAGTCATGGCATGCATCGTCTTTAATCTGGGCTAGTACAACTGCCTCATGCTTGGTTTTTCTTTCAATCTCATTCTTTCAGTTCATTCTACCAATAGCAGCAGCTTCCCTGCTCAGCACTTGCCTGTCAGGTGTACCATGCCATACTTGCTCTGGCCCTTTCCTCTCTAGTCTTTTCTTACTATACATTCCTCCTTATTCACCATGCTGTAGTCACGATGCTCTTCTTTCTGTCCCTTGCGCATACTGTACTCCTTTACACATCAAGGGTTTTTTCACATTCTGCCCCCTTTGCCTGGAATGGTAATTTACATCTCCAGCTTAATGGCATGTATTATAGGCCAGGCCAGTTCTAAGTGCTTTTCATGGATTAATACATTAAATTCTCATATCACCCACACAAGATAGGAACTGTTATTCTTCTATTTAACTGATGACGAAATTGATTCACATTTACTCATCTAAATGTTCTTTCCTCCTTTTCATGTGGTATCTCCCTCTTGTTTTTTAGATCTTATCTTAAATAATACTCTGAGGATGCTTTCTTTGTCTTCCCTATCTAAAACACTATTTTCAATCTCAGTTCTTTGTTTAGACTTTTATAGCATTAAATATAACTTGCAAGGTTTTTGTTTGTTTGTTTATTAGCCTTCCTTGGTGGCTCAGATGGTAAAAGCGTCTACAATGCGGGAGACCTGGGTTCGATCCTGGGTTGGGAAGATCCCCTGGAGAAAGAAATGGCAATCCACTCCAGTACTATTGCCTGGAAAATCCCATGGACAGGGGAGCCTGGTAGGCTATAGTCCATGGGGTCACAAAAAGTCGGACACGACTGAGCGACTTCGCTTTCTTTCTGCAGGGTTTTTTGTTTGTTTTTTTGTTTGTCTATTGGTTTACTTGTGCTTTTGTCTGTATGGACTGAGGTTAGGTCTTTCTCACTCACTGCTGTATCTTGTGGCTCAGAATGGCAGCAGACTCTTAAATATTTGTTGATTGTATAAATGAGGGAATGAATGACCACCTAACTTGGAATTTAGTCGATGAGGTAGGGAGAGGGAAGGAAACGGGGTGGGAGGATATGTTGTTTGGCAGCACCAAATGAGTCAGAGACGTGATGTCCTTGTCCACATAACTTTATCTGTTCCATCCTAGTCTTCCTGAAACAACAACAAAACAAAGTAAACAAACAGAATGAGTGAGAAAGAGCTTAAAGAGGAGAAGAAGGATTACTTATGTATATTTCTCTGTTCATAGTCTAAGCACTAAAGTAATGAAGACCTACTGGGTATACATTTAGTGGGAGGGAGGAATAGACAAAAGCATAGAACCAGTAATCAGAGTTTGAAGGAGTGACTATAACAGTCTGTCTGGGTAGAGGATTTGAATGGGACTACAGTGAAAGATCGGAGAAGGCAATGGCACCCCACTCCAGTACTCTTGACTGGAGGATCCCATGGATGGAGAAGCCTGGTAGGCTGCAGTCCATGGGGTCGCTGAGGGTCAGACTCTACTGAGCGGCTTCACTTTCACTTTTCACTTTCATGCATTGGAGAAGGAAATGCCATACCACTCCAGTGTTCTTGCCTGGAGAATCCCAGGGACCGTGGAGTCTGGTGGGCTGCCGTCTCTGGGGTCGCACAGAGTCGGACACAACTGAAGCGACTTAACAGCAGCAGCAGCAGTGAAAGATAATTTCAGGAAATCAGGTTGGATCCCTGAGCACTGGCTTAAGGAGTGTGGATGTGAATCACTGAAGGTAGAAAGCCACTGAAAATCTTTGTACCAGTAGTTTTGGAATTACCAAGACTCAATATATTATAGACATTAAATCTGTGGCCTTGCTAGTATGTAAGCTATAAGAAGTGAGCAGGTTGTAAGAATGTATTTCCTCTGTGTTACTCATTGTCCCATCTATGAGGACCCACAGTTTCAGTTCCAGTAAAGCTATGTTAGATGATGTAAGCATATAAGTGATCTTGTAGCTAATTGTAAGAATCTGGATATCAGATTTAAATGATTTAAATAATTATGCAGTTTTTATTTTTATTTTTTTGTCTTGCATTTCTAAATAGTATCACTCCCTGGCTTCACTTACTATCAGATGTTTATTATATTAATGTTGTTATCTT
Source organism: Cephalophus harveyi (assembly GCA_006410635.1). NCBI lineage: Eukaryota > Metazoa > Chordata > Mammalia > Artiodactyla > Bovidae > Cephalophus > Cephalophus harveyi. The sequence goes on from SJYT01005583.1 coordinate 23,971, forward strand.
CATTTTTATTATTCTGTATTTTGCATATTTTTGTAATTTTCCACTAATACTTTTTGGTGTAAGAGGGTAAACATATACACAAGAGACAGTTTTCGTAGGTAAAAATGTTTTGGGGGTGAATTATTCTTGCTTCACTAGCATAAAGGTGACAGTATTTATTTAGCGTGGAATTGGTGCAGGGGTAACTGATTGTATCTTTTCCTCTAAACTAACTTCCTTTACCCTTGTGAATCACGTGGTACTCAAAAGAATCAAACAGGATTCATGGAGAGGAAACACTGCCTTAACAGTGTAAGGCGTAACAATAACCCTGCCTTAACTTTCATGAGACTTGATGCAGACAGTACTAAAAATTCTTGGGGAGTAGCCATCCAATCTTAAAAAAATAATAATTAAGGGTCATAGAGGAGGTTAGATTCTCAATCTGGCTTTCTACATTCTACATGTGTACCTGTTCAGAGATTTGACAAGCCCAGGTATTAGCATTTCCATTTCCAATTTCCCTCTTTTTTTTTTTTCCATTTCAAGGGAATGTTAGATTATATTCAGATCTCTAAGTGTGGTCCAAGGATCCTTGTGAGGTCCATGAAATCAAAACAATGTTAAAAATAATATTAAGACATTATTTGATTTTTCCACTTCCAGGTTCTCATGTGCACAGTAGAGCTTTCCAGAGGCTATGAGATATGACATCCCAAGAGATTTAAATTGGAGCAGATATGAGATTCTAGTTACTTTCTTTAAGCAAACATCTTTCTTAAAGATATTGGAAAAACTGCAAAATAATGTGATTATTTTCACAAAAATTCTTTTTACTGGAAAAACAATTAAAAAATAAAAATGTTATTTATGTTAACATGTGTTAGATAATATTTAAATGAATCAATAAATCACTGTTTTAAACATTTCTTATTTAAAATTTTGAATATGGTAAATATTGTGAGCATTAATAATTCTTCTGGAAAATGTAAAAGAGATGTATTAAACAAAAGCCTTTTGGGGTCCTTAATAATTTTTAATAATGTGACGGGATCCAGAATCTCCAAAGTTTGATAATTACCACATCGAAATGACTAGAGTTACTAGTAGTAACTTTTTCTTTGTCAACAGGAGGGACACTGAAGAATTAAAGAAATAGAACACCCAGGTAATGCTAGTGAGGACATTAGAGTGGGGGCTGGCTCACAGCAGGCGAGGTCTCTTGGAGGGGGGAGACCAAGACCTGCCCCAAACCTCTCTATATCCCCCATGTCCAGCATTATATCTAGCACAGGACAGTGGCTCCATACAATCTGGATATTGAATAAGCTAATGAGTAAGTGATAAAACACAGCTCATTCTCCTGATAAGGGCATGGTGTACAAGGTCTAATTAGGGCTAGGCCTGCCATCCACAATCGAGCTGAGCTTTTATTCAATTTTCAATTCCTGCATGTATTCAATGGTTACTTATTGAGCACCTATTATGTGCCAATTGCTATGTCTAAGTCACATTACATCTTCAATTTTCTCATCTCTGTAAGGGAAACTCAAATAATCTGTGAAAACCCTGCTAGCAATGTCTTCCTCTGGATAATACAAGAGCTCTCTCTTTGTCTCCCTTGGATAAGCTGACACGGGGAAGAAGATAACTGTCCTCAGGCAAAAAAGCATCGTCTGCTTCAAGTGCTGCTGCAGAAACTTTAGAGGCAGATGGTTGACTGCCTTGGCATTTTACAGATAGAAATGGTCAAGTTTGGAAGTGGAAAAAATTTAAACTAGTTATCAGCTAGCTCAATTTTATTTTCTAGAATTTATTCAACATTAAACTCCAACTGAATAACTTCAATTTAGGGAATTTGGAAACCCTACCAGTGTCTCTCCCTTTGCAGAAAGATGATGATCAGAAGTCTTTTGTGAGAATCTGAGAAATTTTCTGCAGTCAATGCAAGCCAGGAAACTGTGTTATTGTTCTAAAATGGGTCATGACTTTTGAGAGAATGAATGATCCCTTTCCTTTAGTCACTTGTCCACAACTTCCATTCTGGCTCACAAAGTCTTAAGTGCTCAGGTTCCATGGGCCTGTTTCTTGATTACTTGTATGAAGAAGTTCCCACATGTATTTGTCAGTTTTCATTAGATTATGTTGCAGTAACAAGCAACCTGTACATACCAGTGGCTTACAACGAAGGTATATTTCTTGATTGCATTTCATCGTTCTGATTCTGGCTGTGAGTCAGAATTACACTGCTCCTGCACCAAATAGCTTCTTCCTTTAAGATTCTAAGTTGAAGAAACAGCCACCATTTGGAATAGCTGTTACAATGGAAAATGAAAAAGAGATGTGGAAAAATCATACAAGGGTTCTTATGTAGAATGTGGCATTCAGTTCACATTCATTTGGCCAAAGCCAAGTCTCAGGCAGGCTGCTGGTCACTGGGGGCAGGGGAGATGCTCCTCTCAAAGGGGCTTTCTGAAATCACCTGGCAGCAGGCAGGGATGTATATTTCTATTATAAAAGGGAGAGTAAAAAGTTGAGAAGCAATAATACTATCTAGCACACCATTCTTTGCAAGATATTATATAAACAAATTGCTTTCTTCATTCATTTCATTTTACTCTATGACAGTTAAGAAGGAAAGAGAATCTTCCTGGAGTTCATGAACTTAAAAGATATGCTTAGGGGACTGTTAGAGCTTAGTTTAGGGGACTTTCTTGGCATCAGAGATGAGTCTTGCTTTTTCTGCCATGGACTTAGAAAAATAGAGGAAAACAAAAGAGCCAAAATAAACACGTTCTCACTGAGAGCGTCTCAGTGGTGCTGACAAGGGGCCTCCTTGTCTCTGGCATTCTATAATAGAGACAGTGAAGAAGAGATCTGGCTACTACACATTTTCTCCTTCATCTCTGTTTCTACCTGTAGAAACCCCATCTGTCTAACCTCTGACCTGAGAGTATGAGCAGGGGCAATGCCCTGTCACTGAACTCTATCAATGAAAATTTAAGAGAAATGCCTGGAAATGCAAAATGTACTCTTTATCTCCCTTCCACCCTCAAATTCTCTAGTGTCTCCTCTTCTATTTTAATTTGCACCATTAACACTTTGCGCCTGGACTCTTATAATAACCTTCTCGTTGGTTTCACTGCCTTCGCATTTATACTATGGTCATCTAGTCTCCCCTTGAGAGATTGCTCTAAAGTATACATGAAACCATGTTACCACCCTGTAAAATTATTCCCCAGGGCCTCCTTCTTTGAGCCACAATTTCATTACCTGAAAAATGGGAAAATAATATCTATTTTGTAGGGATGAGGGTGAGGATAAAAGGAGATAATACATGCAAAGTGCCTAACACAGACTCTCAGTAAGTGGCAGCTAATGATGATGATTATGATAAATATCTTAACAATCAAAATTTGGCTCCCCACCCCCACCCTGCCATCCCTACCTGCACTGTATGCTCTCATTTTGTCAAATGATGCTTAGTTCCCTAATCGGCCACCCTGCTCTTCAGCTTCATGCCACTGCCCTGGAATTCTGCGTCTGGAATGCTTTTCCTCACTCAGTTCGCTCAGGTCCCCACTGCTTAGACTGAAGATGCAGAAGTACCTCACTGGCTGTGTTACTCCCGTCCCTCCAGGAGAATGAACTGTTCCTGCACTGCCACCCTTGAACCCCGGTACTGTCCTCTTCCATGTTCCGTTTGTCTTTTCTGCTAGAGTGTGAGTCCTCCGAGGACAAAGACTCTGTCTTAGTTACCTCTACAAATGGGCCCCGTTGCCTGGCATGTTCTAGGTTCTCAAAGAAACGACAGACTGCAGGAAGGCTTTGAATCAAAGATAGATTATGATCAAGCAAAGGCCATGCTCAAATTCTAAGCTTGGAGTGGGAAACCGGAGAGCGGGTCTATATCCTGTACTGTGCGGGGGCTCAGCCCAGCCTTGGATAAAAGTGGCTTTGGGATATATGCCTTTAGGAAGATAAATTTATCATGAAAAACAAAAAAAAAATCAAACCCCGAGTTAAAAAGACCTCCAGATGGGCTTTCTCTTGATATAGTAAGTAGGTCCTTTATAGATCCGCTCTTAGCATCCTAAATCTTGAGATGTCATGCTGCTCCTGGGGTTAGCCAGTTGCCTTAGGCTGAGTAGGCGTGCGAGGATAAGATTAAAACAAGTAATTCTGTTTGCCTGCTGCACACACCATTGTTTAGCTAGAAAAATTAAATTCTTATTCAAGCCTCTCAGCATGTTTAATAAATGCTTCAGGTGCATAGAACCGTGTGTGAGGTAGGAAGGAATAAAGCCGTTCCCTGGGAGTGACACATTTATTAACCTCACTGAGTACTGCACGCCTGGCACCTGGGATGCTGGTCAGGCAATAGGTGAACCTGGCAAACATGGATGAGTAAGAGCCCCCCGCGGCACTCCTGTTCTTCTGTGATACAGCGTAGCTAGGAGGACAGAGCTCCTGTTTCAGCATCGGGCAGATCCGGGTTCAAATGCCCGCTCTGCTGCCTTGAAGCTCCTTACCTTGGATCTGCTGCTTGTTACTCTTCTCATCCCAGGCTTCTCCGTTCAGTCACTCTGTCATGTCCGAACCACCAGGGAGGTCACAAGCTTGTTATCTTTTATTATGGTAAAACATACATAACATGAAATTTGCAGATTTTCCCATTTTTAAGCTTGCAGCTCAGTGGCATTAAGTACATTCACAATGCATCTACTTTAATCTGATGTATGAGGAGGTATTTTTACTCCCTTCTTTCCGCAGATGAGAAAACTGAGGCTCTGAGAAGTTAAATAATGATGACTCTTTTGAGATTCTTGGAGTTAAACTTGAGAAGCTATTATGATTTTCCTTTCAGGACACAGGCCAGAAAACCCTGTTTAGATCATTAAGGAGGGAAAGCAGAGAATGGAAATTCTAGATTAGTTCATTCTTTTTTTTTTTTTTCTTTTTTTTTTTTAAGTTTAGAGAACACTTTATTACTTTCTGTAATCAAGCCCACATAGATAAGACCTTACATATTTAATACAGTGTACATATCCCTGTACAAACAGAAAAAACTGGTTTAATGTTTCTAGAGCAATATCCTGTTATTTTCTGTACAATGCCAACCCAACACGGTATAACTGGGATTGTTTGTTGTTGTTCAGTTGCTAAATCAAGTTTGACTCTGCGACCCCATGGACTGTAGCATGCCAGGCTTCCCTGTCCTTCACTATCTCCTGGAGTTTGCTCAAAGTCATCTCCACTGAGTTGGTGATACTGTCTAACCGTCTCATTGTCTGCTGCCCCCTTCTCCTTTTGCCTTCAATCTTTCCTAGCATCAGGGTCTTTTCCAATGAGTTGGTTCTTTGCATCAGGTGGCCAAAGTAATATTTTTTCCAAAGTTGACAGCACAACTAAAGTTACCAAAAATATAAATTATATATATATATATATATAAAAGGACCAATAGCAGTATGTTATGCATCAATAGCAGCAACAGCTTTTCCAGGTTCAACAGTCATCTGAACAGACTTATAGAGACATCCAGCACATGTCATTTAAAAAAGAAAAGTAAAAAGGAAAACCTCGGAATATGGCAAAATTTCATTTCTGTTGTGCTACCTGGCACCAATTTTAAAAAAACTGGCTTCTCAATCATCATCTAGAAAGAAAACATTCTAGAATAACGTCATTAAAAACAGACCTGATAAGGCACGGTCACTATTATGTATCATGAAGCAGGTACGAGACATTTTGCATTCACAGAGGTATGATACAGTTTTGTTAAGAGTCCTTAGGCTTCCTGATGCATTAGCAGAGATGCCTGCCTCACCCCATGGAGGGAGTGGAAACAGACAGCACCCCGAGACCCCTGCCTCCACTGTCCTGTGGAGGTGGGTGTCCAGGCCCCAGCTTTGGTGCCGACCTCTCAGGCTGACCCACTCCAACCACAGCTCCAGGGAGGGGGAAGGGAAGGAAATGAGTTAAGTCTGTCTTCAGACGCGTTGGTATTGATTCTGTCAGTTTCTTGCTGCTTGCTGACAGGAGATAGATGGCTCATAACGCAGCTGGGCACAGCACATTAGATCTCCATCTCGGGGCTCCTAAATCATTTCGAAATTTTAAATTCCCTAATCAATATTTTATGGCAAGCACGTGACAGGGATCAGGCATGCTTCTCTCCAGGGTGTGTGCTCGCACACAGGGTCCTGGTGGAAGTGAGTGGCTAGAGGGGTCTGCCCTGCCTGGGGAGAACTTCTGGCTGGATTCTCCTGAGGGCAGTCATTTACTACTGGCCAGGACCAAGGGGCCCTCGCAAGTTACATGGTCCCAGTGACCACTTTTAAAGGGGAAGAAGTCTGAGGACAAGAGATGATGAGGTTGGTCCTTAGTCGCCTGACTTGTAGCAAAACTGAGACCAGAAGTCAGGTCTTCTGACTTCCAGCCCAAAGCTCTTTCTGTGAAACCATGCCTAGCAGAGTGCGTGGTATATAGTAGATACTCAACAAGAGTTTGTTCAGCATTAAGCAACAGCCAGCCAGCCAAATGAGTTTTTGTGCTTATTAAGCTCTTACTAGGGGTCGGCCTCTGTTCTACGTTCTACACCTGTAAAATACCAGTCTGTACTCACGATCCCGTGAAGCAGGGACTATCATTTTCCCCATTTCACGTACGGCGGAACTGAGGCTCTGAGAGGTAAGTGGCTTGTCCCAGGCCATACAACTGTGAGTAAGGACCCTGCATTGAAAGCCAGGCATTCAGGCTTGAGACCTTGTGTCTTAGCCCCTCTGCTGTGTTGGTGCCCCATATAGACTGGGTTTGCTTTCATCAGTTGTGTTTAGCCCCTTATCCAATGTGCATCTGTGTTTCATCCTTTGAAAGAGACAGAAAAAAAGAAAGAAAAGGACTTTGGTTTTGTAACCAGACAATGGCTTCATCTGCTAAAGAATCCACCCGCAATGCCAGAGACCCCAGTTTGATTCCTGAGTTGGGAAGATTCCATGCAGAAGGGGCAGGCTACCCACTCCGGTATTCTTGGGCTTCCCTGGTGGCTCAGGCAGTAAAGAATCTTCCTGCAATGTGGGAGACCTGGGTTCAATCCCTGGGCTGGAAAGATCCCCTGGAGGAGGGCATGGCAACACTTTTCAGTATTCTGACCTGGAGAGTCCCTATGGGCAGAGGCGCCTGGGGGGCTACAGTCCATGGGGTCCGAAAGAGTTGGGCACCACTGAGTGACTCAGCACAGCAAAATGGCTCAAGAAGTAAGCAATCAGCTGTCTAACTGAAGACTTTCAGAGCTGATGAAAGTGAGAGCCGGACTTGACAGTGTTTAGAGGAAGCAGCAGCTCGATGGGAGGATAGGACCCTGGTTTCCTGAGACTTGTAGCAGGCACTTGATGAAGAAATTTTGGTGATTCTGGCAATCAGCAGGCCTGTTAAGTGCTGCAATAGAGAAAGGAAAAAAAAAAAAAATCCTCATCAGTTCCACTGGCACACAAAGCCTTTCCTCCTGGATCTGGTCCCTCCCTGACTTTTTCGCCATCTCTTCCCCTTGTTGCTCACCCAAACTCACAGTGCTACAGGTTCCTGCTTAGGCCCTGCCTTGCTGCCAGATGTTCCCTTGGCCTGAAATGCTTGTCCACATAGTTGTCCCATGGCTGGCTCTTTCCTGTAATGTAGATCTCAATGGAAAACACCAGCTGTTTAGAGAGGCCTTCCCTGCTCCCCCAGTCAAAACTGCCTATTAGACCAGAAGCTCCTTGAGAGCAGGAACCTTCCTGCTGATGTCTAGGACAGCACCTGGTGCACGATAGGTGAGGAATAAATATCAGCACAGTGTAAGAAGGGTAAGTTCTTTGGAGAGGGCCCCTCAGATGGTCAGGCAGAGCACACAGAAACTAGGAGAGTACGGTAGGAAGGGAAGGGAAATTATAAAAGACTTCATGCTTGTGAGTGACCAGCCTCTGGGTCAGGGATCTCATGCCCCGCTTCCCTGGGAAGTTCATGCTAGTTTCTTCTTCTTTAAAAAACAATATATTTGTTTATTTATGGCTGGGCTGGATCTTTGTTGCTGCTAGTGAGCTTTCTCTAGCTGTGAATGAGCGGGGTCCACTCTCTAGCTGTGGGTCACGGGCTTCTCATTTCGGTGGCTTCTCTCGCTGTGAAGCACGGGCTCTCGGGCACGCAGGCTTCCGTAGCTGTGCTGCACGGGCTTAGCTGTCTCACAGCAGGTGGAATCTTCCCGGACCAGGGATGGAACCTGTGTTGGTGGGCAGACTCTTAACCACTGGACCATCAGGGAAATGCCCACACTGCTTTCTGAGGGCTGCAGAGTTCTTCCTTATTTGGGTGTGAAACCTGACTCCACTGCTTCTACCCATTCCCTGGTTTTTGTTATTCTATTTTTCATTGGAGGATACTTACTCTACAGTATTGTGACTGTTTCTGCCATGTGTCAGCATGAATCGGTCATAGGTGTAAATACGTCCCCTCCATTAAACCACCCTCCCACCTCACTCCCCATCCCTCTCCTCTGGGTCATCACAGAGTGCCAGCTTTGGGAGAAGGTGTGGAGGAAAGGGAAACCTCCTGAACTGTTGGTAGGAATGAAAACTGATGCAGTCATTATAGAGAAGAGTGTGGAGAGTCTTTAAAAAACTAGGAATAAAACTAACCTATGATCCAGCAATCCTACTACTGGGCATATACCCTCAGGAAACCATAATTGAAGAAGACATTGCTCCCAATGATCATTGCATTCACTGGCTTTGATCCAAATCCTGGGGCTGCCTGAAAGCCAGGCTCCATCTGCAAAAAGCTCCTGAGACCCAAGAACCCCACCGCCCTGGAAATACTGTACCGGCCAGGAACCAGAAGGAATCGTGTCAGGTCTGAGCTGCAGGGATTTGATGACACACCACATACAGTTGAGCTGTCAGCTTGCTCTTCCAAGGGAACATGCAGGGAATTCTGGGTCAACATCCTCTGAGAGCTGCAGGAGGTTCTGCTAAGAGCCAGGAGGGAAAGCCAAGGACTTGGCTGTGTTTCTTTTAAAGAGTCCTATTGCAAATGCTGGGGAATCATCGTGCTCTCATCCATTTCCACATTGTCTGATGCATTGCAGAGCCCTTTCAGGCATATTCTTGAGTGTTCTCATCAATCTTAAACAGGATATCTGAGACAGGGATCACCGCCTCTGGAGAAGGCAGGACTTGCTGAAGATACTCTGCCTGTGACTTCAGGACTATCTGTGATTATACACAGACTTGTGCTTCTCAAAACCAAGCATGTGTAAAAGTCACTTGGAAAGTTTGCTAAAACACAGATTCCCAGAGATTAGGATTCCATGGGCCTGAGGGGGTCTAACAAGCACTCAGATGATGCTGATGCTGGCGGCATTGGTCCAGATGGTCCCACCTTGACTGGGTGGCTGCATTTGACTGTCACACCACTGCCTCTCCTGAACTCTGGTAAATAGCAGATAATTGCAGAAAGCACGCCACATATGGCATCTCATCTGATCTCAGAGTGACCCATGAGATAACTATGGTTATCACTCACATTCTGCAGATGAAAAACTGAAGGTTCAAAGAGGTCAAGTAACTTGTCCGAAGTCCCTCGTTCTGTAAGTGGCTGAGTCTGAGTTTTGCTGGACTTCAGAGCAATGGATTTAACCACAAATGGCATTGTTTGTCATGGTTAGGGAGCATGGAAACTGCTTCCCGGAAGTCAGAGGGATTTTGGGTTAACTAGGTCTTCTGTCCTCACTGGAAGAAGGGCCTTGCTTCCCACTGAGCACTGAGATGAAAACTGAGATTTCTTGACTTTAGGGAAGAGCCTGACTTCTTTCCAGGAGTCAAAACTATCCCAAGAGCTGGGTGCTCTCTACGCCACTGTAGTTTCTAAGGCATCAGATCCAACCCACAGGATTACTTTAAACTTCAGTTAAGATCCAAGTGCCACTGTCTAGGCTGGAGCAACCCTGGGCAAGAGAGCCAAACAGATATGTTGTGGGAACCTCCAGCCCTGTGTGTTCTTCCTTTCATGCGGCTCCCTGCTCTCCCCAGTAGCATTTGGGAACTTCCCTGCATTTTGGTCTTTTAAACTCAGTAAGAGTTATTAAACTCTCAAAATGGAAAGGTTAGCAAATTTACAAATAACTGCTCCCATAGGTCTTTGCATTTTAAAGAGTCTTGAGAGAGAAAAGCAATGATTTACCAGTTGAATTCATTTCTACATGTTTCATTTCTGACATCACAATGGGCAGGTTGGACTGATGATTTGGGCCCCGGATCTTCCTCCCTTTCCTTCCCGTACTTCATGGCACCAAGCACATCTGCCGTGCTGTAATTATTGTGAGGCTGCCTGTTTCATGATTGCCATCTCAGTGGATGATAAACTCTACAAGGAAGAGAGATTTCTCCTGCTCTGCTCTCACTGTTGCTCAAAACCAAGACCTGTGGTGGGTTTGAAGCTTAGTCACAGCTCAGATGTGCTCAGTTTGATGCTGTTTTTCTATAACTGTCATTAGCTATCAGTTTTGCTATTGTGGAAAGACATATTCTTGAGACTTAAAGGCAGCTTAGTCAAATTCTGGCTCAATTTGTAGTCTCTCTTAACTAATTAGACAGTCAAAACTCAGCTTTTTAGAATTCAAAAAGTTGTCTTTTATCAAGTGTTCTTTTCTTGTCTCCTGCCTGGAATGGTGCCTAATGCAGGAACCATGGAATCACGGAAGCAAGAAGTGGGAAGATTCCTGTCTGGTTTGTTTTCTGGCTTCTGGTCCTGGCTGGCCTCTGAGCTGGAGTCATTGGTCTGTTTGGTTTGGGGACGTTATTCTCACTGCATTGGTTGTCTCAGCGTCTGTGGCTGATGTGATGTGTGGTTTGTCTTCCTGGTTCAGTCCAAGTGACTACCCACCCAATTTGTGTCTCGACTCAGTTCTTGCTAGCCACAGTGATCTTCTGAAATTGCCAGGGTTAAAGTTGGTGTGCATGTGTGTGTTTGTGTGTGCATACACCTGCCTGCGTGTGTGCTGCAGGATGACACATCTCCTCTGATGGGGGCTCCTCCTTCCCACTTGGCATGATGGAAGCAACAGCCTGGAGGGGTGTCATGGAAGGGACAGGCAGGGTCTGTAAGGCAAATGTGGAGAAAAAGAGAGCGAGCTGGGCATTCAGGCAAAGCAAAGTTTCTTTATAGGAAGAAAGAAAGTGATTGGCTGTAGAGAAAAACCAGTGCTCCCACTTTACGGCTGCCTCTTATTATATCCTATCAATGGGAAATTGTGCCCCGAAGGGAGGGGGCCTTAGTTTATCTTTAGCCTGCAGCTGAGTGCTTGTGGTCACATAGTCAGAGGGGTTCTCATGGTCGGGTGGTCACATAGTCTTGAGAAACTGGCACCAGCAGGGAAGAATGGGATATCGCCTTAAGGAAAAAACAGGATGCCCGCCAGGGCCATGTGGCCACTGTGACTTCATCCCCTGTTTGTCAGGTCACCACAATGGGCCATTTTTAAACTATACACTGTGAGCCCCTTGTGGGCTCTAACAGGGTCCTCTCCGGACACTCACTCACATGTAATTTAATTTCCTCGATGTCTTTCTCTGTGATTTTCCTTGAGTTTCTTCTCATCTAGTAGGGGCAAACTGTTTCTACTTCATCTCTCCCATCTTGCCTGCTCTATGGAGTCCAGGAAGACTTGTTTCATTTGCTCAAGTGCCTGGTTCTTGCACTGAAAACCCTGGGCTTTCAAGATTGCTGTCTTTTCTGTGAATTAAAAAAAATTAAATTAGGATGTCAAAGCCTTCTTCTTCTTGGAAAACTTAATTTCTTGTTTTCTCTTCCACTCTACTCCCAAGCCGAGGATAACTCTGACTCTGAGTTTACAGGGCTGGTGGGCAACACAAGCTACCAAATTACCAGGAATGTCTGTTTGATGGAAGGCACCAGTGTTTATGGAATAGACATTGGTAGCATTGACTCAGAGTAAATTCTGGACTAACATTAAGGCTCATTTTGAGGTCCTTCAAGCCTTGGAATATTGAGTATATGAAGGTTGATTGGAGACTTTAAGATACCACACACTAGGGACAGCCCAGAATAATGTGGTGATGATTATGACAGTAACATTTCATTTTACAAGTATTTTCCCTACAGACTATTTTATAATTCATCCTTTATTTTATTAAGCAATATATTGTGTGAGGCATAGTGCTAGGACATGTTCCTATGTGAGGAGACAAAATTTATTAAATCGGCAGTGTTTATGAATTTCCCTCTTTCTCCAGCCCATCAAAAATAATCTTGTTATTTAGTGCAATTTTCTCCTGCCACTTTTTTTTCCCCCCCAAAAACAAAGGATTCTTATTTGTTGAGAAAGAGCTTAAGTTACTGTAGATCACAAAGTGCTGAGAGGGAGGGGAAGCAGATGTGGAGGAACGCCTTTCTCTTCCCTCCGCCTCCTGCCTCTTCCTCCCTCCCTTCCTCCTCCCTTCTTTCTTTTCCCTTTTCCTTCCATTCCTGCTCCCTCCACTCCTCTCCCCTTCCTCTGTCCCACTTCCCTTCCTCTTCCATACATCCTCTCCCCTCCTGGGCATTCTCATCAAGGTTCTGGGTTTCTTCCCTATGGGACTAGCCAGAGGTGATGACTCCCAAAGTCTGGATTCAGGCTAAGGAGAGCCAAGAGCATACACTTGGATTCCCAGCTTGAACCTGATGCTCAGTTAGCTCCATCTGAATTCTGAGACAGGCTGGAACCTGGGACCTGGGATCCTTTGCTGTAGTGCTTGCACCTGGACAAATATCTCCTTGAGCAATAAAATGCAAAGAAATTATAGGGGGCTAAAAATAACTGTATGCATATGTAGCTGGGACAAATTTGGAACAATAAGATACAAAAGTTCCAAAAAACCCCAATCGCCATTTCTGAAGAGCCAAGAGCAAAAGCAGGGTACTGTGCATGCCTCCTTGTACTCAGACCACCTAAACCAGCCCTTGGCCCAACCCCTGGACCCATTCCGTGTGCTAACCTCATATAGGGAACCAGCTTACCCCTCACCACCCGGGGTGTGAGCCAGGGAACCTGTTACTTGTTCTTGCTGCCTCCTGCAGCTGCAGGAGCCTCAGTAAAGCCTTGCCTGAATTTCTTGTCTGGCCTCTTATCAGTTTCTATTGATTGGGGAAAACCAAGAACCCCAGTGGGTATCAGTTCTACGGTGGTGGGATTGAACAGTGGCCCAGTAATAGTGGTTCCTCCCGTCCTAGTGTGCCATTATTTCTCGCATGCCCAACTTCCTCAGGAATTTCCTGGGTAAAGAGGGATTGTCAGGTTGGAATTTAGGCCATAATGTGTCACGCCCTGGGGATCACAGGTGGTGAAGACATAGGGGTCCAAGCCTCCAGGAGGTCCCTGTGCAACGGTGGGGAGGGACAAATGCACGGGAAAGGACAGCATGGTAGAGTCACTGGTATTCTAGGCATGTGCGCTGGGTGCTGCTGGAGCACATGGAGGGCATCTCACCCTGCCTGACCGGGGGAGGCTGCCTGAACAAGGGATGTCTAAACTAAGAAGCTGAGAGTGCTGACAGAGGCAGGGGAGCAAGCAGCTGTGCTGATTTGTGGAGGACTCAGATGAGGACGCTGAATCTAGGCAAGCTGAATAGAATAGACAATGGGATTCCAAGCAGAGACGGAGGAAAACTAGGTCTGAGGATCAGGAAGGGGAATCAAGAATACGAAGCACCTGATGAGAAGAGCCGACTCATTGGAACAGGCCCCGATGCTGGGAAAGACTGAAGGCAAAAAGAGAAGGGGCAGCAGAGAATGAGATGGTCAGAAAGCATCACCAGCTCAACAGACACGAACCTGAGCAAATTTTGGGAGATAGCGGAAGACAGACGAGCCTGGCATGCTGCAGTCCATGGTGTTGCAAAGAGTCAGACATGACTTAGTGACTGAGCAACAATCTCTCTCCTCGAGGGTGAGAACTGGAGCTGGGCATGGGGGTGAGGCCAGGGTTGAGGAGGAGAGAGAAGCACAGAGAGTCAAAGGCTAAGCCTGGGAATGCCCCGGTTTCAGGGCTGAAAAGGCAGAGGGGCTAGATAGAGAATAATTTAGAGAGCCAGCTGGGAAATCCTAGCAACCTGGTCAAAGCATCACCAACCCTGGGTCCTCTCTCAGTCCTGCTTAAGAGTGTGCAGCCCTCACCCCTTTGTGTTGCTGGCCTTACAGGTGATTTTAGCACAGCTACCATCTCTCAAGGGAGTACGAAGCAGCAGGCACTATGCTAAACTAATATATATATTATCATCGGAATTTCTTAGAATTCAGTGCAGTGAACGTCAATATTCCCATTTTACAGATGAGGAAACAGGTTCAGAGAGGTTAAGTGACTTTCTCAGGGCCCCTGTGTCACACAAGCTGGATCAGAACTGGAATCCAAACTTTTAAACTCTATGGTAAAGACTGCTTTTGTTCAGTCGCTAAGTTGACCCCATGGACTGCAGCCCGCCAGGCTCCTCTGTGCTCTACTACCTTCTGGAGTTTGCTCAAATTCATGTCCATAGCATTGGTGATACTATCTAACCATCTCATCCTTTGTCGCTCCCTTTTCCTTTTGCTGTCAATCTCTCCCAGCACCAGCGTCTTAACCAGTGAGTCGGCTCCTCACTGTTTTTATCGTTCACAAGGGCTATTGGAAGTGCAGCCTTTCCTGGGAGCTTGCAGCAATGCAGAGTCTCAGGCACCATCCCAGAATTGCTGATTCAGAATCTGCATTTTAATGAGTGAACTAGCCACACATTAAAGTTGGTAAGCTCTGCTACAAGCTACCTCCACACATCTCCTACCTTCTGACCTTATATCAGGGATCCACGCTGCCCCTGATTCTTTGCCTCCTGTCCTCTCCTACAGTCCTTCCGTTCTGGCAAGGTGTGAGTTGGGTGCTGTGTGGTTTATTTGGTGGTCCTGCTCTGCTCGTTATGATTAGAGTTTGACGCTGCACTTCGGTTTCTCAAAGGGATGGTTTCTTACAAGAGTGTCGGCATGAAGGAGAGTCAGCTTTTCCATGGTGACGGTCTGTCCCCGGAGATCTGGCACTGGGCCTCGAATGTACTGCTCCCCAACTGTGCTCCTCAGATCACCGTGATCTTGTTATTCTTTCTGAGCACACATGGAACCACTGAAGGTTGAAACTCTCCCCACCTGGCTCTCCAGTCTGCCCATTCCTCCCCTTGGGTGGATGTTCCCTGTAGTCTACTTACAGGAGAGGAAGAAACTGAATAGCGTTTGGCTGCTGTGTGCAGTTGCGGATTGACATGAAGTGTTAGTAGCTCAGTCTTCTCTGACGCTTTGCAACCCCATGGACTGTAGCGCACCAGGCTCCTGTGTCTGTGAGGTTCTCCAGGCAAGAATACTGGAGTGGGTAGCCATGCCCTCTTACAGGGGATCTTCCCAACCCAGAAGGGATGGAACCTGGGTCTCCTGCTTTGCAGGCAGATTCTTTACCACCTGAGCCACAACGGAAGCCATGAAGCATCATGAAAATGATTACTTTCTGTTTAGCACAATCTGTATGCCGGGCATTGTGCTGGGCTTTATGATTTCCATTGTACAGATGATGAAAAGAATTCTTAGAAATGTGAAGTGATGCACTGAAAGTCACATGGCTAGTAAGTGGCGGAGATGGGATACAATCCCACGATTACTTGACTCTGAAGTTCATGCTTGTTCCTCATTACCTCTAGAAAGGCTTATGGTTCCTAATTTCTATTAATGAAAGTGATAGATTCTCGTAAGTTTGAATCTTTGCAGACTTCTAGTGCAGTGGCTTTTAAATGTTAGTGCACATCAGAATCAGCAGGTGGGCTGGTTAAAACACTGGTTTAGTAATTACGATGTGAGACTAGAGTCTGGGCCTCGAATGTACTGCTCCCCAACTGTGCTCCTCAGATCACCGTGATCTTGTTATTCTTTCTGAGCACACATGGAACTACTGAAGGTTGAAACTCTCCCCACCTGGCTCTCCAGTCTGCCCATTCCTCCCCTTGGGTGGATGTTCCCTGTAGTCTACTTACAGGAGAGGAAGAAACTGAATAGCGTTTGGCTGCTGTGTGCAGTTGCGGATTGACATGAAGTGTTAGTAGCTCAGTCTTCTCTGACGCTTTGCAACCCCATGGACTGTAGCGCACCAGGCTCCTGTGTCTGTGAGGTTCTCCAGGCAAGAATACTGGAGTGGGTAGCCATGCCCTCTTACAGGGGATCTTCCCAACCCAGAAGGGATGGAACCTGGGTCTCCTGCTTTGCAGGCAGATTCTTTACCACCTGAGCCACAACGGAAGCCATGAAGCATCATGAAAATGATTACTTTCTGTTTAGCACAATCTGTATGCCGGGCATTGTGCTGGGCTTTATGATTTCCATTGTACAGATGATGAAAAGAATTCTTAGAAATGTGAAGTGATGCACTGAAAGTCACATGGCTAGTAAGTGGCGGAGATGGGATACAATCCCACGATTACTTGACTCTGAAGTTCATGCTTGTTCCTCATTACCTCTAGAAAGGCTTATGGTTCCTAATTTCTATTAATGAAAGTGATAGATTCTCGTAAGTTTGAATCTTTGCAGACTTCTAGTGCAGTGGCTTTTAAATGTTAGTGCACATCAGAATCAGCAGGTGGGCTGGTTAAAACACTGGTTTAGTAATTACGATGTGAGACTAGAGCATTTGCACTTCCCACGAGTTTCCAGGTGATGCTGCTGCTGCTGCTGCTACAGGCCATGCTTTGAGAACCACTGCCCCTTTGGACTCAAAGGGGTGGAGAAGAGCAGAAAACACAGCACTCATTGTTCCCATCCCCCCAGCCTGCTGGGCAGTGCTGCTGAAACGCCTGTGCCTTGCTTTTTGCTTCCTGGACATTATTTCACAGCAGAGCAGAGGTCTGGCTACTTGCATCTGTTTCAGTTCAGTATCTCCTCTTGTCTGGGTAGTATGTAGGCTGGTCCACTGCCCTAAACTCAGGAGGGTCACCTTCTAACAAGCTGAGGATTTAAAAAGCATACAATAACACAAACAAAGGCCTAGAAACTGAAAGCATGTTGATTTATGGGCACTTCTCAGGAGCTAGTAATCCAGTTCAGAGAATGAAAAAACCTTGGCTCATCTACCCAACTAGAGGGCTTCTCTGAAATTCATGAGATTTGCAAAAAGTGGGATTCATCATTTGCCTTTCCCTAGAGTTCTTGCCTTATTGTGTATAGCCAAGCTTCCAAACAGAGTTGACTTTGAATTTCCATCATGGAACATCAAGCATGTTTGGGAGAACACTGGGGGTCTATCTACATGCTAATCCTGTAGGCACTCTGGCAGTGAGAGGCACGGTGTACAGAGCATCAGGGCTAAGAGCATGAGGCTGTGGAGTGAGACAGACCTGGTTGCGAATGCTGACTCTGCTATTTAACAGCTGAGTGTCCATGAGCATATCACTTAACCTGTCTGGATCTCATTGTCTCCAGAATCAAGGCTGATATAAAAAATATTTAGCCAACAGATATGGCATGAGCATCAGCCAGTCAGAATGGATGGAGGCCAAATCTGAAGCAACGCCAACTGTAAACAAGCCAGAACCAGGGTGGAGGACTGGCTTGCATTTTCCAATATGATGTGGGCTCCATCTGTGGTTTATCTCTGGGCAGTAAGGAGGGTGTGTGTACGTGTGTGCGTGCATGCGGGTGTGTCCGCACACGCACACTCAGAGAACAGGAAGCCTTCCTGGGAGTGAGACCACCTGGCTGTTTCAGGGTCATGAGAGATACCGCTTTTGGAGGCCTTGGACCATAGTCAGTTGGGCCTGTCCCTTTTCCACTATCTGGTTGGTAGCCAGTGGGTATGAAGCCAAGAATGAGAAAAGGTTCTGTGGGCTGATTCTTCTTATTCTGCTATCTTTGGAAAGAGGCAAGGCCAGATTCCTATTATTGCTCGAGATATGGAAAAGTACCAAAGACTGCATAAAGGCCTCTCCCTCCAGACATGGTCGGGGGGACCTGAGTAGTCCTTGCCCTGGTATACAACCATTGGTTGACCTGGTTTACCTTTTCTGGGGAGCAGGACAATGTACCTCATGGGCTTGAATTGAGAAGCAAACAAGACAATAGGTGTGAAACCCCAGGCACCCAGCAGGAGCTCAGCTACCGGAAGCTCTGTGTGGATCTTCTAGGCCGTGTGCCTCGTGCAGGAGCTCTGAGGCTCAGGGGGCTCTGTCCACGGCCTGAGAGCCAGGGAGCCGGGTAAATTTCCTGTGATGCTCATGGACCTTGCTTACTGATACCTGAGTGGGTCTTTATGGGAAATTGTACTGAGTACTAAGACAGATGAGCTATTTGCTATGCAGGGAGAGTAAGTAAAAGAAAAGTACTGCTGAGTTCTAACAAGCAGCGGGGAGAAAGTCATTGTATCTGGGGCCTCGTGAGAGTTTCAAGGTTGGTAGCAGTGGTGTAACCCCAGTGCGAATAGCTTGTGCAGAGGTCAGGGTTTGGCTAGCAATGAGGTGGACGGCTGGGTCAGTGTCTGTGAGGACGAGGGAAGGTGGCCACGGGGCAGATGCACACTCCCATGTCATCCTCAAGGTCAGCTGTGGCCCCTGGCGCCTCTTGCAGGGGCATGTGGTAGCCGTGAGTGAGTGAGTGGGGGGAAGAGCGCCTCTGCTCCAGTTCTAGGGGAAACCAGGCTGCTGCGGCCCCCGGAAGACCTGGGATGAGGC
Source organism: Cephalophus harveyi (assembly GCA_006410635.1). Taxonomy (NCBI): domain Eukaryota; kingdom Metazoa; phylum Chordata; class Mammalia; order Artiodactyla; family Bovidae; genus Cephalophus; species Cephalophus harveyi. The sequence goes on from SJYT01005583.1 coordinate 42,702, forward strand.
AGTGGGCCTGCCGCCGGGCAGAGGGACGTGCAGATTCAGAGCCTTCCCTTGTCCGTGTGCTCTTCTAGACTGCTGTTGTCCAGGAAACAACGACCGACTCTGTCTACATCTCTGGATGTTACACCTTGTGTCTCTTTCCTCCGTTCTCTCAGCCACTAAAGTCCTCATCTTACTCTTGTTAATTTTAAAGTGGGCCACCCCTCCTCCCTGAAACTCTTTTGTCTTATCTATTTATTTACGGCTGCGTTGGGTCTTACTTGCAGTGTGCAAGCTCTTTGTTAGGCATGCAGGCTCTCTCACTGTGGCACGCGGGCTCCAGAGACTCTGGATTCAGTAGTTGTGGTGCAGCTGAGTTGCCCTGCAGCATGTGGGATCTTTCCAGACCAGGGATTGAAGTTGCATCCCCTGCATTGGAAGGCAGATTCTTAACCCCTGTACCACCAGGGAAACCCCCCTCTTTTGTCTCTTGAGTAGTGTGGTCTCCTGTCTCAATCGACCTCGTACTTCTAACACCCCTCCTTGGAGGACTCTTTCCTCCTCCTGCAGCTTTGTTTCAGGGCGTCTCGCTCTCTCTCCAGGTAACTGCATCTGCATTCAAGAACTCTGGTCCCTGTGCATGAGCCTGAAATCTCCATCTCCAGTCAGGAGCTTGTTCTTCAGTATTTGCGTATATTTAGTATTTGGACGCCCTCTGGGTGTCTCCTCTTTGGTTGCTGTCTGGATTGTTGTGCTGACCTCCCAATTTAGGAGCTGCTTCAGGTTTCCTCTCCTCCAATCCACACTCTTCCTGCTGCCCAATTGTTTTCCCCCTAAATTACCCACTAGAACTTATTCCTGGGGCAGCTTCAATGATTCACCGATACCCACAAGAAAACTACCCAGTATGAGTGGTGATAGTCACTCTAAAGAACCCATCTGCCAATGCAGTAAATGTAAGAGACACAGGTTCGATCCTTGGGTTGGGAAGACCCTCCCTGGAGAAGGAAGTGGCAACCCACTCCAGTGTTCTTGCCTGGAGAATCTCATGGACCGAGGAACCTGGCAGGCTACAGTCCAGAGGGTTGCAAAGAGTTGGATATGATTGAGCGACTTAGCACAACTTGAACTAAATCGTCCCAATATATGTTGCTCCTAAGTGGTTTAAAAGAACCTTGATGCTTGAGGTCTGCTCCCTTGCCAGCCTCCTTCCTGTTTCTCTCCCACCCAGTTTGCAGGCACTGATCTTCATGACCTTGTGTCAGTTTCGCACATATAGTGCGTCTCCTACCCCTCTGTGCCTGTAGACATGCCGCTATCTTTCTCTGAATTGTTCTTCCTGTTCATCTGCTGGTGACATTTGTCTTTGCAGACTGTTCTTTGGAGGCACGTTCTCTGTGAAGTGCTTCCTGACACCCAGGGCTGGCTTCACCCGTACAGTCATGCGGGGCCCCAGGCTTAGAAGGGCCCTGCATTCGGTGGAGTGCTCTAGCTGTCACCATCTTAAAATTGTAAAGAATTTAAAAATAAAGGACTGTGCATTTTTATTTCACACTGAGGCCCATAAATTATGGATCTGATCCCATTGCCATCCCCACAACAACATCCACACGGCACAGTCATGATACTTACTAGGTTGTGTTGCAGTCGCTGTGATCCGTCCGCCTCACCCACTGGCTGGTGGGGTCCTCGAGACCATGTGCCATTCATCTCTAATCCTTAGCCCCCAGGGCAGACAGTAACACATAGTAGGGACTCAGTAAATGCTTGCGATGGAGTTAATTCAGGGCTGTGAGTTTTTTCTCCTTAATCTGGGAGAATTCCCGTTCCCTTTCCTTCTTTCTTTTTTTTTTTTTTAAAGTTTATTTAATTGGAGGAAAATTCCTTGACTACCTTTCCCTTTTAAAAACATTCCCCATGTGAAAAGCAGTTACCAGAAACAGTGAGCTCCAGTTTTAATTATTATTAGTTTTTTAGCTTGGCTTTATGATCTAGCCTAACTCTATTTACTTCGAGGGGCATCAGTTGACTTATCTGTGAACTGAAGGGCATGACCAAACTTCAACACTCGAGGGGCTTTTGGGCTGTAACCCTCCTAGCCCCCCTCTCTCTCTCTGTTTTGGGCCTCTCCTTCAGAACACTTAAGAATTCCCATCCTTTATACTCCTTTTTGACAAAACAAAACAAAACAAAACTCGCCTTCTCTCTCACGTTACCTCTTTTGTTTTTCATCAGGAGAGGCAAGGCCAGGCTCTTCACTCAGCAAAAGTGGTTTTTGTTGACATTTGGAGGGGACAAAAATGAAGAGAAAAGTCAAAGATCCTTCAGAATCTTGGTGTTTGAATATTTAAAGGCTCTGAATGCTAGAAATGTTGACAGGTCTGTGTCAGCTTTCATTCTGATCCCTAGGCCCATTGTTAACTCTCCAGAGACAAAAGTAGCTCACTTCGAGGGTCCGTGTGCATGCAGATTTGCTGGTCCACTCTTCTGCCTGCCTGGCCTTCCCCTGCCCCCGTGGCTGCCGGCCTGACTGCTTCCATGCCAGAGTTCTCAGAATGCTCCTCTCCAGCGTGCTCTGGGGACTCCAGGGTGGGGCTGAGGGAGAAGGTGGGGGGAAATTTGAGCTGGGAAGAGGACCAAAGCAGAGAACCAATCAGAGCTGGTTCTCAGGGACCGCTCTCTCATTTCTACCATTTTTACTGCTTTTCTATTTGAGGGCACTGGGTAAGAGGTGACTGGAAAAAAAGGGTTGCAAAGCTTAAAAAAAAAAAAGTACGAAAGCCTCTGTCTATGGACCTGGTATCAAGTCTCAGTCTGGGAGCAGGGCTGTGGCTGGCTAGACTGACTCTGCGGCATGATTCTTGTCAATAGGAAAGAATATAAATTTTTTATGCTTCCTGTTCTTACTCTCAGCCCAATTATAATGGGGAAGTAGGGTTCCTGGACTGGTCTCCTCACCCGCTCTCCCTGGCCACAGGCTGGGTATTGGCTAGGGCTCCAGCTTCTTGGCAAAGGCTAGGACAGGGTGGTTGATAACATTGCCATAGATGTTAAATGGCCAAGGAACCCGCCTCTTCACCTGAGGTCCTGGATCCTTGCTGAGAGACCAGGCCCAAAAGGACTGGCAAGGATAGGTGAGAGGACTTGCTGGCTGTGGACACCCCTGTCCTCCAATCCCCAGACCCTAAATATCTTGTTTTTTTTTTTTTTTTTCCCCAGAGGGTCTTCTGGTAACCCAGCCATGGAACACCATGGAACAGAGGGTGGCACGGGGTGTGGAGCTGAGGTGATGTGGAGCTGAGGTGATGTGGAGCTGAGGTGATGTGGAGCTGAGGTGATGTGGAGCTGAGGTGATGTGGAGCTGAGGTGATGTGGAGCTGAGGTGATGTGGAAGTCTAGAGCCCACCACACCGGGGGTTGGGTCCCAGTTCTGCCGCCTAACTTGCTCTGAAGTAACTCCATGTGCCTGTTGCTATGTTAGATCCTGTAGGGGAAAAGGAATTTGCATTCTAATTGGGGAGAAAAAAAAATCCAACTTTTTGGCTGGTAGGAAAGTTTTCTTAGCCTTTTCACCTCCACCTCCCAAACAAGCCAGAGAGAAACCCAGAAATTGAGGAGGAGAAACTGGGCACAGTATCTTTCACTGTGCAGGAAGATTGGGAGAGGACAAAGGCTGTGGGCAGAGAAATTAGATCAAAATTACATTAACAGGAAAAACATGTCTCTATAGTAGCCCTCTTGATGGATTTTGGCAGGGAACGAACCCTTACAGTTTGAGATGTGTCTGGTATATTTAGATACATATCTGGGGAAAGAGCAAATGGCAAGCTGAAATTGTAGACCCTGAAACCTTCCTCCCTCACATGGACCCAGAGCACCTCCCTCCCCCCGCCCCCGCCCAGCAGCAGGAACTGGGGGCAGAGGAGACCCATCTTTGAGTCATGACAGAGAGCAGAGCCAGAGCGATTTAGGAGCTACCCACAAGGACTTGGGTCTATGTGATGCATGGGGAGGGGTGGTTCTGAGTGGTTTAGAGGGGAGAGTAAGGAAGAAAGGCAACTTTAGGAATGAATTAAAAGAGATAAGGACTGAAGAAAAAGGAGGGAAAAGGCAGCTTAGGGAAAGAGGGCTTGGTCTCATGGAACAGTGGTCCCCAACTTTTTGGCACAAGGGACATGGCAGACAATTTTTCGTGGACAGCAGGTAGGAGATGGATTCAGGATGATTCAGATACATTACATTTATTGGGCACTTGGGGCTTCCCTGGTGGTTCAGTGGTAAGGAATGTACCTGCAATGAGGAGCTGTAGGAAACATGGGTTTGATCCCTGGGTTGGGAAGATGCCCTGAGGGAGGAAAGTATTCTTTCCTGGAGACTCCCATGGACAGAGGAGCCTGGCAGACTGCAGTCCATGGGGTTGCAAGGGTCGGACATGACTGAAGCAACTTAGCAGGCATGCATTGGGCACTTTATTCTGTTATTACATAAGCTCTGCATTGAATCATCTGGTGTTAGATCCTGGAGTTTGAGGACCCCCTACCTGGAAGGCTCCTCTGGGTTCCAGGGAGTGTCCATGTGTAGGCATAATGGGAGTTCACCTCAGAGAAGGGAGGGTACCTCAAGGTGGCCAGGATGTCTCAGGGAACAGGCAGGATTTGAGCTGAACCCTGGAGGACAGAAAGACTTTCATAGCCAGGTAGAGGGGCTCAGTGAGGACGCTTCAGGTGTAAGGCCGCGTGGTGAATAAGCTGTGTTTTGGTCCTAGCCTCTGCTGCATGCTCCTGCCTCCTTTCCTGGCCGCCCTCCCCCACCCCCAACAGGGCTTCTGAGCCCATCCGTGACACAGGGACCTAGCAGCGGCTGTGGCCCCATCTCCTTGCCCACAAGGCTGGAGCATTTACTAAGGTCTGGGACCAGCCCTTCCTGGGGTCTGGAGGCGACGGCAGACAGCCCTCGCCCTGCCTTAAACATCTACACAGCGGAAGGTGAATTTCACATTTCCAATTATGACACAATCTGCTCGGTGTGGAAGTGGGAGCCTGTTGACTTTAACAGCCCAGCTGTTCCTGTCTTCCGGACGGTAGTGAAAATCTCTTCTGAGCAGAGGGGCGAACAGTCTGAAGTTCTGATGGGAGTCCTCCCGGCTGCCACAGAAGAGCAGTTTGTTATGGTAACGTGGCCCTGGGGGCCTCTGTGTTCCTTCCCCGTGCGATGCAGATGGGACCACCAGGCCCGGCTGTGCTGGGAGCTATTTCCTAAATGTCACAATTCTCTGAGATGAGTGAGTCCCATATTTCTTACAGTTTCTTAAAGCCTGTATTACAGAGCTGTCGTTTGTTTGAGCTTCTTACCAGCTTCCTTCCCTTCCCCCTTCTCCCTTTCTTGCCCTCCTTATGAGAAGGTGGAGGGAAAACCCCCTATTTCTTTCTGCTCACCAAACTGTGGCTTGCCTGCTTTCCCAAGGCTTAGTCCTTCCTCTGATCCCTGTGCCTGGCAGCCCTCTCCACTGGAAGAGACAAACCCTCTTACCACCAGGGATTTTTCAGAGGGGGCCCTTGAACCTGCTCTTGGGTTTTTAACTTCTAATTGACTTTTAATGCCTCACCTTCTTCTATCTGCCTTTTGAATCCCATCACTTGTTTCCAGCCTTGTAGAAGAGGCTGTCTCACAAAATTAATTGCAAAGCAATGGAAAATGTAAATGAAGTAGAAAATATGATGAATCCCTCTTCTGAGACTAAAGTATGGTTAAAAATGGTTTATTCATTTTTAGCTTAGTCTTCTCTCTGATGAATAGCTGAGCTGGTATAGCTTCTTGCACTTCTTGGTAAGGGTCAGTATGAATACGCTTACCATTGTTCATATCTGAGGTTTTACTATAAAGCAATGAATGTAATTTTTTTTACATAAATATACCACAATTTTCTGAAATGGAAAACTTCCTTCTCCAATGTTATCAACTGGTAAGTACTTTACACACACCAATTGTGTGTTTAGAATTGATAATGCAAAGGTTTTCATCAAAATTTCATCTGAGTCTGTTCATAAAAAATTGACATATGTCAGAAAGTACAATATTTCAGCATCTAAGTTATATTTGCAAAATGGCTTCTTAAATATGGAAGTGGCTTAAACAGTGTTTGTCGGATCATAAGTTCTGATTTTTGGTTTCAGAAAGTATCACCCCGGTAACCATACCCTCGTGCCCAGGGTGCTGTTATTGCATACAAACATTGATCAGGCTTCAGGATCAGTTTGTACGTCATACAAGAAAACCACATTCATCTCTCCACTGTCACCTTCACATTGACCCAAAGTGTTTCTATCTGCTTTACTCCAATGACTTTTGACTGTCTAACCTTCAGATATGAAACTTTCTTATAACAAAAGATATTGAAAGCATAGATACAGGCTCTGAATAGGATTCTTAAAGAGGATCTCAAAAATATTTTAACAGTTGTAGCACTGAAAAAAGACTCTGTCCCAAAGGATCCACTTTTTAAAGTTGAAGTATAATTGCTTTACAATGTTGTGTTAGCTTCTGCTGTACAGTGAAGTGAATCAGCTGTGTGTATACATATCTATTCCCTCCATCTTGGACCCCCCACTATCCTACCCATGAAGGTTATCACAGAGCACTCACCTGAGCTCCCTGGGCTATTTATGGCAGGTTCCCATCATCCATCCATTTTACACATGGTTGTGTTGTTCTTGTTCAGTCACTAAGTTGCGTCTGACTTTTTGCAACCTTGTAGACTGTAGCATGCCAGGCTTCCCTGTCCTTCACTATCTCCTGGAATTTGCTCAAACTCATGTCCTTGAGTCAGTGGTGCCATCCAACCATTTTACCCTTGGTCACCTCCTTCTCCATGTCACCCCCTTCTCCACGTATTTAGGTCAAACCCAATCTACCAGTTCATCCCATCTCCCCCTTCTCCTTCTGTATCCACACATCCATTCTTTACATCTTCATCTGCATTCTTGCTCTGCAAACAGATTCACCTGTACCATTTTTCTAGATTCCACATATATGTGTTAATACACCAACAGGTCCACTTTGAAGGACATGGTTATTGGCTTGTGGGGAGAGGAGGTGTCTTCCCCTGACTTCATGTATCTATGTGAAGAGCTACCTCCAGAGTAGCATTACTGGCTAACCCATGCCTCCTGCACTCCTCCCAGGGGGCAAAGAATAACTGAGATTAACCCCACATCCAAGGTAAGAGAAACCCAAGTAAGATGGTAGGTGTTGCAAGAGGGAATCAGAGGGCAGACACACTGAAACCATACTCACAGAAAACTAGTCAATCTAATCACACTAGGACCACAGCCTTGTCTAACTCCATGAAACTAAGCCATGCCGTGTGGGGCCACCCAAGATGGGCGGGCCATGGTGGAGAGGTCTGACACAATGTGGTCCACTGGAGAAGGGAATGGCAAACCACTTCAGTATTCTTGCCTTGAGAACCCCATGAACAGTATGAAAAGGCAAAATGATAGGATACTGCAAGAGGAACTCCCCAGGTCAGTAGATGACCAATAAGCTACTGGAGATCAGTGGAAATAACTCCAGAAACAAGGAAGGAATGGAGCCAAAGCAAAAACAATACCCAGCTGTGGATATGACTGGTGATAGAAGCAAGATCCGATGCTGTAAAAAACAATATTGCATAGGAACCTGGAATGTCAGGTCCATGAATCAAGGCAAATTGGAAGTAGTCAAACAGGAGATGGCAAGAGTGAACATCAACATTCTAGGAATCAGAGAACTAAAATGGACCGGAATGGGTGAATTTGACTCAGATGACCATTATATCTACTACTGCGGGCAAGAATTCCTCAGAAGAAATGGAGTAGCCATCATGGTCAACAAAAGAGTCTGAAATGCAGTACTTGGGTGCAATCTCAAAAATGACAGAATGATCTCTGTTCATTTCCAAGGCAAACCATTCAGTATCACAGTAATCCAAGTCTATGCCCCAACCAGTAACGCTGAAGAAGCTGAAGTTGAATGGTTCTATGAAGACCTACAAGACCTTTTAGAACTAACACCCAAAAAAGATGGCCTTTTCATTATAGGGGACTGGAATGCAAAAGTAGGAAGTCAAGAAACACCTGGAGTAACAGGCAAATTTGGCCTTGGAATGCAGAATGAAGCAGGGCAAAGACTAATAGTTTTGCCAAGAAAATGCACTGGGTCATAGCAAACACCCTCTTCCAACAACACAAGAGAAGACTCTACACATGGACATCACCAGATGGTCAATATCAAAATCAGACTGATTATATTCTTTGCAGCCAAAGATGGAGAAGCTCTATACATTCAGCAAAAACAAGACCAGGAGCTGACTGTGGCTAAGGTCATGAACTCCTTATTGCCAAATTCAGACTTAAATTGAAGAAAGTAGGGAAAACCACTAGACCATTCAGGTATGACCTAAATAAAATTCCTTATGATTATACAGTGGAAGTGAGAAATAGATTTAATGGACTAGATCTGATAGATAGAGTGCCTGATGTGCCGGGGTCCAGCCCCAGTAGGTCCAGGGTAATTCAAAGGTGGGGATGGAGTCGGCGTCCTAGGAAAAACTTATTTAATAACAGATATATAGAGAGATTAGAAACGGATAGTGTAGTAGGAAATATTGGAGAAAAAAAGGCTGAATAACTTGGTTTACATGGAATACCAATCACCATCTACGTAGGCCACAGGCGTCTTTCCGTTCTCCCGAAGGAGAGGAGGCACTGAGGCCTCCCTGGTCCGATCTTAGAAGCCCAGGCAAAATTAGCAGGCTTGGTGAGTACCCACATTAATTCAGTCAGAAAAACGGGGAGCAAGAAAGAAACGACATGAGGGAATCAGTCTTTCCAGAAACTGATCCCATTTCTTTATTTTTTAGGTTTGCTTATATACCTTTTGTTACACATAGGGATGAATACAGAGTCATGCGGGGGTCAGCGGTCCTGACCTTTATCAAAATCAGGTGCTTTACATAAAAAAAGGTCTTAGGGATTTTACATCATCTTCTGGCCATGAGGCCTGCTGACATTTTACAACCCTTTCTTTCTGATAACCAAAAAGCTTATTTTTTCCAAGGGTGTTTTTTCTTAAACCAGGCACCACCCTCCAAATAAAAGTTGCATTCCTATAGGGTGAGGGTGTAGTGAGTTACAATCAAGAAAGGAATTTATTTAACCCAAGGTTAACATGATTAATCTTAAAGGTTAATACTTATTTCTCCTATATGCTAGTTATATTCATTATAAGGGCAGGGAATATGGAGATTTAGCAGCAAACATCAGCCCAACAAATGAAAATCCTTTCACCAATATTCCCCTTAAGATCTATTTAGTCTTAAGATAGTGATAAAATTATATTTTTACATAGCAAGGACACAGTAATTTATAACAAAGTACAGTGATCTATAACAAAAAAGAAAATTCATTAACTCAAAAAGTCTAGTATTGCTAACCTTAAAAACTACTATATTTCCTTTTCTATATTCCAA
>SJYT01005583.1:60783-74672 GCA_006410635.1 Cephalophus harveyi
ATTGCACTCATCTCACATGCTAGTAAAGTAATGCTCAAAATCCTCCAAGCCAGGCTTCAGCAATACGTGAACCGTGAACTCCCTGATGTTCAAGCTGGTTTTAGAAAAGGCAGAGGAACCAGAGATCAAATGGCCAACATCCACTGGATCATCAAAAAAGCAAGAGAGTTCCAGAAAAACATTTATTTCTGCTTTATTGACTATGCCAAAGCCTTTGTGCGGATCACAATAAACTGGAAAATTCTGAAAGAGATGGGAATACCAGACCACCTGACCTGCCTCTTGAGAAACCTATATGTAGGTCAGGAAGCAAGAGTTAGAACTGGACGTGGAACAACAGACGGGTTCCAAATAGGAAAAGGAATATGTCAAGGCTGTATACTGTCACCCTGCTTATTTAACTTATATTCAGAGTACATCATGAGAAACGCTGGGCTGGAAGAAGCACAAGCTGGAATCAAGATTGCTGGGATAAATATCAATAACCTCAGATATGCAGATGACACCACCCTTATGGCAGAAAGTGAAGAGGAACTAAAAAGGCTCTTGATGAAAGTCAAAGTGGAGAGTTAAAGAGTTGGCTTAAAGCTCAACATTCAGAAAATGAAGATCATGTCATCCGGTCCCATCACTTCATGACAAATAGATGGGGAAACAGTGGAAACAGTGTCAGATTTTATTTTTTTGGGCTCCGAAATCACTGCAGATGGTGACTGCAGCCATGAAATTAAAGGATGCTTACTCCTTGGAAGAAAAGTTATAACAAACCTAGATAGCAATTGAAAAGCAGAGACATTACTTTGCTAACAAAGGTCCATCTAGTCAAGGCTATGGTTTTTCCAGTGGTCATGTATGGATGTGAGAGTTGGACTGTGAAGAAAGCTGAGTGCCAAAGAATTGATGCTCTCGAACTGTGGTGTTGGAGAAGACTCTTGAGAGTCCCTTGGACTGCAAGGAGATCCAACCAGTCCATTCTGAAGGAGACCAGCCCTGGGATTTCTTTGGAAGGAATGATGCTAAAGCTGAAACTTCAGTACTTTGGCCACCTCATGCGAAGAGTTGACTCATTGGAAAAGACTCTGATGCTGGGAGGGATTGGGGGCAGGAGGAGAAGGGGACGACAGAGGATGAGATGGCTGGATGGCATCACTGACTTGATAGGCGTCAGTCTGAGTGAATTCCGGGAGTTGGTGATGGACAGGGAGGCCTGGCGTGCTGCGATTCATGGGGTCACAAAGAGTCGGACACGACTGAGCAACTGAACTGAACTGAATGGTGATTTAGGGAGAAGGACTGGTAACTTAGGGAGGACCAGACATGCATGGCTCAGCCCCTTCAGGCTCAACTTTCAGATATGCCAGATCTCTTGGCTCTGAAGTGAGAGGCCTGCCCTGGAGAGGGCTTCATGGGTGGGTCTGATTAACTTGGAGATAAAGTATTAGCAAGCCCTGGTGGCCACAGATCTCAAACCTCATGGTCAAAAAACTTGGCAATATTTTGAATTGTCTTTAGGACTCTGGTGTATTTCTCTCCTTTAGTTTTTTGTTTATTACTATCTACTTTTGGCTGTGCTGGTGTCTTCACTGCTGCACAGGCTTTTCTCTAGCTGCAGTGAACGGGGGCGATTCCAGTTGTGCACAGGCTTCTCATTGCAGTGGCTTCTGCTGTGGAGCATATGCTTGCTCTAGGGCATGCAGCCTTTGGTAGTTGCAGCATATGTGCTCCGTTGCTGTGGCTCTGGGCCTCCAAAGCACAGCCTCAATAGTTGTGATGCACAAGCGCAGTCACTTCATGGCATGAGGGATCCTCCTGGATTGCGGCTTGAACCCTTGTCTCCTGCATTAGCAGGTGACTTCTTTACCACTGAGCTACCAGAGAAGCCCTCTCATTTGGTTTTAATCTCCAGGCGATGAAGAAAGAGGTGTTATTTATCAGCCCTTTAAAACACCATCAACTATGTTCATTTGGCTGTATAAATTTTTGTTGCCTTTATGAAAGCAGCTCCTTTGCATTATAGTTATACTTGATGTAGTAAAAAGCTAGGAACCACAAGAGAAGAAGTCTTCCTTGGCCCTATCCTTTTATTTTATTAACTTAAAAAATTTCATCAGGAAATATGGAAAATGAGGGAAATGCCCATTTCCTACTTGTGGAAGAGAGTTGTGAGCAACTCCACTTGCTCTTCGGAGAAGGCAATGGCACCCCACTCCAGTACTCTTGCCTGGAAAATCCCATGGATGGAGGAGCCTGGTAGGCTGCAGTCCATGGGGTCACTAAGAGTCGGACATGACTGAGCAACTTCACTTTCACTTTTCACTTTCATGCATTGGAGAAGGAAATGGCAACCCACTCCAGTGTTCTTGCCTGGAGAGTCCCAGGGACAGCGGAGCCTGGTGGGCTGCCGTCTGTGGGGTTGCACAGAGTTGGACATGACTGAAGTGACTTAGCAGTAGCAGCCACTTGCTCTTGATAAAAGAGGGTAGTTTTTTTTTTCTTTTTTTCCCCACAATAGGTAATTTTTATTTTATTTTTCTTTTTTTGGGAAAGTTTAACATATCGTTCTAGTGGAAGCCTTCCTTCATTGTGATAAAATTATCCCATTTCTTTTTAGAATCGATGGAAATGAACAACTTTTGCTGTGATTCTAATTTCTTCCTACAGTAGAAGCTCATACAGGGCAGGGCTATGCTGTTTAACATGATCACACCTTAACTGCTGGATGTTCTGTTGTTTCTCCTTGCCTTCTCCTGAGGCTCAGGTGTGGTTGTTGGAGATTGTTAGGTGGAGATTTCTGGAGAGAGGCCAAGGAATCTTTACCCCTGAGGACCAGCATCACAGCTGAACTCTAGAAAGATGCTCTTTTCTTCCTGGTCTCCTTGAGCCCATCTGACCTGAGAGCAGGGAGAACTTAGCTCACCTGTCCTTGGGGTTTCCTCATTGGGGAAAGATATAGACCTTCCCCTGCTGGTGTGCATGTGTGTGTGTGTGTGTGTGTGTATATGTGATCTGCACACATCAAGCTCTACTAGCATCTGCAGTTCTGATCTGGACACTCTGAAACTGGGCCTTCAGGCTTTCAGTAGGCCCCACAATGGAGAAAAATTTCACCAGTTCTAGAAAAAAAATCTAGAACTAGAAAAATCTCACCAGAGTCCCCGAGGCTTCCCCCGTATTCATCCTGGTGCCTTTAAGCTCCAGAGCTCCTTTGGTTGAGAATTAGAGATATATTGGAGATAGAAATGTGGCAGGGAGGGGGTTGGTCTGGGGGGAACATTGTGTGGTCAAACCACTCTCTTTCCAGAATCCTCTTGATTCCATCCTTGTCTGTCCCCACAAAGCAAATATTAATACCATCATGGTTTATAGCAGTCACCTTGGAAACCCCAGGCACTTGAGAGCTGGTTTGTCCCAGGTGGAAACAAAATGTATCAGGCCTTTCAGCAAGGCCTAATGTGGTTGATGTGCAATATAACCTGACACCTTCTGAGCCTGGGCCCGGTAATTTGGCCAGGCTTCCCTCTCATCTCGGTGCTCATGGGAATCCCTTCATACATAGTCCAATCTAGTTTCCCTTTGAGCTTTCTCTACCCAGTTCTGAACTTCTGGCTTCCTTGCCTCTTATGGTCTCTGAACTTGGGTTTGAATCTCATCTTTTCTGGGGCTCTGTCTTGGTTGACCCTCTAGATCTTGTCTCTAGAAGGAAGTGCCTTCTCTAGAACCCTATCCCAGTCCTGGACCCTTGGCTGATGCCCTCTCTGGGTGGTGGAAATCAAACAGGTGCCTGATGTCAGATGTGACAGAACCTGAAGGCTGACGCAGGGGAGTTTTGCTTTGAATAAGAAGTGGCCCCTTCTTATTAGCAGAGGGATTTCCCCAGTGGCTCAGTCAGTAAAGAATCTGCCAGCAATGCAGGACACCTGGATGGCCCCTGGCTTAGGAAGATCCCCTAGAGAAGGGAAAGGCTATCCATGCTAGTATTCTTGCCTGGAGAATTCCAAGGACAGAGGAGCCTGGTGAGCTATAGTCCATGGGGTCGCAGAGTCAGACACAACTGAGTGACTAACACTTTCATGTTTTCTTATTAGCAGACCTGGAATTGCATGGTCATATCCTATGACATTTCCAGAGCAGGTTTGGCAATAATGGTTTTTTGGATACCCCAAACTGTCTCCAGTGTTTTGACAACTTTCATGAAGTTCGTATATATTTCTCAAAACAAAGTTATTTTAACTTTTTATTGCAAACAGAGCAGTAAACCAGAAAGCAGAATGAGCAGGAAAAGAAGTGGGATTGTCAAACAAAGCAGAGACAACTTTGGTAAGATTCCTTTCTGTCCTACTGGCCTTGTCTCTGTGCATGTGAAAATTAGGCCAAAAGAGGCTTAAGTAGAGAAAAAGGATTTTAATAGTAGAGAAGACTTGCCTCTTGATGTTTTATTTTCTCCCTCCTCGAATACCGAAACCAGACGCATAAGTCTGGGTGTTTAATTTCTGTTTCTAGGACACGAAAAGGAATTTAGAATTTTTAGAGTTATAAGAAAATGAGAAGTGATTTGATTCAAATCTCCTGTTTTATAGATGAGGTAACTAAGGACCAAATTCGTGAGCTGAGCCAGCTGAGTCTGCAGTCTGTTGGTGACAGGTATGCAACTCAACACCAACCTCCTGACTGCCCACTAGTTCTCTGTCCACTTATGTCCCTTCATGTTCGGAGGAGGGAAAGGAGGCTGAGAAGTGGAAGAAAGTAGGTCTCAACATCCCTGCTCTCAGCTGACAGCAAGGATGCTGAGTGGAAGCCGAGAGAGAAGGCACACAGGAAATCAGTTAAAGTATAGCTTTGTGCTTTTCAATGTCAAGCTTAGGTCAGCTGGTTGAGAAAAATGCAGAACTCGTAACTAGGTGTTCTCTCGATTTCTCTAAATTTTTCTATAGAAGGTATGTTAGTCATATGTTTAAGGCAGTATCCAAAAACCTCACAGAAGCAGTTATGAAATATTTTGTTTTACTGGCAATGGGACAAAAAATAATTGGGCATTAAATCAAGGAAATGGGGAAAAGGGAGCTGCAAATCAAGGGAAATGGTAGAAAATTAGGTCTTAGTGGAGAGAAATGTGTACATATGAACTGCTTGATGTTTCAGGGAAAGAAAGATAGTGCTGTAAATCTCCCCCTTTAACCCTTTAAATGTGAGGACTGAGTTGTGTTTGCCTCTTGGTGACTGGGGCGCTGTCCACTTTGCTGAGCAGGCAGTGGGGTGGGGCCTGGCTTCTCCCTGTCTCATATTGTCAGAAATGAAGTGTGACGATTTAGAAGTAGCTCTTCTCTTCTATGGGCTTCCCTTGTAGCTCAGCTGGTAAAGAATCCGCCTGCAATGCAGGAGACCTGGGTTCGATCCCTGGGTTGGGAAGATCCCCCGGAGAAGGCAAAGGCCATCCACTCCAGTATTCTGGCCTGGAGAATTCCATGGATTGTATAGTCCATGGGATCACAGAGTCAGACACAATTGAGCGATTTCACTTCACTTGTCTTTTATGTGCTTCCCAGGTGATGCTAGTGGTAAAGAACCTGGCTGCCAGGAGACATAAGAGACATGGGTTCGATCCCTGGGTTGGGAAGATCCCCCAGAGAAGGGCACGGAAACTCACTCCAGTATTCTTGCCTGGAGAATCCCATGGATAGAGGAGCCTGGCGGGCTACAGTCCATGGGGTTGCAAAGAATCAGACACGGCTAAGCGACTTAGTAAGCACGCATGCACGTGTCTTTTAACGGGCTTCCCATGTGTCTCAGTGGTAAAGAATCCGCCTGCCAATACAGGAGACTCAGGAGATGCAGGTTCGATCCCTGGGTCATGAAGATCCCTTGGAGGAGGAAATGGCAACCCACTCCAGTATTCTTGCCTGGGAAATCCCATGAACAGAGGATATGGTGGGCTATAGTCCATATGGTTGCAAAGAGTTAGACACGACTGAGTGATTGAGCAGAGCAAAAGCCCTTGTCTTTAATGGGAGTTTGGGATCAAATTCCTGGGACTATCACAACCTTTGCATTTCTCTTGCCTCTGACTGGGCAGAGAGCGACTTCAGTCTCTTGGAAGCTTAGAACCAGGGAGATAAGCTTCCAAAGGCCTTTGCTGGAGGGCACTAGGGCCCTGCCACCAAGCCACAGAATTTAATTAGATCACACTGAAAGCATGCCTTATTATTGGTCTCCTCTATATGTATTTCTATAAATTATAAATTAAAAAATAAATAATAAACACCTTTTTAATTGCGTATCTTCTTTTTTTTTCCTCCTCTTGTCAATTAAAGTGAACTTGCAAAGCTGCTTAACACAAAAAAGCTACACAGCCATCAACTCCTGTGAGATGTGGTACAAGCCGTTACACTGATTTTCCCATAGCTGTGAGGATTAATCACAGATAATCATCACAAAAGGATCACACTCATATAAATAATATAAAAATAGCAAAATGCCCAAAGTGGAACCACTCACAAAAGAAAAAAACCACTTCAACATGGATAGTTTTGACTTACCACTTAGGGGGCAAAGGAAAGGAAACAGAGAGATCTTAATGCTTGCTCTTGAAAAATCCTAGATCTGGTCTGTTTGATGAGGGATGTGGGACGAGGAAAGTGCTGAAGCGCTTGACTGGCTCTGGGATGGAGGCAGCCTTTATATATTCAGTTTTTAAAGAATTTATTTATTTATGATGGTGCTGGGTCTGCTTTGCTGCACACAGGCTTTCTCTAGGTGCAGCGAGTGGGGCGCCTCTCTAGCTGTGGGGCACGGGCTTCTCACTGTGGTGGCTTTTCTTATTGTGGAGCAAGGGCACTTGATGCTTACGTGGCTTGGGCAGATGGAGACTCAGTCAGCATCTTTTGGTTCCTTTTTCAGTGGATCACTTGAGGAAGAATGGTGTAGGGCACTGGGTTAGGTGAGGAGATGTAGTCATCTTTCTACTGTGACCTTAGGGTTTCATGAGGGATGGAGGTTTGAAGCCAGTTTCAAAGCAAGAAAGGCACTCGCCCTGGGAAGAGGACCCAGGACCAAAGGGACCACCGCCATGTGTGGAGAATGAACCAGGTGTTGGTGACGGGACAGGCAGGCTAGAGCGCGTGGGTGCCGGCTTGAATAGTGCTCTTTCGGTGTTTGGGGCTGTCACGTGTGCTTTCCTTGTGTGGAGTGAAATGAAGTGGAGCTTGGGCGACATCTCAGCAGGTTAGATATACTGAGGTCTAAAATGTTTCTCTTCAGATTGTGGATGAGAATACCGCTTCTCTTCTGACTGAACTGGCTCCGCATTTGAGATTACAGGGCTTGTCCAATCAGTATCTTTTATCAACACTTGAAAGCTAACATTTGAAAAGGAGAAGGCTTAACTTCCCTCCTGCCTGGTCTTCCCAGCAGCTGGGTGAAGGGTTTCACACGCTGCCTGTGCTGGGATTCACAGCTGGGCCGATGGGGACCGAGCCCCAGGCTGCACCCCAGAGTCCCCTGTGATCACCCGGTCCTCCAGGAAGCCGAGACAGGGCCTCTCAAGCTGTTCCGCATGTTGCTCTCCAGTGTAACCTTCAGGTGGTTCTTCCCTTCCTCCCTCTAAAGTCCTGTCTTGCTTTGCTTTGGAATCATGTGGTTGTCAGTCCTCAAGATGGCAAGACAAGGTGTCTGCGGGCTAATGAACAGCTGTGGGGAAGATAATTAATGCTCTCCGACCTTCCTTACAGACTTCACCACCTCGCTGCAGCACCGCCAGCAACATCTGTGCTTCCTAGCAGCTGAGCTGTAAAACACCCTTCTCTACTCTTCACGAAACAACTGTCAGACGGGCCAGCACCCACATTAAGGGCAAAACTTACAAAATGCTACACGCGATGAGCTGCGCTGTTCCCAAGACACAGATGTTGAGTCTCTCCGTGAGAGAAGAGGGATGAGAACTTTGGGACGTGTTTGTTTCTGGTGTGGATGTGGAGGGAAGGCAGAGGTGGAGGACAGGAGGACCCAGGAGGAAAAGGCTTTCAGTCCTTTCTTACAGGGAAGGTTGCTGAACCTGCAGGCTTTGGAGCGAGTCCAGAAGTGCTTCGTCAGTCACCAGGGGAGAGGGTAAGGTCCCCTGATGCTTCTTAGTGGTCTCATCCAGAGGCCGCATTCAATGAGAAGAAATGCACAGGTGCCATGCGGAGCAGACTTTTGTTGTAGGGACTTAGTGCAGCCGTTCTAGTGTGTACTTTCTGCGTATCAGACCCGGTCTCATGTTCCATGATCTCTCTTCAACCTCAGACATAACAATATTTTATTTAAAAAATTTATTGGAGTATAGTTGATTTATAATATTATGTTTCTGCTATACAACAAAGTGAATCAGTAATAGGTATACATATACCCCCTCTTTTTTGGATTCTCCTCTCATGTGGGTCACCACAGAGCACTCCTGAGTAGTTTCCTGTGTTCTACAATTGCTGCTGCTCAGTTGCTAAGTCATGTCTGACTCTTTGGGACCCCATGGCCTGCAGCATGCTAGGTTTCCCTGTCTTTCACTATCTCCTAAAGTTTGCTTAAATTCATGTCCGTCGAGTCAGTAATGCCATCCAACCATCTCATCCTCTGCTGCCCGCTTCTCCTACCCTCAATCTTTCCCAGGATCAGGGTCTTTTCCAATGAGTCAGCTCTTTGTATCAGGTGGCCAAAAGATTGGAGCTTCTGCTTTAGCGTCAGTCCTTCCAATGAGTATTCAGGGTTGATTTCCTTTAATATTGAGTGGTTTAGTCACCTTGCTGTCCAAAGAACTCTTCTCCAACACCACAGTTTGAAAGCCTCAATTCTTTGGCTCTAAACCTTCTTTATGGCCTAACTCTCACATAAGTACGTGACTACTGGTAAAACTGTAGGTTTGACTAGACGGACCTCTGTCGGCAAAGTGACATCTGTGCTTTAAAATAGTCTAGGTTTGTCATAGCTTTCCTTCCAAGGAACAAGTGTCTTTTAATTTTGTGGCTGCAATCACTGTCTGTAGTGATTTTGGAGCCCAAGAAAATAAAATATGTCACTGTTTCCCCCTTTCCCACTTCTATTTGCCATAAAGTGATGGTACCCAATGCCATGATTTTAGTTTTTTGAATGTTAAATTTTAAGCCAGCTTTTTCACTCTCCTCTTTCACCTTCATCAAGAGACTCTTTAATTCCTCTTGACTTTCTGCCATTAGGGTGGTATCATCTGCATATCTGAGGTTGTTGATATCTTTCCCAGCAATCTTGATTCCGTTATATGTTCTATACAGTAGGTTCTCATTAACTATCTATTTTATATATAGTAGTTCAAACATAGCAATATTTACTGAGTACTTATTACACCAGAAATGGTTTTAGGAGATTTTGATAACTTCGCACATGATGAAAATGCTTTAACAATAATGTCAACATTTCCCCCCTGGTTTATGAGTGCTAATTTGCATGTTTATGACTTGAGTCCCAGCTGCATTTGCAAAACCCCAGTCTCTTTGTAGTCTCGCCTGCCCACCCTCAGCCCCGATCCACGTATTCCTGGGCATTCCAAGGGGATGTCTCATCAGTGGTCAAGGACGTGCCTCTCATGTTTCTCCTGATCCTAGCTCTTGATGTTGTCTTTTATCCACAGGACCCTTGAGGGAGGGTATCCTGATGCTGGTACCTTCCTGACTCAGGTGTTGGCTTTTGATGCTCTCTCCCGACATTGCTATTAGCACTTTACTGTACATCACTGTCGCCCCTTGTTCTCTGTGCCCTAGAGTGGCACTGGAGTGTCTGGGGAAGCACAAATATTCCTGTGAAAAACAGCTCCTTTGCTTCTGCTTGTGACCCCTGTCTGTATTAGGCAAAGCCCAACTGGAAATCTTACACACAGGATCCACTTATTTCCTTACTTCCTTTATCCCTCCATGGGTGGAGCCCTAATCTCCTCTCCTAGCAGGCCACTTCCTCCCCTTGCAAGTAAGTACCTGGCCTGTGAGGTGGCCACACACCTCAACTGGACCCACACAGGCTCTTTTGACCTTAGCCCACCACTGAGTACTTCAACTAACATCAGGTCTCAAATTGCCTGTCCAGGGGACGTTCACTGGTCTTACAAATAAAACGACATGGCATGGTGCAGATAAGGTCTAAATAATTTTGAATCAAAGCGGAAAAAGACTTTCTACCAAACAAACTTGAATAACACCCTTGCTCAGAAGAATATGGAGACTGTGCTGGTTAGAGAGATCATAGCCATGGAGCTCAGGATGGGAACTTACTGCTAGAGGGTTAAAGAAGCAGCTTTGCTGCTTCTTAGAAATGAACCGCAGTCAGTTCTTAAAAGGCAATTCTCTGGCTAAGTGCTTAAGACAAGACTAAAACTACATTTCAGCCTCAAGGAAGCCATAAAGGCAGGACCATGTGGGGCCATCAGGAGAGGGCTCAGGCAGGCCCAGGGATGGTCCCTGCCTACAGCTTATTGCAGATTCTTCAGCAAGGACGCACAGGAGAGAGACATTCATATTCACTGCCTCTCTCTACACATTCTCAATAAATCCTTAAAAAATCCTTAGTAAATCCCCAAGTCAAAAACTCCTTGTTGTTGTTTAGTTGCTAAGTCATGTCCAACTCTTTGCAAGCCCATGGACCACAGCCTGCCAGGCTCCTCTGTGCATGGGATTTCCCAGGCAAGAATACTGGAGTGGGTTGCCCTTTCCTTTTCCAGGGGGTCTTCCTGACCCAGGGATGGAACCCACGTCTCCTGCATTGGCAAGCAGATTCTTTACCACTGAGCCACTATGGAAGCCCAAACACTTGTTAGATGTTGCTAAAATAGAGACCCAGGCCCAGACAAAATATGCTTGACTAATGGAGTTGAGTCTCTGGTGCCTAGACTTTTTAAAACTGTGATCTATTAGAGAGGCTTAGTTCTTTCTGAACCTACCAAGTAGTCAGTCTTCATTATCTGATTCAACATTTTTCCTTGATCTATGGGATTCGTTTGTTTTGAGCCTGGCACAAGAGCTCTTCACGATAACTGCCCTGGGGGGGAAATAGAATAAAAGGCAAGCCCTGACCCTCGAGTTGCTCACAGTCTAGAGGGAGAAAGGAATGCATACATGCTTAGTCACTTAGTCATGTCCAACTCTTCAACTGTAGCCCGCCAGGCTCCTTTATTCATGGGATTTTCCAGGCAAGAATACTTGTGTGGGTAGGCATTCCCTTCTCCAGAGGCTCTTCCCAACTCAAAGATCAAACCTGGGTCTCCTGCATTGCAGGTGGATTCTTTACTGTCTGAGCTACCAGGGAAGCCCAGAGGGAGAAATGGACAAATCCATGGCATAGGGTGTGAGAGTTGGTATCCAGGAATGCATAGGGGCAGCCAGAACTCATAGAGAAGATGCCAGCATCACATTTGATAGGGGTGGCTGTGGGGTGGGATTAAGGAAGGCTTCAGAATGGCGGTAACTCCAGAGCTGAGTCTTAATAAGTGAAAGGGATTCTCAGAGTAAACAGTTGGCATAGAAATATGAAGCCTTGGGGAGCATGATGAATCTGCAGAACTATCATCAATTCACTAAAGTTCAAAATTTTGATGTGAGTGTATTGGGGCTAAGTTAAGAGATCTGGTGAGAAACCAGATCACAGAGGGTCTTTGAAGTGAAAGTAGTCATGCTAAGGAGATCATAGATTGTCCAAAAACCAAGAGGAAACCATGGACTGATTTAAGCATGGGATTGACATGTTTAGAGTTGCCTTTTAGAGTGTTCACTGACCATTTGAGCGGGCATTTCACTTTTCAGCCGTCGCTGGTGTAGGTTTTCTTCTGCCTGACTTTAGAAAAACATCTTCCAGGCAGGTAGAGCCGTGGAGGAATACATCAAATTTTCTGAAATAACACGGTGTGAAAAAAAATATTATTTCTGTCCAAATAATGGTGTGCTGGATAATAAAAACTTTAACAGTAGCTGCATCATTCCTTATTAGAGGTGAGATGGAACTCAGTCTTGAAGGCAGTGGTGGAGAATCAATAAGAGTAGCTGCGATTCTTGGTTTCTTCATGGTTTTCCAAAGAACCGGAAGAGGAGCACTGTGCTCTTGGTTGAAGGTGTGAGTGGATAGCTACAAATCCTACAGAATTGGTATCTCAGAGGCTTTGGTGGTCTGTTCTCAGTTTACATATTTTTAGCCTGGAGAGTTTTATATGTGCCCATTTTGGACAAAGTGAGTGAGTGAAGCATAATATCGAGGAGCCTTAACTCTTTGTCCTTGGAGAGCTATCTTGGTCTTTTCAGAGGACACATGTTGACATGGACTGAAGTCAACTGTGTGAGTGAGAAGAGGAGGGGGCTGCTGGTTGGCTTAAGACAGTTTCACTGGCTGCTCAGTTAATACTGTTCTCTGCCTTATGGATTTCGAGTTTTTGTTATCCAGCACACCATTATTTGGACAGAAATAATACTTTTTTTTTTTTTTTTTACACTGTGTTATTTCAGAAAATTTGATGTATTCCTCCACGGCTCTACCTGCCTGGAAGATGTTTTTCTAAAGTCAGGCAGAAGAAAACCTACACCAGCGACGGCTGAAAAGTGAAATGCCCGCTCTTCACAATGTAATTACCTTGACAAGTATTTCTAATTGCCACTTCCCTTCCTCCAAGCCCTCCTTTTCTTCAGACATTGCGAATTTCTGGTAATCTTGGGTTATTATCACACTGAGCTGCTAACCTGAGTCTTGACACTCCTCCTGGAGACCTGTGTCAGAAATAATTATAGCTGAGAGAGGTGATTCTTCCTTGGTTATTAGCAGTTGCTGGTGTTGGTATCTAACATTGATTAGCAATTTGGAACACCACGTCCCTTGGACTTCGTTTCTTCTTCTGTTCCTCGGAGGACAGAACACATTGTTCTTCATTTCCTTTGCCTCTGTTTGCCCTTGTCTCTGTCTGTGTGTTTTGAGAAGGTTCCTTTCATGCTCCACTGATTTATTTACTTGGAATCTTATTTTCTGCTCTCTTGTTTTTCAAACCGTTTGCGGGCCATGGGTGAGGTTGAGAGACTTCACCTCTTGGAATTGGATACTGGGTGTGGTTGTGGGAGTTCCGCGAGCTGAGAACTCCCATTCATGGCCAGTTCAGTTCAGTTCAGTTGCTCAGTCGTGTCTGATTCTTTGCGACCCCATGAATTTCAGCACGCCAGGCCTCCCTGTCTATCACCAACTCCTGGAGTTCACCCAAACTCACGTCCATCGAGTTGGTGATGCCATCCAGCCATCTCATCCTCTGTCGTCCTCTTCTCCTCCTGCCCCCAATCCCTCCCAGCATCAGGGTCTTTTCCAATGAGTCAACTCTTCGCATGAGGTGGCCAAAGTATTGGAGTATCAGCTTTAGCATCATTCCTTCCACAGAACACCCAGGACTGATCTCCTTTAGAATGAACTGATTGGATCTCCTTGCAGTCCAAGGGACTCTCAAGAGTCTTCTCCAACACCACAGTTCAAAAGCATCAATTCTTCGACGCTCAGCTTTCTTTACAGTCCAACTCTCACATCCATACATGACTACTGGAAAAACCATAGCCTTGACTAGACGGACCTTTGTTGGCAAAGTAATGTCTCTGCTTTTTAATATGCTGTCTAGGTTGGTCATAACTCTCCTTCCAAGGAGTAAGCGTCTTCTAATTTCATGGCTGCAATCACCATCTGCAGTGATTTTGGAGCCCCCAAAAATAAAGTCTGACACTGTTCCACTGTTTCCCCATCTATTTCCCATGAAGTGATGGGACCAGATGCCATAATCTTTGTTTTGTGAATGTTGAGCTTTAAGCCAACTTTTTCACTCTCCTCTTTCACTTTCATCAAGAGGCTTTTTAGTTCCTCTTAGCACCCTGTAACCCAGGGCTCCA
>SJYT01005583.1:74707-85747 GCA_006410635.1 Cephalophus harveyi
AAAAAAAAATCGAGTATAAGTAGACCTGTGTATTCACGTTTGTATTTTTCAAGGCTCAGCTGTATAATATGGGTGCTTCTGTGCTGCAGTGGGGGCTTCCCATGTGGCTCAGTGGTAGAGAATCCACCTGCCAATGCAGGAGACACAGGAGACATGGCTTTGATCCTGGGGTTGGGAAGATCCCCTGGAGAAGGAAGATCCCCTGGAGAAGGAAGATCCCCTGGAGAAGGCAACCCACTCCAGTTTTCTTGCCTAATGTGGTTGCTGTGCCTTATGGAGGCTCTTCCATACTTCTGTCCTTGGATAGACACAGTTTCTTAGACTCTGGATCCCAGCTCTTTGAAAAGGCAACTGTCCTAAAGTTCCCCCCTGTAATTGAATTTACTGCAGCATAGGATTGAATGGCCACTGGAAGTCTAGAATCTCAGTGTAACAGCCTTATGTGACATATAGTTTATGTGCTCATTTATTTTTCCATTCAGTAAACCTATATTAAAACACTTTATCATGCTGGGTGATAATCTAAGCATTATTGATATTTATTGAGAATCAATTATGTTTCAGAGTCTTGTACACCTATCATTGGAGTGACTCTGTTGCACAGAGCTTACTAACATAGACTTTGAACTTGAACAGATCTGTTTGAAGTCCCAGTTCCATCAATTGATACATGTGTGACTTTAGTCATATCCACTAACTTCTCTAAGCCTCAACATGCTTATCTGTGAAATGGCAGTTATATTACGTCCTACCTGGCAAAGTCGTTGATAGAAATAAATGACTTAATGCATATGAAGCATGTGTATTACCTGGCACAGCATAAATGTACATGATCTTTTCCCATTTAATCGTCACAAGATCCAGAAAAATATCTTTGATTATATTGTAATTCTATTTACAGGACCCAATATTGCATATTTTGGAGAATTTTATCCAAGATTTTAGAACTTTAAACCATAATGTTAACACTGCTTCATAGCTGAAGCAACTGAGATGTAGAGAGGTGGTGGAATCAGGGCCCCACCCCAGGTCCCACTGACTCCCAGGCCAGGTCTCCACTGAGACTTAACATCCCCCTGCACTTACATTATAATCTTCAGAGCCGTCTGGAAGAAATCTCTTTGAACTGTCTAAGAGTGTTTACCACTTACCAATGTTAGAATCATCCCTCCCTTGTTTGAAGGGTGAGTACGCAGTTCATATTTTCCAGACCATTTTCATCTCTTCTCTGTGTATACTTTGGGCCTTCCGTCCTCATTAACACCTCAACCAGAAAGGAAATGTAAAAGGAAATAAAACTTAAGCCACTCAGTTTTTGTTCTTTATTAACGGCTCTTTTTAAAAGATCTGGTGGATGGGGAGGTTGACTTTTAGCTACAGTGGAGTGTTTTTTTTTTTTTTTAAATAGTCACAGATTTAAATTAGTTGGGCTACCTTTCTGGATGTTACTGTGAATAAATGAGAGTTGTTTTTCTGAGTCCCAGTGGGCCTGTGGTCACAGAGACCCCTGTCTGCCCAGCCAGCGGCTCTGGCCTTTCCAACTCTCCACCTTTTCTACTGGTGCTCCCTTTATAGACACTGCACTGGGGGCTTCTCATTTTGCATCAGAGACAGAGAGGAGTCTCTTCAAGGTCACACATTTGTTAGGACCACCATGTTGCATGGGTGAAAGGAGGCCTACATTTGTGCAGGGTGGTGGCCCTGGGCTGACTTGAGTTAGAAAAACGCAAAACTGGAAATCAAAGGATGTCAGACATTTCTCTTCCGTCTTTTTATGTTTTAAAGCCTAGTTCACTTTCTAGCTGTACCACATACTCCTTGGAGAGTAAAGCTTTCCTTGGGGTCTCCCCACTGCTTGTTATCTGGACTACATTCAGCCAGGGCCTGGGAGGGTGGCCTGGGAGGGGAGCCTGGCAGCCAAGCCTCTATCAACCTTGTCAAGTGGACTTCCTTCTGTTGGTTTTTGATCTTGTGAGTGTCAGCAGAATAGAGTCCCCTCATCCTCGTGCTCTTTTGGCCTGCCCCAGTTCTTAATTTCTTCTTCCCTGTTTATCACAGAACTCCAACATATCCTTTTGTCTTTTACCACCTAATAACTTTCTCCTATCACCTGACTTCCAACAACCAAGTATGGGCTGAATTTTAATGGTGGATATTACGCAACTGTTTGGGAACTGGGGATGGTAGCTTGGCTGAATAGCTTCCGTTTTCTCACCTGTAAAAGCATGGGATTCTTCTAAATGGCACACATGGCCACATTTGGTACTACTTTTCTATGATCTTGTCAATACTTGTCTTAGGAAGTTCCTCTTGAGATTGACAGAGCCAAACTGGAAATTAGGCAACTTATACATAGTCTAATACTTTTATTAATCACATGATTTCAAATTCTATATCTTGCCCACCCACTCTTTGAACTTTTGT
The DNA here is from genome assembly GCA_006410635.1 of Cephalophus harveyi. Taxonomy (NCBI): domain Eukaryota; kingdom Metazoa; phylum Chordata; class Mammalia; order Artiodactyla; family Bovidae; genus Cephalophus; species Cephalophus harveyi. The sequence continues at coordinate 77,132 of SJYT01005583.1, forward strand.
TCAAAGTCTTTGCAATATTGTGAGAAGAAATGGGATACTGTGGGTTGAAACTCTGAGAAAGCTATTATTATAAACCTAAGGCATTATTACTAGTGTTTTAAGATTTCTCTCACGTAATAAAAAAGTAGCTTATTTGTTTTAAGAGGCCCCAGGTAATGCTCCCTCCCCCAGAATTTAGGGACACTCTTTTTATGATATATGCTTTGAGTTACAAATAATTGTTTTGAGATGAAAGATTTTTCCATAAGATAGTTGGAAATTTTTGATAAATCTAGATTTTTTTTTCATAAATAAGGAGGTCAAATTCAAGAAAAGTGATATCTTAGAGGAGAAAGTGTCAGAGGTCTTGGACTCAAATCCTAACTCTGTAATCACTGGACTATAAGCCCCTTGAGGGCAGGACTCTGTCTCCCCGGCACCCGAAACAGCACCTGGACAGAGCTCCTGGGGCCTGAGGTGCTTCATAAATATAATAGATGTTTAATAACAAGTAGAATAAAGAATGATAAGTAAAATAATAAAAATGAAAAATGACTGGGTGACCTTGGGCACTGTGTTTAACTTTTCTGTGGCTTATTTCATTAACTCTAAAATTGAAGACTAGCCTCTGGGTGAGACACAGGATAACGCAGCCCTGCTTTTGAGGAGCTGGTAGAGTAAGAAGAGAGAAGGTTCTTTTTATCATTTAGACCATTTTCTTTCTTTATTGGAGTATAATTACTCTACAGTGTTGTGTCCGTTTCTGCTGTGCAGTGAAGTGAATCAGCCATATGTAGACATACATCCCCTCCCTCTTGAGCCTGCCTCCCACCCACCCTCTAGGTTATCACAGAGCATGGAGCTCAGCTCTGTGCGCTATGTAGCAGCTTCTGAGAAAACCATCCTTCAAAAACACCCATGTACCCCAGTGTTCATTGCAACACTATTTACAAGAGCTCTTAATAGGACATGGAAGCAACCTGAATGTCCACTGACAAATGAATGGATAAAGAATATGTGGAACATCCCCTCTTAAGTGACCAGTGAGGCTGACAAGACGAGGAGAGGGCAAAGGGCATTACTGTTACTGCTGGCTCTTCAGAGAAATGTGAGAAACTCCAGGAAGCCCCAGTCCCGTGAGTTCCTGGGAAATTCCTCCACAGAGCAGCAGAACTTCTAGTAGGGATTTCCCCCTTTCATCCCTGTTTGTTTTGACGTCACTATCCTCCATCACTAGCAGGTAGAACTCATCCTACTGAAAAGGCCTGAGCCTTCATTTCTTTGGAAGTCCTCTGCAAGCAATGACTTGTGTCTGGCATCCCAGCGCTGTATTCTGTTGGATCTTTAAGACATCTCATGAGGATATGCAACCTGGCAGGTTTAGACTGATGTGCTCACGTTCATCTGGCCCTCCCTTCCCCTTTAAAGAAACCTGAGGGTTTTTATTTGAGTCTGCCTGCTATTCTCAGGGCTTCCCAGTGGCACTAGGGGTGAAGAACCCACCTGCCAATGCAGGAGATGTAAGAGACTTGGGTTCAATCCCTGAGTCAGGAAGATCCCCTGGAGGAGGAAATGGCAGCCCACTCCAGTATTCTTGCCTGGAGAATCCTATGGACAGAGGAGCCTGGTGGGCTACAGTCCGTGGGGTCAAAAGAGTGGGACACAACTGAAGCACCGAAGCACACGCACATGCTGTTTGCACCAAGATTTGGGACTGATACGTTTTTAATAGTTTGAGAAAGAGAAAATTCAGAAATAAGAGAGGTGAGTGGGTTGTCAGAACTGGAAGTTTTGGGGTTGAGTCTTGGGGAGAGATAAAAAGGAACAGGGCTATGTTTGGAGAGGAAGGAAGGAAGAAGGATTTAGGGATGTATAGCCTGCTGGGTCGGAGAAGGCAATGGCACCCCACTCCAGTACTCTTGTCTGGAAAATCCCATGGATGGAGGAGCCTGGTGGGCTGCAGTCCATGGGGTCACTAAGAGTGGGACACGACTGAGCGACTTCACTTTCACTTTTCACTTTCATGCATTGGAGAAGGAAATGGCAACCCACTCCAGTGTTCTTGCCTGGAGAATTCCAGGGATGGGGGAGCCTGGTGGGCTGCTGTCTATGGGGTCGCACAGAGTCGGACATGACTGAAGTGACTTACCAGTAGCAGCAGCAACAGCAGCCTGCTGGGTGTTGCTGCCCCAGCGTGGAGTTCCAGGGAGGGAGAACTAAAGTCAGTACCCTGTGTATTGGGGTAAAGGTTTGGAGAAGACCCTTTGGTGAGCAGTGAGAGCCCTCCTAGGTCATGGTGGGACCGTGTAGGTTTGAAATAGGATTCTATTAGGAGTATTTACACTACTCTGCTTCTCAAGAACCATAAATGTACTGGAAAAAATAAGTTAGCAAACAGGTCCCTCTCTTCAATTTTGGGAGACAGCCATGCTATATGAGCTTAACAAATATATTTAAAACTCTGCTGGGTTTCTGATTACAAAAGTCACGCTTGTTCATTGTAGAAAATACAAAAAAACATCTAGAAGAACATAAATATCACCTGGAATTCCCCTTCTGAGAGATGGCCACTGTGAACAGCCTGTTAGTGGACTATGCAGTCCACACACACTTTTCTAACAAACAGGATGATCGTACTCATCGTTTTGTAACTTGCTTTTTCACTTAACAATAGAGTCTGAATATTTATATATGTCTTTATATATCTAGACTTCCCAGGTGGCTCAGTGGTAAAGAATCCACCTGCCAATGCAGGGGACTCAGGTTCCATCCCTGGATGGGGAAGATTCCCCTGGAGGAGGAAATGGTGGCTCACTCCAGTACTCTTGCCTGGAGAATCCCAAGGATGGAGGAGCCTGGTACGCTGCAGCCCATGGGGTCTCAGAGAGTCAAAGACTGGGCAACTGGGCACAGAGGCGTGCGTTATGTACTTGCCCTCAGTGTGGCTTTTTAATGTAGGGCCTGACTCTCAGCTGGATCTCCGTGGTTACTGATGTGCCTGAGTAGATCAGGGCAAATATGGATTCTCCAGGTTTGCTCTGGTCCACGTGGAAGTTACCTCTGGTCTCTGCCTCACTCTGCTTTGCTCTGTTTCAGAAATTAAAGGGACACGCCTGAGCCTGAGCATGACGATGACCTTCTTGTCAAGGTGAAGACTAGGTTGTAGACTAGGGATGGGCCTTGTGATCAGTATAGAATAAAAGCATCACTCACATCCCAGCCTGAACTTGATATAGGTAAAATTTTTATGTGTTTTCCATCATCACCATCATCATTGCTCTTGCCTTCAACCCTTCTCTTGATCACATTCCTTTCAAGAAACTTGCTTGTTCTCCCCCCTAAACCCCATTGTTTTTCATATTTTTTGTGACCATGGTTATATCCCTAGCTCAGACCCTTAATTCTTCCCACTTAGTAAGCCATCATAAGAGAGTTCTTATGTCTGGGAAGTCTTCTCAGGCTTCCCAGATGGCTCAGTGGTAAAGAACCCACCTGCCAATGTAGGAAATGCAGGTTTGATCCCTGGATTAGGAAGATCCCCTGAAGAAGGACATGGCAACACACTCCAGTATTCTTGCCTGGGAAATCCCGTGGACAGAGGAGCCTGGCGGGCTGCAATGCATGGGGTCACAAAGAGTCGGACACAACGTAGTGACTGACGTGCACATACTTATCATCTACCCTCCAGGGTCTCTTCTCCAACCTGGTCTACAGTTGTTGGTATATTAATCATATTAAGCTATAGCCATGGTCTATCCTCTGCTCGAAATCATTTAGTGTCTTCCCGATACTGTCTATGTCAGGTTCAGACTCCCTAGACTGACATCCAGGCTCTTTTTCATGTGGCCTCTTGTCCCATACAAGGGAGGAAACTCGAACCTTTCTCTTTCTGCCTTCCCGCCAAATTCATTTAGTCTAATCTCCTGTGGATTCTCCCCTGCTCTCACCTCAGTGATTGGCCCTCCTCCTTTCTACCCCTTTGTTCCTGCCTTTGCACATACCCTGCTAATGCTCTGAACCAGAGTAGACTCTTCCTGGCTTTCCCGTCTCCAGCCCTCCCCCTTCTACCTTGCTCATCACACTGCACACAGAAAGTGCAATACGACCATCATGCACTCCCTTAAAATCTTTAATGGATTCTCATAGCATCTGGAAGAAGTCCCTAGTTTCTTAGCATAACCGAAGCTTCCTGATGTGTATCCCCCTATGTCCCTTTAACACCATTTTGATGACTGTTTTTGCCATGCAGCATGTAGGATCTTAGTTCCCTGACTAGGGATTGAACCCACGCCCTCTGCATTGGAAGCATGGAGTCTTAACCACTTGACTGCCAGGGAAGTCCTTGATGTTGATCTTGAATCACTCGGAGTGCCTTCAGTTCCCTGTGTGCCCCAGAAGTGCAGTCTGGTCCTGTATACACGGCCCCACCCTCTTTAATCTCCCCACCTTCCTTCTCTATGCCCCTGGGTTTCATGTCCATCCTAAGTGCTTCCTCAGCTCCTTGTTCTCCCTGGTACTTGAAGTCCAGTCACATTGCATTATTGCCTTTTTACTTGTCTGTAAAGAGATTTCAGCTCCTTGAGGACAGAGATGATTTTTTATTTGTCTTAATATTTCCCTAACAGCTGATACAGGGGATATAGCAGATTCATTTAGTCATGTTTGGTATATGAATGAATGGGTAAATATCCTAAGATTATGCAGTGATGCATCAAGCATTCAGACAGAGAGGGAATGGGGCAGTGGTGCTGATGGTCCTTCTTTGACAATGCAGGCAAAAGGAATTTGATAAATGGTTGTGTATAACACACGATTCCCATGATTGCTCTAAGTCTTCATCCCTCTGTGCTTGGGGCTGTTGATGCCTACACTGTTTCTAGCCTTCACAGTCAGGGTTTCTTTATGTGTTTGTGTGTGGATTGTGGCTGGAACCCTGTGCTGTTGGCTGTGATACTGGGGATGGCAGGGACCTTTGTCTGGGAATCTGAATGGAGTCATGACTAACACAGGATCACTTTGACCTTTGCCTATGATTTGATAATGATGGCAAGAGCAATGATGATGGTGATGATAGAAAACACATAAAAATTTTACCTATGTCAAGTTCAGGCTGGGATGTGAGTGATGCTTTTATTCTGTACTGATCACAAGGCCCATCCCTAGTCTACAATAAGCTTGACATGTCCCTGGTATAGGCCACTAAACATTATGGAGTTGTTTTTAAGAGTCTCAGTGCTTTCATTCAAGGCTCACACATAGGAACATTCAGATTGTTTTGCCCTTCCTTTTAAGACCCTTTAGCATTGTCCTGTTGCATTTGGATCTGAGATCTTTTTCATGGACTGTGAGGTCTTACCATGATCTGAATCCTGCCTGCTCTTCCCACTCTTTCTTCCTTAATCACCCTGTTCCAGTTACTCCAACCTTCTCTTTGCCTCTTCAGCATCTCTTCTTGTGCCATTCTCTCTGCCTGGAATTTTCTCCCTTTGCTTTTTGTGTGACTGATTGCTCTCTTGCTTCAAGTCCCAGCTTGGTAACCATGATCACCCTTCTGAGCAGAGCCCTCCACTGAGCACTATCACTGTGAGCATCTCATTTGCTTCATAGCATTGCTCAATAGTTGTAAGTATGAATTTATCTTTAGATATACTTATAGCTACTCTTCAAATCTAAACTCTAGAACTTATTAGCTGAATGACCTTGGGCAAATTATGTAACCCACCATTATGGAGTTGTTTTTAAGAGTCTCAGTGCTTTCATTCAAGGCTCACACATAGGAATATTCAGATTGTTTTGCCCTTCCTTTTAAGACCCTTTAGCATTGTCCTGTTGCATTTGGATCTGAGATCTTTTTAATGGACTGTGAGGTCTTACCATGATCTGAATCCTGCCTGCTCTTCCCACTCTTTCTTTCTTAATCACCCTGTTCCAGTTACTCCAACCTTCTCTTTGCCTCTTCAGCATCTCTTCTTGTGCCATTCTCTCTGCCTGGAATTTTCTCCCTTTGCTTTTTGTGTGACTGATTGCTCTCTTGCTTCAAGTCCCAGCTTGGTAACCATGATCACCCTTCTGAGCAGAGCCCTCCACTGAGCACTATCACTGTGAGCATCTCATTTGCTTCATAGCATTGCTCAATAGTTGTAAGTATGAATTTATCTTTAGATATACTTATAGCTACTCTTCAAATCTAAACTCTAGAACTTATTAGCTGAATGACCTTGGGCAAATTATGTAACCCACCTTTCACCCCATCATTTTCATCTGAAAACAGAGATATTTTTCTTGAGGGCCATTACTCTGTGCTATTTATTTAATATGGATTTATTTCAGCCTCCCAACAGAGGGGCACAGAGAGAGTACCCAATTGCCCAAGGTCACACAGCTAGTTAATGGGGATGGGATCTGAACACATTTAGTCTGGTTTCAGAGTCCATGCTCTTTACTGCTTTGCCAGGCTAAGTGCAAAATTCCTGAATTGCACCAGTGAGAAGCTTCCTCCTGAGCCCTGCCGAGTTTTCTCTGAAAGTGTTTTGCATCATAGTAGGGATATTTACCAGCTTTCTAGATCCATCAGAATACTTGAATTCCCCCTCCACCCCCTTCCACCCCGCCTGGCCTCACTTACCCTCCTTGGAAGCAAATGTAGCTTTAGTGTCCCTCTGAAGGCTGGAAACCAAGCCCCATCTTTCAGGGTGGCCCTGATGAGGTAGAAGCAGGGGCCCCCGCCTTTATGCGTTGGTAGCAGCTTTTAGACAAATATGCTGTGTGTGCTCCTGGCTGCATCTGCTGCCTACAAATAGCCAGCTACAAGGAATTCACTCTGGGTTGATTCTTCTTTTCTTTTCTTCCAGAAAAGGCAAGAACTGTGGGGGAGGAGAACCTTTACTCTGAAAAGAATCGTGATGTGCAGAGCTGGCCTTACTGTTCCACAGATCAGTTCTGAGGACTCAGGAGCCTGGGCGGCAGGGGCAGGGGGCTTGGCCCAGGAGGATGCAGGCACTGAAGCCCCTCTTTCCCTAGTGGTCCTGCCATGAGCCCCTGACCGTGGCATGAGAGGTGCTGCCGACAGGCTTTGCCTCCCAGCTGCCAATGACAGATGTCATCACACACGAGCCTGCATCTCCATTTCCAGAGCTGGCTTCTCCTTTCTTTTATGAACAGAGTGTGTTGAAGGCCTGTGGGGATATCTTTGAGCATCCCGCCTAGTTGATGAGCCCCTCCTTTGGGGCTTTGCCTGCGGTAGCTGCACTCCTCTCTATCCTTCATTCTACCAAATATGTCCCTGTGTACCAGGCATGCAGCAAAAAACTCTTAAATGAATATACAACCCTCAGTGACTCTCAAATGACCCTGAGCAGATCTCCTCTGCAGGGAAGGGCATCATAAAGAGAGGAGGTGGCGTGAACAAAGACACAAGATCAGGGAATTGTGTATGCCATCAGGAAATCATAAGCTCGTGTATTTGGCCCAAGATAGGATGCAAGGGAGGAGTGTAGGGGTTATTCTTTTGATGCCTTCAGTACCTATTTTTTAAAATCTATTCTTTGCCTTTCTTGAACCTGCTCTGCGCCCCAGGAGGCTGACATCTGTGATCCAATCATATGGGCTCCTTCGGCCTGTGCTTTGCTGTTGGAATTAACCAATAGAAGGCCTGGCAAGCCATCAGAGGTTGGGAATGAGAAGTCAGGTGGTTTATTTTCTTCCCTCCTTCCTCCCCCTCCCAAGCTGCTGAGGTTCTGGCAGAACTGCAGTCTGTCAGTCCTCTAGCGAGACTTGTGTCACGGCTCACCTTCCTTCAGCGTCAGCTCTCCCAGGGATCTGGTTCCTGCTCTTGCTCCTTCAGGCCTAGTGGTAGTTATGGCTTCTCACTGATTCCTGGTCCCTGCGGGATTCACCTTCCCTTGTGTGCTGTGCCATGCTTAATCGATCAGTCGTGTCTGACTCTTTGTAACACCACGGACTGCAGCCCACCAAGCTCCTCTGTCCATGGGGATTCTCCAGGCAAGAATACAGGAATGGGTTGCCATGCCCTCCTCCAGGGGATCTTCCCAACCCAGGAATTGAACCCAGGTTTCTGGAATTGATGGTGGATTCTTTACTGCCTGAGCCACCAGGGAAGCCCAAGAATACTGGAGTGGGTAGCCTATCCCTTCTCCAGGGGATCTTCCCTACCCAGGAATTGAACTGGGATCTCCTGCATTGCGTCTAGTCAAGGCTATGGTTTTTCCAGTAGTCATGTATGGATGTGAGAGTTGGACTGTGAAAAAAGCTGAGCACTAAAGAATTGATGCTTTTGAATTGTGGTGTTGGAGAAGACTCTTGAGAGTCCCTTGGACTGCAAGGAGATCCAATCTGTCCATTAATAATAAAAAAAAAATAATAAAGGAGATCAGTCCTGGGTGTTCTTTGGAAGGAATGATGCTAAAGCTGAAACTCCAGTACTTTGGCCACCTCATGTGAAGAGTTGACTCATTGGAAAAGACTCTGATGCTGGGAGGGATTGGGGTGTGTATAAGAGACAGGTTTTACTCTATAGATGATATAAGCTTTTGCATATATTTTCTTCTAGCACTTTACTGGTCTTTAAAACTGAGCAAATAGTATATAAATATAATTTATTGTCCTTTATCGAGCCCA
>SJYT01005583.1:86175-111353 GCA_006410635.1 Cephalophus harveyi
AGATGGTCAGCACCGAAATCAGACTGATTACCAGCTAAGCTACCAGGAAAGCCCGCACCTTCCCTTGCTGGTTCCCTAATCCCTACTTGTACCTGCATAAACAGTCCCCTGACTGAATTCTTTGTAGTTGAACCCTTTAGCGTGTGTGCCATCTATTTCTGGTGGAACCGTGACCCATGCAGACAATAGTGGGAGACTAGGCTAGACAGATGGTGCTTAGCTAGGTTTTGGAGAACATTAAGGACTATGTTCAGGATTTTATATTCTTTTGATCAGGCTACTTGGAAATTCAGTGTTTCTGAACACAAGAAGGGCTTGAGCAGAGGAATGTGGCAACAGTCAAAATGAAAAGCAGTGAATGTGGGAGAAGGTGCAAAGGTGAAGAAGTGATGAAGAGGAGGGATCACTGGTTGTGTGAGAAATGGAGAAGGAGCCTTTGAGGTTGAGTCCATGTCTCTAGGACCAAACTAACAGGAAGGTGCCACAGCAGAACTAGGAAATAGAGGGGAAGCCACTGTTACAGTTGGCTGAAGTTGAGAATGCCTCAAACCTTCATCTATAAATTGTGGTCATGGTTGTCTGCCTCAGAGGGACTGTGGAAGTGTCAACTAGTTCATCAATCACCCCAAGCCTGTTACAGCTCAGAAAATATCACATGGAGATGCTGCCTTCTTGGAAAAAGGCTACTTAGTAATCATGAAAATAAAATTTTGGTGCCTTTGAAGGTTGATCCACAGCAAAACCACCTGGGGTTTGCTAGATAACAATGAGATCTCAAATAATTTTGTAGATGTGGTTTTTATTTAGAATTGAGATGAGGAGGCAAAATACATCAGATGAGGACACCTTGGGGGAATGAGGGCTACTGAGCTTAGAGAAGGCTGTGGGGAAAAGGGGTTCATTCCGACAGAGCCAGAGGCACCTCTGAGAGCCGTGAGTGGAGGTCCTCGGGAGGTAGGCTTCTACTGAGAACACAGAAGCAGCTTCTATGGATTGATTCACTCTGCCCATGGGTGGGACGAGCCTCTTACAGAGTGGTGAATGCCTGGTCCTGAATGGGATTAATTTGAAGCTCAACAGTTTCTGTTCAGGTGCTTTGTGAAATGACTGCCTTATTGGGCTATAAATCAGGGTGAGGACAGTCATGTCCTATTCCATTTCCCTCAGTTCCCGCTCAGTGACCTCCATGATTACTTTTCACCTAAACACAGATGCAGAGGTGGGTTAATGGCCACAAGTTTACACCCAGCAGTGTCCAGGGTCATGGCCTTTCATTGCAGGAATGTTCCAGAAGGAACTGACAGGGGAAAGACGTCCTATTCCATTTCTCTCAGTTCCCGCTCAGTGACCTCCATGATTACTTTTCACCTAAACACAGATGCAGAGGTGGGTTAATGGCCGCAAGTCTACACCCAGCAGTGTCCAGGATCATGGCCTTTCATTGCAGGAATGTTCCAGAAGGAACTGACAGGGGAAAGAGCAAATGGAAAACTCTTCATGAGTCAGAAGTTGATAATACTCTTGTTGCTGTTATTCAGTCGCTAAGTCATGTCCGACTCTTTGTGAGCCCATGAACTGTAGCCCCTCAGGCTCCTCTGTCCATGGGATTTCCCAGGCAAGAATACTGGAATGGGTTGCCATTTCCTTCTCCGGGGATCTTCCTGGACCAGGGATCAAACCTGAGTTTTCTGCATCTGCAGGCAGGTTATTTACCACTGAGCCACTAGGAAAGCCCCATGATAATATCCTGTTTCCTATCAATTCAGATGAACAGCGTGAGTTTAATTGGTCACCCACGTGGGTGGCAGATATGCAGAAGAGAGAACAAATGTGCTTTGATTCCCTAGTGGTTCCACCAGCTGGGGAGTTTCAAAGATGACTTTTTAAATCTCAGCTGAAATGGGACAAAGGAAACATGTTGTGATGAAAGCATGTCTGCAATGTAGAAAGATGGCAAGTGAAGAATTTCTTGCTAAATGGGGGCAGAGAAGAATCTCTTTAGGTCAAGCGGTGTTAAAAAGATACGTGCTTACATAGAACCCTAATATTGTGAAGGAATTCAGAGATTTTTTTTATACCTCAGTCTTCCATTTGATAAATCATACATATTATTTACAAAGCAAGTTCAAATTTACAAACTGACCCATGTGCATTTTATCTTATGAGGCAGGTGTGGCAATAGCTGTTTACTTGATGAGCAAATTGAGACTCAGAAAGGCCAGGTTTCCTGTTCAAGGTCATGCATATGATAAAGAGGTGAGCCAGGCTTTGCCCATTAACCCTCTAGTCTTCCTGGTGGTGGTGGTGTAGTTGCTAAGTCATGTCCGACTCTTTGTGACCCCATGGTCTATAGCCCACCAGGCTCCTCTGTCCATGGGATTCTCCAGGCAAGAATACTGGAGATGGTTGTCATTCCCTTCTCCAGGGGATTTTCCCCACCCAGGGATTGAACCTGGGTCTCCTGCATTGCAGGAAGATTCTTTACCATCTGAGCCACTGAGCCACTAGTCTTCCTACCATGTTGTAATGGTGGATTAGATTATGACCAATGGTGGATTAGATTATGACCAATGCTGTGCGTTTATTTTATGCCAGATACTGGGCTAAGCACTTTACCTAGGTTAGCCCACTCAGTCCTTATAACAATCCCCATTTTCTATATGGAAACAGAGGGTGCTCCCTCCAGCCTCTGGCCCTACTGAAGCACAGACTGCAGTTCAGTGTCAAGGTTGTTACAGGCTCACCTTGTCTTTAAGACTATGATGAAAGAGAAAGGCCAGTAGCATTCAGTTCAGGGGAGTGTGTGCAAGTCTGTACATGTACAGGGTATGTATGTACAAAGAGCTTTATACTTTTTCTAAACTGCCGTCTAGCCACCTCCACTTGGTTATACTCCCAGAAATGGAAATATTCCATCTCTCAAACTAAACTCATTAGCTTCTCCCTAACATTGTTCCACCTTTTGCCTTCTCCACCTTGTCCAGGTGCATCACCCAGGCTCAGCACTGGGTATTTGTGTTGAAGACCTCTGGACTCTACTTCAACGGAATTGCTCATAGCCATCCCAGTCTGTCCAGTCCCACTGCTGTGCCTCCGGTCACATCTACATTACCTGGACTTTAGAAGTCAATGTCTAGTGGAGACTCTTTCCTCCTGCTCCATTCCTCTCTCAGTCTACTCTTCTTGAGATCATCTCATTTGCCAGAAACATGGATCTCATCCTGTTGTTCTCTTTCTCCAAACTCTTCATTGGCCTCCTGTTACAGTCACTCATTCCTCAGGTGTGAATTGAGCAACTGCTAAGTGCCAGATGCCCTATTCGCGCTGGGTGTAGCAGAGTCAGGAAAGCAGCTACAGGGCCCTGTCCTCGTGCGACTAGAAAAATGCATGCTCTTCAGCCAAGCATTCAAAACCATCTGCAATTTGGCTGACCTCACCTTTCTGGCCTTTGTCACCTCTCCGCTGATCTGCAGGTAATATCTATATCTCCTGTCATCCTGTCGAACTGGGTATCATTAGTGCCCTTCTTTGTGCCTAGTTGAGAGTGGTTACCTGAACCTGGAGTTCCTGCTCACTTGTCCAAATTTCCTGTGACCTAACTCATCTGTATCTCTTTTTTGAATTCTCTCCAGACCCTGCTCCGGCATTAACAGCTCTGGTCAGAATTAATGTCACCTATACAGTGAGCACAGTGTTTTTAAACGTAATGGTCATGTTCACAGTCTGCATTATTTCTCTGCATGCCTGTCTTCTCCTTATACTGAGATGCTTGAGCATCCTTGAGAGGAATGTCTCATCTGTGCTTGTGTTCTTGGGACTTTGTTCAGTGCCTGGCACATAGTAGGTGCCTAATAAATATCAGCCGCTTTGAAACGGTTAGAAGTGAAAGTTCTTAATGGTATTTCCTACCCTGCCATCGTCTACCACCCCTTTAAGAGCTCTGTAAACAAGCTTAGTGGGGCTTCCCAGGTGGCACCAGTGGTAAAGAACCCCCCTGCCAGTGCAGAAGTAAGAGATGCAGATTCGATCCCTAGGTTTGGAAGATCCCCTGGAGGAGTAAGTGGCAACCCACGCCATTATTCTTACCTGGAGTATCCCTTGGACAGACGAGCCTGGTAGGCTACAGTCCATGGGGTCACAAAGAGTCAGAAAGACTGAAGTGACTTAGCATGCACGCAACAAGCTTACTTATTCAAATAGATGTCTTTCTATACGGGTGTACAGGTGCAGGAAGGCGCTCGTCAGCCTCTAGGTGGCAGTGTTACTGTGCTCAAAGTAAGGTCGTGTGTCAAGTCGGGAAATCTTATCAGCCCCTTAGGGCACCTGCTTTTCTTTCCTCTTCCTCTCTCTTTCCTTTCTCCCTGCCTTTCTCTCTCCCTCTCCTCCTCCCATCTCCACTTCTACTCATCCATTCAGTCTCTTCATAGGTTTTTAGAAACATCAAGATGCCACTGTAAGGACCGAGGCAAACGTACAGGGTCTCCTGGAGACCCAGCCTCCTCCACTCACATACTTGGTGTAGAATTTTACTTCTGATACACTCCATTTACAATCGGAAGATGTGGATGGGTTATACTTTTCTGAGAGCGGGAGATAGAAGGCAGCTGTTTTTAGAGGCAGCCAAGGAAGCAATGGCACCCCACTCCAGTACTCTTGCCTGGAAAATCCCATGGGCAGAGGAGCCTGGTGGGCTGCAGTCCATGGGGTCGCTAAGAGTCGGATATGACTGAGCGACTTGACTTTCACCTTTCACTTTCATGCATTGGAGAAGGAAATGGCAACCCACTCCAGTGTTCTTGCCTGGAGAATCCCAGGGACGGGGGAGCCTGGTGGGCTGCCGTCTATGGGGTCGCACAGAGTCGCACACAACTGAAGCGACTCAGCAGCAGCAAGGAAGCAATTCAAAACGGCCTCACCTCTTGGCTGGGGGTGTCAGGGGCGCTGGGGGCTGAGGGAGCCCCTGGCTGTGCCTGGTGGACCTGAGACAGGCTTACGGACCAGGATTAGGGAGGCTGTGTCAACAGAGGGTGTTTCAGGTCAACCCAGGACGAGGTGGCCTGGCCGAGTGTGCTGGGGACCCACCTCAGAAGAGGAACGAGGGCAGGGGGTGGTGGTGGCGGGGCCCAGCTCGGTGGAGGTGGGCAGCGGAGCCCCCAGGAGGGCTGCGAAGGCGGGTGGGCTGTGCTCTCTGGGGACAAATCTGCATCTCTGTGTGCCTGCTTTTCCAGCGTGCCCACTGTTTGAACAATTCAGCGTTTCAAAGTGGGGGTGGGGATGGAGGAGGAGGGAATTAGTAATGTAAGCATGAAAAATGTCAGTTTGCCTCCGAGCAGACTGCCTTTCTGTGCCCTGACTCCTTTTGTGTGGTTTGGATTTAGACATATCTGGAAGATCCTTTGCCCAGAACTAATAGGAAGGCTCACGGTGCTGCTTATTAGGAGATGTGATGGGACTTCCTCTCACTGTGTGAACACACTGGCCTTGTGCCACTGGTTTCTATTCTTTGTCACCAAGAAAACCTCTCTCTCTCTCTCACATACCCTCCTCCACAAGCTCCCTGGATTTCCACTCGTAAGTTTGTCTTTGAAACAATTAAAAACCCATTTGTCTTCCTCTAAATCTCATCCTCTTAGATTCTTTTCCTGCCATAGGTTTAAGGTTATTTGATTTAGCACAGAGGCCCTTTTGTGTGCAGGCAGTTAATGAATCCCACTCTTTCCTCCTGCCAAATTCCTCAGTATCTTTTACTTTCTAAATATGAACTGTGTTTTCTGCTAATTTCTCCTTTGAGTAGCATGTGTTTAGTTATCTGTGACTTTGGGGATCTCACTGTTGTTGTCATGATTAAAAAATTGGGGTAGTGCTTTAAAAGAGGTTTAGGACTTTATTTGATTTGCTCTCTCCTTATAAAAATATGTTCCTTTTAGGAAATCTTTGTTTTATTCTGTCCCCAGTTCTCTGATTGGTGCCACTGAGCACTGCTACACTTTGGGTGTTTCAAGGTTCATGGGTGAGGTACCATGTTTTCCTGAACCTGGTTGGAACTTGTAGCCCTATTGTCTGTTGGAGAGTCAACCTCTTCTCCCTCCATGCTTTAAATGTGGGGAAGAATGAAGAGAAGAATCTATCAGGTGGGTCTGAAGTTCAGCCACAGTCTTTAAAATTCTGCAAAGTTCTTTCAACCAAACAATATATTTTTTTCTTTTTTCTTGCCCTCTCTGATGGGCTTCCCAGGTGGCTCAGGACTAAGAATCTGCCTGCCAATGCAGGAAAAGTGGGTTTGATCCCTGAGTTGGGAAGATCTCCTGGAGGAGAAAATGGCCACCCACTCCAGTACTCTTGCCTGGAGAATCCCATGGACAGAGGAGCCTGGCAGGCTACAGTCCATGGGGTCTCAGAGTCGGACACAATTGAGCACACACACATGTCTTCTCTGATGATTTCTCAAATGTGGCTTAAACTGCTTTGTACCTGGGCCGAGGCTGGCACCCCCCGTAACTCTTTGCTGGATTTCTCCTCCTGTTGTCGGATTCCTTGCAGCTTCACCAGTGAGCCTAAGGAAACTCACTGCCTACCCATGGGAGGTATGCAAAGCCTGCTCACTGTGCCTCTCTCCACTAAAGGATGTCTAGCAATTTTCTAAAAAATTTGCTATGATAGAAAAGGAAGCTGTTCAGGAAAAGAAATGATGGCTCTAAGGTCACCCAATGGGCTGAAGTGTGACTGTGGAAGTGGTTCGGATTGGCTTAGTGGTTGTAAGTGGGTTTGCAAGTTGGTCAGATTTGGGTTCCAATCCCTAGTCCTTCCTTAGCCTCCCCAGGCTTCCTTTCTTTATCTAAATAGGGATAATCATAGCTCCTCAAAAGGTTATCCTGAGGATTACATGACATAATGCAGGCAAAGTTCTTATACAGTGCTAGAACATGCCATGTGCTCAGGGAATGTCATCTGTGATCTACGATTAAGGTGATGACTCTTAAGGCTGGAAGGTACCTTAGAGATCATCTACCACCATCAACTACCATTTTTTCCAGCTGAGCCGAGGCTCTCAGGCAGCTGTCCACAGTCTCTCAGCAAGCTGGTGACAGCAGCTTCTGCTAGAAGGCAGGTCTCCTGACTCCTAACCCAGCACGCTTTCTCCTGCAGTTACAAGCCCTAGACCTTCCACCCTTTTCTGCTGATGGCAGTGGGTGGTGACACACAAGTTAGGATCACACAGTCATTCATTCAATCACTATTTATTGAGAAGATGCAATGACAAGAATATATGGATCCTGTATTCAGCAATCCTATTGTGCCACTGGGGGAATAAATTATGCAACAGTAGCTAAAATTCAGAGCAATATAATAGGTGGGCTTTCTAGTGGCTCAGTGGTAAAGGATCCACTTGACAATTCAGGAGTCATGGGTTTGGTCCCTGGGTCAGGAAGATCCTCTGGAGAAAGAAGTGGCTACCCATTCTAGTATTCTTGCCTGCGAAATCCCATGGTCAGAGGAGCCTACTGCAGTCTACTGGGTCACAAAAGAGTCAGATTTAGTGACTAAACAACAACAGAACAATGTAAGAAGTTACCTTGGAAGGCAGAGAACAGAGGCTACACAGAGATGAAGGCTAAGGTAATACTCGGTGAAAACTTATTGGGCCTCTGTGACATGCCAGGCACGATGGAACACATAACTTTAAGTGCAGGAACTGTCTCTGATTTATCTTTGCATACTCAGCAGCAAGTAGCATGGTGCAAGCAAGTGGTAGGTAGACAAGAAATGTCTGTAGGGGGAATGAGTAACCTGAGTGCTCTATCTTCTATCATTAGTTTGGGATCATCGTGAGGACTAGCTGGCAGGACCACCATTTCTGCTGCTGCTTCCTCTTCTGCTTGTTCAGTTCTGTACCCTTAGGTGTCCACAGCAGGACAGCACCTCTCGGAAGTTAGCCCTGTGGTGGTTGCCATAATTGCTCTGCCTTAGGAAGGACTCTGCTCACAGGTGTCTGACTTCTCCTGGGGGGCCGTCTCTCCTTTCCTTCAAAGCCCTTCCCGTGAGGTGTCCTGCACCCCATGCCCACAGCACTCTGCACGGTGCTGATCTGATCAGTGGTTGCCTTCCGTGGTGTTATTGCCCAGCTTGGCTGCTTTGTCAGCAAGTGAGCTGAGAGGCGTGTTCTGATTTCTAGTGGGTTATGCTACTTTGGCTGGAGGGATCAAGAGGACCAGTGTGGGTAGATTTATTCCTCAAATAATCCTCCCCAGACACCTTCGTTGGCTGTCTTTGAGGAACAAATGGATATTGTCAGCCTTATTGATTTGACCTTTCCCCCTCTCCTGGTGGGCAGTGTCTGCATCCTCATCACTCCTTTCTCTCGGGAGCTGTGAGACACTTTAGAGCCATTTCTAGGAAACCTCTGCCCTTCCCTTCAGCACTTTGGAGAAGGAAAAATATTTTGACATGAGTACAAAATAATGGAGTTGTGATACCCCAGACACTCTGCTTGTGTGGCACACTGGAGTCCACAGAAAACAATTTGATGAACATAATTTTAATGTGGGCTTTTACTTCTGATGGAGGTTCCTTCTCTGCTGGGTTGGGCTTTTCAGTGATTTGCGGATGGTACACAAAGGAGAACATTCTGATTTTTTGCTCACTCTGCAGTAAGGGAAGGATGAGGGCTCAGAGAACCTTTTTTTAGTCTGGATTGCTAGATTAGATTGCTGCTGTCGGTGGCATTGTGTGTTCCTAATGTAGGGGGTGGGGAAAGGAAACGGGCTCAGAAGTGTTAGGCTTGGGTTGCATAATCAATTAAAAATTTTTATATTTATTTGTTTTTTTCTTATGAAGTTATGGAAGACTCTTGAGAGTCCCTTGGACAGCAAGAAGATCCAACCAGTCCATCCTAAAGGAAATCAGTCCTGAACATACATTGAAAGGACTGATGTTGAAGTTCTAATACTTTGGTCACCTGATGTGAAGAACTGACTTGTTGGAAAAGACCCCAATGCTGGGAAAGATTGAAGGTGGGAGGAGAAGGCAGGAGGAGAAGGGGATGACAGAGGATAAGATAGTTGGATGGGCTTCCCTGGTGGCTCAGAGAGTAAAGCATCTGCCTGCCATGTGGGAGAACTGGGTTTGATCCCTGGGTTGGGAAGATCCCCTGGAGAAGGAAATGGCAACCCACTCCAGTATTCTTGCCTGGAGAATCCCATGGATGGAGGAGCCTGGAGGGCTACAGTCCACGGGGTCGCAAAGAGTCGGACACGACTGAGCGACTTCACTTTCTTTATTTCTTTCCTTTCTTTCTAAGATGGTTGGATGGACATGAGTTTGAGCAAGCTCTGGGAGTTGATGATGGACAGGAAAGCCTGGTGTGCTGCAGTCCATGGGGTCATAAAGAGTCACACATGACTGAGCAACTGAACTGAGATTAGAGAAAAATCAGAAAATGACATAAACAAGATCAAGAAAGAATTATTAAAACATCACAGTGCTAACAGCTTACAGATACGTATCTTTTTTGAGTTAGCATGGCCACTTCTCAGGGTCAGAGTACAGAAATGGCATAACTCCTTCTCTCTATTGAAATAAAAATCAGGGCTGCTTTATGTGAACTGAAGTTAATTATAAAAATATCTTGTATTTGTATCTTTTATTGAAATTATAAAATATACTTATCATTTTATTTAATCTTATAATGACCCTTTGATTTAGGTTGTTCTCATCCTTGTTATGGGGCTTCCCTGGTGGCTCAGAGGTTAAAGCGTCTGCCTGCAACGCAGGAGACCCGGGTTCGATCCCTGGGTCAGGAAGATCCCCTGGAGAAGGAAATGGCAATCCACTCCAGTATTCTTGCCTGGAGAATCCCATGGACAGAGAAGCCTAGTAGGTTACAGTCCACGGGGTCGCAAAGAGTCGGACACGACTGAGCGACTTCACTTTCTTTATTTCTTTCCTTTCTATTGTTATAATGACCTCCCCACCCCAAGACTCAGAAAGATATAGTGACCTTCTCCAATTAATTAAAAAAAAAATCTGGCCGCACCATGCAGCATGTGGAATCTTAGTTCCCCAACTAGGAGTTGAGCCCATGCCTCCTGCATTGAAAGCACAGAGTCTTAACCAGTGGACCACCAGGAAAGTCGTGACTTCCTCCAATTAAATAGCAGGTAAATGGCAGATCTGGGATTTGAACTGAAGTTAATTTCAGAATTAAAGTTCAATTTATGAGATTCTAGGGATCTCATCATTTTATGGAGCCCTGTGTATCAGTCAGTGATTGTGACAATAATGCTGTGTAATAAACCACTTTAAAGCTCAGTGGCTCGCAACAGATTATGTATGCTGTCACTTACAGGTCAGCAGATTAACTGTGGCCAACAGATTTAGCCTGGCTTTGCCTGGGAGGCTCTGCTTTCGGCTTCAGGTTGGCTGTATTTGACTTAATCCTGTGTTTTGTGTTCACATCTGTTCCATGTTGTGTTTATTCTGAAGACCAAATAGAAGAAGAGGCTCTTCTTATGGCAGATCAGTGAAATACAAGATCTAGGGTGAACCACATAAGCACATTGAAAGTCCTTGTTCCTACCATGCCTGGCCGTAGTCCTTTGGCTAAAACAAGTCACAAGGCCAAGCCCATGCAATGAGGAAGGTTATAATACCCACAGTAGGTGGGGAAGGGAAGTGAGTAAGATAAGCCTTCACAATCTGGCCTCTTATTCATTGTTCTCTTGTATGCAAAATATACTTATCCCCATCCCAACACTCTTAGATTACTTACCTTCTCTACACCAGGTTTGACATCTAAGATCTTGCAGTTATAACAAATCCTGATACGGCTTCTATTGACTGAGACATTTATGAAATAAAGACACACGTTATTTACTTTCCAACCATGTTAACAGGAACAGAATAAATTCACTAAGCACTCCCATATGAAAAAGGTAAGAGGGACAGGCGCATTGCAGTCACTATTGTTGTTCACTTGCTAAGTCATGTCCGACTCTTTGCAGCCCTATGGACGGCAGCATGCCAGGCTTCCCTGTCCTTGGCTATCTTCCAGAGTTTGTTCAGATTCATTGTCCATTGAGTCAGTGATGCCATCCAGCCATCTCATCCTCTGTTGCCCCCTTCTCCTTCTGTCTTCAGTTTTTCCCAGCATCAGGCCTTTTTCAATGTGTTGGCTCTTCACATCAGATGGTTAAAGTATTGGAGCTTCAGCATCAGTCCTTCCAATGAGTATTCAGGGTTGATTTCCTTTAAGATTGATTGGTTTGATCTCCTTCCTGTCCAAGGTACACTCAAAAAGTCTTCTCTATCACCACAGTTTGAAAGCATCAATTCTTTGGTACTCAGCCTTCTTTATGGTCCAACTCTGTCACTGATACACAGCAATTCTGAAACCCTGCTATACAAATTAGCCAGAGTTCCTTATTGTGTAGGTATAGAATGTTCTTTTATTATACTAGGCTGGGTGGTTGACAGCTGTAAAGCCCAAGATAATAAATATTTTAGGTTTTGCAGGCCAGATAGTATCTGTTGCAACTTCTCAACTTGATGTTGCAGTAAAAAGCAGCATAGAAAATATTTAAATAGGTGGATGTGGCTGTGTTTCGATAAAACTCTATTTACTAAAGCAAGTAACAGGCAGGGTTTGACCTGTGGGCTTATGGAACACTGACTCCTGGATTAGGTCCTAGTTCTGTTCCCTGGAAGTGACTCACCAATCAATTGTTCTCCAATTCTTTTGGGTTCTAACATTCAGGAGGTCTTTCTTTATTCCATCATCTCCCATGCCTATCCACTTCTGAAGAGACCTTTAGAGAATAAATATTTCTTTCTGGATCAGCAACTTTTCCAGCCTGCTTTCTTTTGATTTTTTTGATGTGGACCATTGAATCTGTTATAACAATGCTTCCATTTTATGTTTTTGTTTTCTGGCTGTGAGTCAGGTGGGGTCTTAGCTCCCTGACCAGGGATGGAACACATGCCCTCTGCATTAGAAAGTGAAGTCTTAATCACTAGACTGCCAGAGAAGTCCCTCAGCCTGCTTTCTGCTTATAGAAATGTGGGGACAGGAGATCTTTTGGCATCTCAAAAAGTTAGTCCCAAGTTGAGAATATTTTACCAATACAGATGTCTCAAAAGTTTTGTGTCTCCTATGTCTGATTTTAGTCAATTCCATGTTCAGTTCAGCTCAGTCGCTCAGTCGTGTCCGAGTCTTTGCAACCCCATGAATTGCAGCACGCCAGGCCTCCCTGTCCATCACCAACTCCTGGAGTTCACTCAAACTCATGTCCATCGAGTCGGTGATGCCATCCAGCCATCTCATCCTCTGTCATCCCCTTCTCCTCCTGTCCCCAATCTCTCCCATATTAGTTACACCTATAACATTAATAAATTTTGAGAGGTGCCTCCCTCTTGAGACTAATTTTAGCTATCTTGGGTTTATTAAATGTTCATGGGATTATGCTTTCTGTTTTTCTAGGAGCACTTTGTTCAGCTGAAAGGAACTGATAAGTACCAATTAAGTCCTTTCAAAAGTTGTGACAAAGGATGTGAGAAGTGCACCCTTGATATAGTCATTGTCCTGAGGCTGATAAGATGGTAAAGTGAAAAACAGTTTTAAACCCCTGGAAATTCTGGGCTTTCTATATTCTCTCTCAGTTTTGTTGGCCAGCTGCTCAGTTTCTTTTTAATCTCAAGTTTGTCTTGCAAAACCTTATCCAGCTGGTAACAACCAAATTATACTATCAACGTTCTGCCCTGACACTCTCTTACTCAATGCTTCAAGTTCATTAGGCACATTTTCTATCTTCCAAATTATCCCAGATGAGTTTTGCCAAGGGCTTCATCACTACATAACATGGGATGGCATGTTTCTAGCTCTCCATAACAGTTTCCTCATCATCTGCTGCCTAATCACCAAACTACGGTCACGTATTTTAGACTTCCATGATGGCAGGACTGCACTTCTGCTCAAAATTTGTGTTGCCTAACTATTGTGACAATAATACTGCATTGTAAACTACCCCCAAATGCGTTACTTACAGTAATAAGGACTTATGCTCACAGCCACCTGTGTCCTGGATAATTGTTATTCAACTGATCTCAGCTGACTTTAATTAATGAACCTGTCTTAGGTTGCATATTGACTGATGTTGGCTCCAGGCTAGGTTTTGGGCTCAGGTGTTTCTTACTATTTCAGCCTAGACTGTAAAGGGGCAGCAGCAGCTTGGGGATAAGCTCTTTTTATAGTGTTATCACTGAGTGCTAGCCCAGTCAAACTACACATGTAAAGCTTCTTCTTGCATCATACCCACCAACATTCCACTGGACAAAGCAAATGACATGACCAAACCTAACGTCAGTGGAACAGGGAAGTATTACTCTGTCTACAGTGGGAAGGGGAAGGAAGGACTTTTTAGATGATTTCATTCAAGTGATCGCCCTAGGATTTACTTTCAAGATATTGGTGTCAAAAAGAGAAAAGAAATGGATATTTATCAAATGTCTTACTCAGGATATCTGGCTTTTCAATTTATTCCTCACCACAGCTCTATGACCAAGTTCTGACAAATGGGATGCAGATGATGTGTGAACTTTTGGAAAAGAAATGGGCATGCTCTCCTGTTGCTCCTTTCTAACTCCTGATGGCTGGGACTTAAAGAACCTCTTAAGTCCCAAATGAAAGCCATGCACTGTTGATGGCAGGCTGCTTTCCAGTTCTGGACTATTATGTGAATGAGAATCTTTGCTCTTGTTTAAGTCACATTAAAAAAGAAATCTTTGTTACGTAGCTTTGCTGTTGTTCAGTCACTAAGATGTGTATGACTCTTTGCAACCCCAGGAATAGCAGCACGTCAGGCTTCCCTGTCCTTCACTATCTCCCAGAGTTTGCTCAAACTCATGTCCATTCATTTGGTGATACCATCTAACCATCTCATCCTCTGCCACCCCCTTCTCATGTCCTCAATCTTTCCCAGCATCAGGGTCTTTTCCAATGAGTCATTTCTTCGAATCAGGTGGCCAAAGTATTGGAGTTTCAGCATCAGCATCAGTGCTTCCAATGAACATTCAGGGTTGATTTCCTTTAGGACTGACTGGTTTGATCTCCTTGCTGTCCAAGGAACTCTCGAGTCTTCTCCAGCACCACAATTCATAAGCATCAATTCTTCAGTGTTCAGCCTTCTTTGTAGTTCAACTCTCACATGCATACATGACTACTGGAAAAAAAACATAGCTTTGACTACCTGGACCTTTGTTGGCAAAGTGATGTCTTTGTTTTTTAATACTCTGTCTAGGTAGGTCACAGTTTTTCTTCCAAGGAGCAAGCATCTTTTAATTTCATGGCTGCAGTCACCATCTGCAGTGATTTTGGAGCCCAAGAAAATAAAATCTGTCACTGCTTCCACTTTTCCCCCACCTATTTGCCCTGAAGTAATAGGACTGGATGCCACAAATTGTACATAATACTTTTAGATTGTTACACCATAGGGGAAAAACTATCTTGTTTAAACCACTGCATTTTGTTTGCTAAAGGAACATAGTTGTTTTCTCAAAGAGTAGAGATTGTTAGACTACCCTTCATGGTGGTTGAAGGGATTAAGTGAGATAATGTGAAGGAAACCCCAGAACCTAGTAGACTTTCTGAATAATTTGTAATAGTAATAGTAACATACTAGACACATATGTAACTGATATAAATATAAACAACTAATATATATAATACAATTACTATAATAATAATAATAATAATAACTACTGATCAAGTTCTAGACAAAGTCAGTGAAGATTATCAGCTTAAGAAACTGTCAAGTTTGGTTCACAGGGAACCCCCTCTTTCTTCTGTCTTTATCACCTTCCCTGTAGTAGTTGCCTCTATCATCTCTTCAACTGTGGTCCACTTAGACTTCAACTAGTTTGTCTATAAGTAGCCCTGGGAATAATGAAAAGTTGTGGGTATTTAAGTGGGAGAACTTAGGCCTTGAGTGAGATATGCCAAGTGCAGTTGGGATGTTTCATTGGTTTTCAAAATAAAATAGCAGAAGTGCTGTGTATTTTTTTCCCCTTTAAACCACAGAGTCTAGATTTTTAAATTATAGCTCAATCCCTGCCAGACCCCTCTCAAATGCATACAGGTAGTTCAAGGAAAATTCATCACCATTTCTGGAAAAACAGCCTTACATTTAATAGTCTATGGACAGAAGATCA
The DNA here is from genome assembly GCA_006410635.1 of Cephalophus harveyi. NCBI lineage: Eukaryota > Metazoa > Chordata > Mammalia > Artiodactyla > Bovidae > Cephalophus > Cephalophus harveyi. The sequence continues at coordinate 101,377 of SJYT01005583.1, forward strand.
ATAATAGTCTCTATGCATAAGTAGAATAATATATTTTCATTATATATTCAAGGTTTATGGAGAGCTGTTATGAGACTGGCAAAAAGAGTGGCTCTCCTGCCTCAGAGAAAATCTGTCCTTTGTTCCTTAAGCATTTATTGAGCATTTTCACAAGTCTGGTGCTTCATTGGGGATATAGAAATGAACAAGATGTTTTTTCTACTCACAAAGAGCTCACTGTCTTGTAGGTGCAAGAAGGCAATAGATGCCGTGCTTAAGAGCATAGACTCTGGAGCTGGCCTAGCTGGGTTCAGTCTCTGGCTCTGATGCTTCGTGGCCTTATGACCTGGGCAGTTCATGTAAGTGCTTTGGGCCTCACTAGCTCCTGTCATTGTGTTAGTCACTCAGTCGTGTCCCAACTCTTTGAGACCCCAAGGACTATAGCCCACCAGGCTCCTCTGTCCATGGAATTCTCCAGGCAAGAATACTGGAGTGGGTTGCCATTTCCTTCTCCATAGCTGCTTCTGTCATATGGAGATAATGATGTTAATGTATTTCTTTGGGTGGTTAAGCATTCATGCATGCATGCTCAGTCACGTCTGAGTCTTTGCAATTCTGTGGACTATAACCTGCCAGGCTCCTCTGTACATGGATTTCTCAAGGCAAGAATACTGTAGTGGATTGCCACTTCCTCCTCCAGGGGGACTTCCTGACCCAGGGATCGAACCTGAGCTTCTTGCATCTCCTGTACTGTCAGGCAGATTCTTTACCACTGTGCCACCTGGGAAGCCCTTTAAGCATTAAGTCAGTTGATACAGGTAAGGCACGTAGAATACTGCCTGGCACATACTAAGGTGGCACTTTCTGTATTGGCCAGTATTATCCACTGGACTGTAAGCTCTTTGAGGGCAGGGATCTTATCTGATTTTCTCACTGCTGTCTATGCAGCAGCTAGCCTAGAGGCTGGAGGGGGCTTCCGGCTTCTGGGTGGCTCAGTGGTAAACAATCTGCTTGGCAAGGCAGGAGCCACGGGAGAGGTGGGTAGGGGCCCTGGGTCAGGAAAATCCCCTGGAGGAGGACATGGCAATCCACTCTAGTATTCTTGCTTGGAAAATCCCGTGGGCAGAGGAGCCTGGTGGGCTATAGTCCATGGGGTCATAAAGAGTCAGACATGACTGAGGATACACACCCCCTAGGGCCTGGAACCAGTAAGCATTCAGTAAACATTTGTTGATTAATGAGGTGGCGCTAGTGGTAAAGAACCCGCCTGGCAATGCAGGAGACACAGGAGATGTTGGTTCCATCCCTGGGTCAGAAAGATCCCCTGGAGGAGGGCATGGCAAACTACTCCAGTATTCTTGCCTGGAGAATCCCATGGACAGAGGAGGCTGGTGGGTAGCAGTCCATGGGGTCGCAGAGAGTGGGACATGACTGAAGCAACTTGGTACACATGCATGCGATGAATGAATTGAAGAAAGGGAAAACCACTAAACCATTCAGGTATGACCTAAATAAAATCCCTAATGACTATATGGTGGAAGTGACAAATAGAGTCAAGGGATTAGATCTAATAGACAAGAGTGCCTAAAGAACTACGGACGGAAGCTCGTGACACTGTACAGGAGGCAGGGATCAAGACCATCTCCAAGAAAGCAAACTGCAAAAAGGGAAAATGGTCGTCTGAGGAGGTCTTACAAACAGCTATGAAAAGAAGAGAAGAGAAAGGCAAAGATGAAAAGGAAAGATACACCCATTTTGAACGCAGAGTTCAAAGCATGGCAAGGAGGGACAAGAAAGCCTTCCTCAGTGATTAATGCAAAGAATAGAGGAAAACGATAGAATGGGAGAGACTAGAGATCTCTTCAAGAAAATTAGAGATACCAAGGAACATTTCATGCAAAGATGGACACAATAAGGACAGAAATGGTATGGACCTAACAGAAGCAGAAGATATGAAGAAGAGGTGGCAAGAATACACAGAACTGTACAAAAAATATCTTCATGACCCAGACAATCACAGTGGTGTGATCACTCACCTAGAGCCAGACATCCTGGAAAGCGAAGCAAGTGGGCCTTAGGAAGCATCACTATGAACAAAGCTAGTGGAGGTGATGGAATTCCAGTTGAGCTATTTCAAATCTTACAAGATGATGCTGTGAAGGTGCTGCACTCAATATGCCAGCAAATTTGGAAAACTCAGCAGTGGCCACAGGACTGGAAAAGGTCAGTTTTCATTCCAATCCCAAAGAAAGGCAATGCCAAAGAATGCTCGAACTTCATCTCACATGCTAGCAAAGTAATGCTCAAAATTCTCCAAGCCAGGCTTCAACAATATGTGCACCATAAACTTCCAGATGCTCAAGCTGGTTTGAGAAAAGGCAGAGGACCAAAGATCAAATTGCCAACATCCGTTGGATCATTGAAAAAGCAAGAGAGTTCTGGAAAAATATCTATTTCTACTTTATTGACTATGTCAAAGCCTTTGACTGTGTGGATCACAACAAACTGTGAAAAATTCTTAACGATATGGGAATATCAGACCACCTGACTTTCCTCCTGAGAAATTTGTATGCAGGTCAGGAAGCAACAGTTACACCTGGACATGGAACAACAGACTGATTCCAATAGGAAAAGGAGTACTTCAAGGCTGTATATTGTCACCCTGCACATTTAACTTATATGCAGAGTACATCATAAGAAATGCTGGGCTGAAGGAAGCACAAGCTGGAATCAAGATTTCCGGGAGAAATATCAATAACCTCAGATAGGCAGATGACACCACCCTTATGGCAGAAAGTGAAGAAGAACTAAAAAGTCTCCTGATGAAAGTAGAAGAGGAGGGTGCAAAAGTTGGCTTGAAACTCAACATTCAGAAAACTAAGATCATGGCATCCAGTCCCATCACTTTATGGCAAACAGATGGAGAAACAGTGGAAACAGTGACAGACTTCATTTTTTGGGGCTCCAAAATCACTGCAGATGTTGACTGCAGCTATGAAATTAAAAGATGCTTACTCCTTGGAAGAAAAGTTATGATCAACCTAGACAGCTTATTAAAAAGCAGAGACATTACTTTGTCAACAAAGGTCCGTCTAGTCAAAGCTATGTTTTTTCTAGTGGTCACATATGGATGTGAGAGTTGGACTATAAACAAAGCTGAGCAGCGAAGAATTGATGCTTTTGAACTGTGGTGTTGGAGAAGACTCTTGAGAGTCCCTTGGACTGCAAGGAGATCCAACCAGTCCATATTAAAGGAGATCAGTCCTGGGTGTTAATTGGAAGGACTGATGCTGAAGCTGAAACTCCAATACTTTGGCCACCTGATGCAAAGAACTGATTCATTGGAGAAGACTTTGATGCTGGGAAAGATTGAAGATGGGAGAAGAAGGGGATGACAGAGGATGAGATGGCTGGATGGCATCTCCGACACGATGGACGTGAGTTTGAGTGAACTCCGGGTGTTGGTGATGGACAGGGAGGCCTGGCGTGCTGCAGTCCGTGGGGTCACAAAGAGTCAGACACGACTGGTCAACTGAAGTAACTAACTAACGTGATGAATGATATAATGAATAGATAACTGAATATATTGGCATTCAAGCTTTCTGTTCCTGCAGATCCTCCACATTTCAAAATGTTTCACTGAGCACTTACTATGCTTTGACTGCATGTTAATTGATTTCATTTAGCTATCCATAAGTTTTATGAGTTATGTATCATCAACCCAACTCACAAAGGTGGAAGCCAGGGCTCAGAGAGAGAAAATGACTGGCCTGAGTTTACACAGATGCTAATGGACACATTCAGGATTTGAACAGAGCACATTGCTGCTCAACTGCTGGTGCTTTTGAACTCCTGCCCTCTCCTGCCTCCTGACGTTCTTTAATGGGCAAGTTGATGGCACCATTTGTACTCTCACATGCACTGACCCGTGTTTCCTCATGCAAGTGCCCATCTACAGTATGCAAAGGAAACGGAGCACATTGGGAAAGGTATCTTTGCTGCCATGTGCTCTTCACATGATTTACCAGCTAAGAAGTGGAGAACAAGCTTTGGCTCTGAATGCTGAAGGGCTCGTTGCCTTGGCGGATCCTGTCCTCTTTCATGTTCAGGAAACAGAAGATGCAGTTGAACTTGGAACTGATGTGTCTGTCCCAGTCATTATTTACCCAGGACAGCGCTTTATCAGAGGAGCTCCTAAGTGTCTGACAAAGAAGAAGGCATCTCATTAGCGCCTGGGAAGTTATGGGGTGAGCAGATGGTGGCTGTTTTCTTCTTTTTCTGGACAGAGACACAAATGTCTCAGAGAATGGAGTGGAAGCTTAAATTCTGGGGACTTCAATAGCTAAGGCAGAGCAGTCCCCCTCTCTGTTCCTTTCTTTACCTTTTGTTAATCGTAAAACAAAGTACTTTCTAGCCTCTTGCTGCCAAGTTGGTATTTACAGGCAGTGCAGTCCTAACAGGTCAAGGGAGAGCAGGAGTTCCTAGATGTACCTTGATATACATTCTGACTTAGCAGCTGTCCCAAGCCCTGTGTGACTGGATGAGTTGAGGGAGGGGAACTGCAGGTAACCTGGTAGCTTTCATCATTGGCAGGGTTGTCTGTACATAACAAGATATCATATAGTGTCAGCAAACTCTAGTCAATTAAATCTAGGTCTTTCATCTTCAGGAACCAATGTCTGGAAGAACTGTGATTTGATTGTTTAATAATATCCTCATGTTAGATGGAAAACAATGATGACAATAATAGTAACCATGATGATAACAACAGATAATATTTACTGAGTGCTTTTGTGTGCCCACACTCAGCTAAGTGCTTGGCATGCACTATCTAATTTAGTCATCAAAGCAATCTTATGAGTGTTTTGTGTAACAAAAATTAAGCACCTGGTATCTGCTCTTCATTGTTTTAGGCATTTGGGATAGATCAGTGAGGCAAACAGCAGGGAAGAATAAACAACAGATGAAGTAATTGAGTTATATGGTATGCTAGAAGGTGATGAGTGTTATGAAAAAAAAAAAAAAAAAAAAAGGCATAGCAGAGATGAGGGTATTTGGAGTATGCAGAGGGACAGTTTGCCATTTTAAATAGGATGGCGGTGGAGGAGGTGACGTTGGATGGAAGACTTGGCAGATATAAAGGAATGAGTGCTGCAGAGAACTGGACGAAAGGGGAACCAGCGAAGGCCAGGGGTGAGAGCACGCTGGGCACTTAATTTTTTTTAATCTTTCATCTTTATTTAATTTTTAATTTTTATTGGAGTATAGTTGCTTTACAATGTCATCTTTCTACTCTATAGCTGTTATACTGTATAACAGCTATAGTCATACACATACATGCTCTTTTCTGGATTTTTTTTCCCATTATGGTCCCCACAAAGCATTGAGCAGAGTTCCCTGTGCTATACAGTCGGTTCTTATTAGTTATCTATTTTGTGTCAATCTCAGTCTCCCAGTTCATCACTCTCCCTCTCTCCTTGGTATCTATACGTTTGTTTTCTGTTTTGCTTTATAAACAAGATCATCTATACCATTTTCCTAAATTCCACATATATCACGCTGGGCACTTTTGAGAGCAGGGGGAGAGGTGTGGCTCAGTGTGGAGTGAATTGGAGGCGGGGCGAAGGAGATGACACCAGAGAGGTAATGGAGGGTGCAGATATAGGGTAGGAATATAATGAGGTGCCCTCAGAGGGTCCTGAGCAAAAGAGTATGATCTGACGTACTCTGGCTGCTGAGGTCGGTGATTATCACTTCTATTTTACAGCTGAGGAAAGCAGGGTTTAGATGGCTCACCTGTCCGGGGTGACAGAGCTGATAAGTGCAAGAGCAGGACAGACTTCCAAGTCTACCTGATTGCAGCTGCCATGCCTCCAAGCACTGCACTCTATTTTCTGTATTATATGATCAATGCTAATTTCCCCACAAATAGATGATTTCCATTTGTTCTTCATAAGTCTTCCCTCTTCTGCCCCTGCCCCCTCTGCTCCTTGCCCAGCCAAGCTGGGATGTGGTGGTGATTTTTGTTCAGTCTTGTAAAAAACTTTCACTTCTTGCTATCGATGCATTCCCACTTGTGGTTGTTTATATGCTGATTCATTCCATACGAAGACAGAGTATTGTCAAGTTCCAGCTTTCTCTTTCGTTACCCCGCTAAGTGAGTGGTGAGTACGTGAAGACCGTGTTTCAGACTGTGGCCACTTTGGGATGAGCAGAACAATTTCAGGCATTGGCCACTCTTAACATCCTCTTCAGTGGCCTAGAGAGTTGATGGCAGAGGGATCATAGCCACTCAGTGGGAAATCGGGGCTTATTTCATTCCTTTTTCCTGAAACTAGCGCTTCTGTCTCAGTAGGGGCCCCTTTAATGAATCAATTAAGGAGGGTATTATTATTGGAAGCTGTTTTCAGCCCAATTAAAACCTTGTGACATGTCGGTTGTGATAATAAAAGTGAGTTAAACCTCAATTTTTCTTTATTAGGGTGTTTATTGGAAGATTGAAATGTTCATTAGGTGGAGTAAAGTCACACATCTGTCTCTTGCTCATCAGAAGCACAGTGGAAACTCTGTTGCACTCGGGGTTAATGTGGTGGCCTTTTTACATACATACGTAGGGCNATGTCGGCTGTGATAATAAAAGTGAGTTAAACCTCAATTTTTCTTTATTAGGGTGTTTATTGGAAGATTGAAATGTTCATTAGGTGGAGTAAAGTCACACATCTGTCTCTTGCTCATCAGAAGCACAGTGGAAACTCTGTTGCACTCGGGGTTAATGTGGTGGCCTTTTTACATACATACGTAGGGCTGAGTTCTAACTCTGCTGCTGCTGCAGGTAAAAATAGGTTTATCAGGTTCACGACTCAACTTAGGGAACTTTCTTTTGCCTCATGTGACTATGGAAAAGCTGTCTGGAAGTAAGATAATGGGTCAGTATTTGCTATATTGATGAGCCAAATATATAAAGTTTGGGGAGGACAGAATCTCATGCCAGAATTTGTGATTAGCACAGGAACTAAAAACCACAGATTTTGTAAGCTTTATAATTTGGGGCCATAAAAATTGTCCAACATATGGAAAGCACATAAGGAGCAAATTATTGACACCAAATTATTATATCACTTCCAGCTTTATCAAATCTAAACATTTCCCTTATATTTACTTCTACATTTTTTTTGTTAAAACCTTACGGATTTAGGGACTTCTCTGGTGGTCCAATGATTAAGACTTCATGCTTCTGGTGCAGGGGTGTGGGTTAAATCCCTGGTTGAGTAACTAAGATCCCACATGACATACATATGGCTAAAAAATAAATAAACAAAAATAAAAGAAAACATTGTGGATTGAAAACTACCTCTTGTGATGTCTTCCCTGACTCCATTATCTGTTGCTACTCGATTTCTAAGGGTTAACTATCCTCTGAATTTATCATCCCATATAGGTTTTTATACCATTACTCTATATAATGTATGTGTGTATTTATAATAATACAAGCTATTGTTTTACTTGCTCTCAAACTTTGGATAAATTTTTAGCATATAGTGAATATCTTATGTATATCTTTCTATAGCTTGCTTTTATTCATGCAATATTTTGTTTTTGAGATTTATTTATGTTGACATACAAAGATTAAGTTTATTTGCTTTTTGTATGTGTATTTATTTACCCCAATTAACTTATCTGTTCTCCTATTCATCAACTTTCAAGATATTTCCAATTTTTCCTGATTACAAATAATATTGCGGTAAACTTCATAGTATGTCTTTTGGCTCATGCTTGCAAATCCTAGGCTAGAGTTTTTGAAGCTTAAAATGAAAAAAGGAAGAGATGTACTTTCCATCACAAATGTAGTACATGCATATTTGCCTACTCATGAGTACACACCTTACAAAGGGAAGTTTTGTCAAACTGTATATCCTTATTTCCATGAAGCACTGTGATATTTATTTTGATTTCTGTTCTGTTCTGTCCTATCTTACCCCATTCTTTCCTATCCTATACTATTTATTCCTTTTCCCATCCTTTTTTCTTTTCATGTAAAAAAAGTGCTGATTGTGATTCACTAAATTGATTTTATGACCCAGGAATGGGTCATAGACTGGAGTTTAAAAAACACTGTTCTATGATGTATTACCAGGAAATAAGAATTTTGGACATCTCAGATTTTATTAAATATTGAGAAAATACTCTCCTAAGTGGTGTACCCTTTATTTTGAATTTTTTGGATGTTTTGCTTTAGGTGTGTCTGTTTTCAGCAATAATAGTTGTATTAAAAACAAATTCCAATATGATGTTCTCTGATGTTTTATTGAGAGTTTAATCTGCACATGCACACCACACAGTGATATATTTGGACTTATTTTGACATTTTTATTTTGTGTTTTTATCATTCTTTCCCCTTGTTTCTTTTTTTTTGTCTTCTTGCCATCTGTGCATTAATAAAGTTTTTATACTCCCATCATCAACCCCTTAGTTTTCCTCTGTTGGTTTGGAAGATAAAGATGGTAGTACTTTTTGTTGCTAGCTCCCACTAACCTTAAAAAGAATACACACTTTACTATAAGTAATTAGTAATAATTTCAAGTTGTTAAGCACTTTCCTTCTTTTGAACATAATATGGACCTACCATCCTTTTGAACTGAGTTTATCTATTGCATCATGTTATTGCGGTCTAAAGTTTAGCTTTAATTTTTTTTTAACATATAAAAATGTTTTCAATTTTTATAGCCAGTAGTTAATTAAATTTATCAACTTAAATTATTTTCTGTTCTCATTTTTTTTTTATTTCTTGCATTCCATGCTTTCCTTCTGTATTCACTTTTTGCTGAAGTACATCCTTTTGTGCAAGTGAGGATATATGGAGAATACATTCTTTGCTTTTCTTTTGTGTGAGACTAAAAACTACCTTTATTTTGTCCCTAAACACCAATACAGTATGATAATACATATATATGGAGTTTAGAAAGATGGTAACGATAACCCTGCATGCGAGACAGCAAAAGAGACACAGACGTGTAGAACAGTCTTTTGGACTCTGTGGGTGAGGGAGAGGGTGGGATGATTTGGGAGAATGGCATTGAAACATGTATATTATCATATGTGAAACGGATCGCCAGTCCAGGTTCGATGCATGATACAGGATGCTCGGGGCTGGTGCACTGGGATGACCCAGAGGGATAGGATGGGGAGGGAGGTGGGAGGGGGGTTCAGGATGGGGAACACGTGTACACCCGTGGTGGATTCATGTCAATATATGGCAAAACCAATACAATATTGTAATTAGCCTCCAATTAAAATAAATTTATATTAAAATATATAATTCTAATTTAATATTTCTTTTTCCTCAGCATGTAGACATAACTCCGTTGTCAGTTACCCTCTTTGTGTGAGTAGTGTGCCATCACTTTAATGTCATTCCCTTGTGGGCAATTTGGCTTTTCTCTTTGGGGTTTTGAGGCATTTTTCTCTTTTTCTTTTCTCCTTGATGTTCCACAGGTTTACTAGTGTTAGAGGTGGATTTATCTTTATTTTTCCTGCTCTTAAGTCAGAAGGCAGACTTGATTTGATGATTCTTGTATTATTAATTCTGGAAAATTCTTAGTTCTTTAACTTCTGGGACAGCACTAGATATCTTTCATTCCATTCTCTATGTTTCTTAACTGCCTTTTAATTTATATTTTTGTTTTCTCTGTGATGTTTTCTGAGTGAATTTCTCTGTACAAATAATTTTAAACATATGAATTATTTCTTTGAATGTCCAATCTAGAGTTTATCCCACTATTTGAGATTTAAATTTTGTGATGTCTCTCATTTATAAGATTCCCCTCCCTAGATTTACTGAGGTATGTTTGATAAATGTAAGTTATATAGCATGTAAGGTATACATTCTGATTTGATATAGCTATACATTATAAAATGAAATGATCAACACAGTCAAGCTAGTTGGGATCGTTGCATTCCCATTTGGGTTCTCTAGTTTAACAATTCAGTTCAGTTCAGTC
>SJYT01005583.1:122771-169034 GCA_006410635.1 Cephalophus harveyi
AGAAGATGTGTATAAGAGAGTGGTTCAGTTACTGCATGCAAGTTCACATTAATGGTGTATTAATGGTGTATTCATGTATAGTGAGGTCAGTGAAACTGAAACATTGGACTTTGGAGCAGAGAAAGGTTTATTGCAGAGCCCTGTAAGGAGAAGGGTGCTTATGCCACCCACCCCCAGTAAAAATCCAAATTCCCTGAAGGCTTTCAGGAAAGCATTTTTTAAAATTTATTTATTTTTTATTGAAGGATAATTGCCTTACAGAATTTAGCTGTTTTCTGTCAAACCTCAACATGAATCAGCCATAGATATACATATATCCCCTCTCTTTTGAAACTCCCTCCCATCTCACTCCCAATCCCACCCCTCTAGGTTGATACAGAGCCCCTGTTTGAGTTTCCTGAGCCATATAGCAAATTCCTGTTGGCTATCTATTTTACATGTAGTAATGTAAGTTTCCATGTTACTCTTTCCATATATCTCACCCTCTCCTCTCCTCTCCCCATGTCCATAAGTCTATTCTCTCTCTGTTTCTACATTGTTGCCCTGTAAATTCTTCAGTAGCATTTTTCTAGATTCTGTATATATGTGTTAGAATACGGTATTTCTCTTTCTGACTCACTTCACTCCATATAATAGATTCTAGGTTCATCCACCTCATAAGAGAATTAGAATTAGAATGAATTAGAATCCACATTAGAATTAGAATGTGACTCAAACGTGTTTCTTTTTATGGCTGAGTAATATTCCATTGTAAATATGTACCACAACTTCTTTATCCATTCATCTATCAATGGACATCTAGGTTGCTTCCATGTTCTAGCTATTGTAGATAGTGCTGCAGTGAACAATGGGATATATGTGTCTCTTTCAATTGTGGTTTCTTCAGGGTATATGCCAAGGAGTGGGACTGCTGGGTCATATGGCGGATTTATTCCTAGGCTTTACAGGAATCTCCATACCATCTTCCATAGCGACTGTATCAATTTACATTCCCACCAACAGTGCAAGAGGGTTCCCTTTTCCCCACACCCTCTCCAGCATTTATTGTTTGTAGACTTTTTGATGAGGGCCATTCTGACAGGTGTGATGTGATATCTCATTGTAATTTTGGTTTACATTTCTCTAATAATGAAACTCCAGCACTTTGGCCACCTCATGCGAGAGGTGAGTTGAAGAGTTGACTCATTGGAAAAGACTCTGATACTGGGAGGGATTGGGGGCAGGAGGAGAAGGGGATGACAGAGGATAAGATGGCTGGATGGCATCACTGACTTGATGGACATGAGTCTGAGTGAACTCTGGGAGTTGGTGATGGACAGGGAGGCCTGGCGTGCTGCGATTCAGGAAATGAACTGAATAATGAATGGTGCTGAGCATCTTTTCATGTGTTTGTTAGCCATATATATGTCTTCTTTGGAGAAAAATTTGTTTAGGTCTTTTCTCCACTTTTGATTGGGTTGTTTGTATTTCTGGTTTTGAGTTGTATGAGGTCCTTGTATATTTTGGAAATTAATCCTCTATCAGTTGTTTCATTTGCTGTTATTTTCTCCCATTCTGAGGGTTGTCTTTTCACCTTGCTTATAGTTTCCTTTCCTGTGCAAAAGCTTTTAAGTTTAATCAGGTCCCACTTGTTTACTTTTGTTTTTATTTCCATGACTCTCGGAGGTGGGTCATAGAGGATCTTGCTTTAATTTATGTCATCAAGTGTTTTGCCTCTGTTTTCCTCTAAGAGTTTTATCAGGAAAGCAGTTTTAAAGGCCAGGTTGGGCAAACAGATGGGGAAACAGTGGAAACAGTGACAGACTTTATTTTCTTAGGCTCCAAAATCACTGCAGATGGTGACTGCAGCCTTGAAATTAAAAGACACTTGCTCCTTGGAAGAAAAGCTATGACCAGCCCTAGACAGCATATTAAAAAGAAGAGACATGACTTTGTCAACAAAGGTCTGTCTAGTCAAGGCTATGGTTTTTCCAGTAGTCAAGTATGGATATGAGAGTTGGACTATAAAGAAAGCTGAGCATGGAAGAATTGATGCTTTTGAACTTGTTATTGGAGAAGACTCTTGAGAGTCCCTTGGATAGAAAGGAGATCCAACCAGTCCATCCTAAAGGAAATTGGTCCTGAATATTCATTGGAAGGACTGATGCTGAAGCTGAAACTCCAATACTTTGGCCACCTGATGCAAAGAACTGACTCACTGGAAAAGACCCTGATGCTGGGAAAGATGGAAGGTGGGAGGAGAAGGGGATGACAGAGGATGAGATGGTTGGATGGAATCACCAACTTGATGGATGTGAGTTTGAGTAAACTCTGGGAGTTGCTGATGGACAGGGAGGCCTGGCATGCTGCAGTCCACGGGGTCTCAGAGTGGGACAGGACTGAGTGACTGGACTGAACTGAGGAGTCAGGGGCACATTGTAGGGCTTGTGATCAGCTCATGCACAATTCTCCGGCTGATGGTGGGTAACAGGGCTGAGTCACAGGAGTTACCATTATCAGTCCTTAGGCTCCAGAAGGCCTGGGGTTGATGTGCTCATGGTCCTCACATAGTTAATTTCCTCCACCTGGTGGTGCTTTCTGGCATCTGATAAACTCAAAATATACACGTGGTCCTTCAGGGAGGAGCTACAGCAGAGAACGTGGGGGAGGGATCTCACTGGGAGGGCCTCGTCAGGTTCTGTTGGGTTAAGAGCTGGGCGTTGGTCCATGCAGAGCTCAGGATACAGACCCCAAGAGGGCCTGGGTCAAGTTCTCCAGGGCCACCATGTCTTCCATGGTGTACAGGGCTTCACCCCATTCATCTTGGGATGGTGTTGGCCCATCCAACACCATGAGATGGTGTTGCTCTCAGTAGAACAAGAGCAGCCTCTGCACTGGCTTTGTGTCTACAAGAAACAGACACAAGTCCCTTCCTTGGGACTCACGGAAGAGGTGGTCCAAGCCTTCTGGAGCCCCACTGTTGCAGTTGAAATAGAAGCCCAGAGAGAGAGGTATGTGTAGGAGGCCCTCAGATACAGCTTGTCTTGGCAGCTCATGGTGGCCCGGGAGCTCGTGGTTGGTTGGTGATAAGCTAATGGCAAAAGCTGGCGTTGGCTGGTGCTGGAGGCAGAGGACAGCTGAGAGCTTGCTTCTCAGGAGATTGTACCTGGAAAGCAGGTTATGGAGTATGGTCACAAGCTGCAAAGAAAGGGAGGCCCTGGGTCTGTTGTGTCCCAAAGCTGTTGAACCAAGAGGCAAATCCATGGGGGTGCCAGCCTACTGCCTTATTGTTAGTTTTGGGAGGAAAGAAATAGGGAAATTAAGGCAAGTTGAGGAAATTGGGGGAGGTAGGGCTGAAAATAGGGTTGGGGGTCTGTTGAAATACATTTCTAGGCCCATGATGGAGCCACTTCAGCCTGGGGTAGGATAAAGATAGCCTTCTTGTCCCTGAAAATACTACTCCTGAGCAGAAAAGCTCAGCCTGTCCCCCAAAGCTAAGCCCACTCTCTCCACACAAGGTTGACTCCATGACCCCAGCCAATCGTATTTTCTGTTTCTATCTTCCTTGTTCTTTCCCATAAAAGCTTCTGGCTTTCTGCCCCATCTTGCATTTCTCTGAAAGAAGACCACCTACTTCAGAAAGTATTAAAGTATTAAAGTATTTGTTTTAATACTTTTAATAAGGTGTTTTAATTAAAAATCTGTTTAAAAAAATCATTTTCTTTTTAACAGTTTCTGTTGATGAGTGAGCTTGGAAGCTGACTGCTAGAAGCGCCAGTGACGCACCCGTGAGCCCTTTGAATTCACTGTTCTCATCCTTACTGAGGGACCTGGGTGAGTCACTCTTGGATCTGAACTCCACTTATTGTGTGCAGCTCTCCTAAACAGCTTTATTTAAAAACATATATATTGTTTCTGGAAAAGTTCTGCATTTCTGTGAAAGTTCAGGATGGCTTTATGGGAAGTCCATAATGGATGGCAGCTGTTTGGCAACTTGCAAAGCCTAGAGGTAAGTTCACAGCATAAGCTGCCGGGGAACTTAGGAAAATCCATTCAGAAAAGAGACTGAGACTGTTTTGACCCTGAGTCTAAGTAGGCACAAGTTAAACTATTAAAATCCATCCAGGCATCTGCCACTACAAAGAAATCTCTGCAAGAAAGGAAAGACCTATTGCTAATGGCAGTCTCAGAAGCCAATGATATAAAACCTTTTGATGTTACGACAACTGTCTCAAATCAGTGGTTTTTTTTTTTTAATTGAAGTGTAATTGACATTGTATTAGTTTCAGGTATACAGCATAATGATTCGACATTTGTATACATTGTGAAATGGTCACTACACTAAGTCTAGTAACATCTGTCACCATACATAGTTAAAACTTTTTTCTTGTGATGAGAACTTTTAAGATTTCCTCTTAGCAACTTTCGAATATGTAATACAGTATGATTAAACTATAGTTACCATGCTGTGCATTATATCCCTATGACTCTATGACTATTTTATAACTGGAAAAGTTTGTACCTTTGCTTCCCTCCAATCATTTCTCTTCTCCCACCCCCACCTCTGGCAAACACCAATCTGTTCTTTGTATCTATGAGCTTGTTTCTTTTTAGATTGATTTCACATATGGGTGAGATTACACATTATCTTCCTCTGACTTTATTTCACTTAGCATAATGCCCTCAAGGTCTATCCATACTTTTACAATTAGCAGTATTTCATTCTTTTCCACAGCTGAATAATATTCCATTGCACACACATATACCACATTTTATTTATCCATTCATTCACTGGTGGACACTTACGTTGTTTCCATATTTTGGTTTTTGTAAAAAATGCTGCATTGAACCTAACTTGTGGGTGCAGATATCTTTCTGAGTTAGTGTTTTCCTTTTCATTGGGCAAATACTCAGGAGTGGAATTGCTAGATTATATTGTAGTTCTGCTTTTAGTTTCTTTCTTGTTTTGCTTTTAGTTTTTTGGAAACCTCCATTCTCTTTAATATAGTGGTTGCACCAATTTGCATTCCCAGCAACAGTGTACCAGGATTCCCTTTTCTTCTCATTCTTAAAAACTTGTTACCTCTTGTCTTTTTAATAATAGCCCTTCTAACAGGTGTGGGTGATATCTTGTGGTTTTAATTTTTATTTCCCTGATTAGTGATGTTGGTCACCTATAAATCTCTTGAAAAACTAGAGCCTGAGTTCTTTATATATTTTGGATATTAAACCATTATTAGGTATGATTTGAAAATATTTTCTCCCATTCAGTAGGCTGCCTTTTCTATTTCAGTTAATTTTTGTGTATGGTATAAGATAGCGATTCAGTGTCACTCTTACGCACGACTGAGTTTTCTGCCTCTACTTCTAAAAAATTCTCCATTGATTCCAGCTTCACTCACCCATTTTAGCTGCTAATCCTAATCCTATTTCTGCTTGAGGAGACAGAAAGGAATTTCTACCACCTTTTCTTGGCCCAGCATAAGCCTCTACCTCAGGGTTGTAGAACCCTCAAGGAGAGTAGAAGCATCAAAGGACAGCCTGGGGGGAGGTGTGGGCAGCACCCTCATCATGGTGAAAACTCTAAGCTGCAGCAAAAGAAAGCAGTGTGCTCGTCGGGCGTGCAGCCTTGACACAAGTCACACGGCTTGCTGCCCCTCCCTAACCCCACTATATAGACGTCTTGGAACTTTTATTTCTCCCACTCCATTATCTCTTTCTCTCATAAGCCCCACTGTGCAAAGTCTGCAGCGTGCACTTCTGTTTGTTTATTTGTGGTTGTGCTGGGTCTTCTGTTGCTGTGCATGGGCTTTCTCTAGTTGCAGCGAGTGGGCAGCTACTCTTCTTGCCGTGTGCGAGCTTCTCCTTGTGATGGCTTCTGGCGTTGCAGAGCACAGGTTCTAGGGCCTGGGCTCGTGGTCTTAGTTGCCCCAAGGCATGTGGGATCTTCCTGGACCAGGGATGAACCCATGTCCCCTGCGCTGGCAGGTGGGTTCTTAGTCACAGAAGCACCAGGGAAGCCTGCAGCGTGCACTTGTCTCCTTATTAAATGCTGCCTGCTGTCTTGTTATGTCCTCTCCCCACATGGCTCACACGGGGCCGGGGCGACTTTTATCTCTGACGCAAGGCCCAGCGTGGTAGGTGAGGCAGCTCTGCTTGCTAGTGGCATGGACTTCCCACCGGTGCCTCACCTTCTCCCATTGCCTCTTCATCTCTTGCTTCTGGTCTGCAACAGCACAATGTTGACTTCTAGGGGAGAGATTTGACCTGAGGAACATAAAGACCTAGCTGAGAGGACAACGTGACCAAGAAAATGCTCACGACCTGCTGAGTCACCGTCATACAACATTGCATTGTGAAAGCATGAGGGCTCCTGTGTGTGTGTCTTGTTGGGGTGGGCGGCAGAAATCATCTTTCTCTTTTTGAAGACACAGTGGGAAGGAGGGTGACTGAGCTGTGGATGTACTCTGGGTTGGGGTCAAGCTGGCTCTCTAAAAGCTGCGAATGGCCACTCAGAAATGCTCAGAAGTGTGGAAGGTTTGCAACCAAACCATCGCCTCCAAACTGGAGTTCCCAGAGTGTGTCTCAGAAGAAAGGCTGCATTAGCAGGTTTGGAGAGGGAGCAGAGATGCTAATGAAGCGTGAACTGGCTGCTTTCTGCAGAGCCTTCTGGGCACCACGCCACCATCTCGCTTTCTTTTCTACCCATTTATTTATTTATATTCTTAATTAATGGAAATTTCAACTCCCATTAGATCAGGAGGAGTCAGTAATAAACAGCCGGAGCATTAGGCAGGCAGCTCTGCTGGGGAAGGGCAGAGGCTCCTCTGCCTGCTCCCAAATTCCGGTCACATGACTGGCCTGAGTTCAGGGAGAGAAAATTCATATACTGGTTCTATGCGTGAGAGCCAGGAGTCTGGGCCGAAGGGCCACTGAGTTCCCCGCTATCTATGAGTTTCTTTAGGCATCATTGAGACTTTCCCTATTTAGCTGTTTTGGAATCAGGCAACCCAGGTTTGAAGCCTACCTAGCTGTGCAAAGTTGGGCAAGTTAACTAACTATTCCATGTCTCTTTCCTCTCTATTAAAGTAATAGTACCCATTTCAGAGGATAGCTGTGGGTCTTAAATGAAATCAAGTGTGTGAGGTGCTTGGCACAGCACCTGGTTTGAAGTGAGTACTCATTGGATGTAAGCTGGAACCCACATGTGCTCATATCAACACGGCTCCCCACCTTAGGAACCTCAAACAGTCCAGTGGAAGCTCCTTTAGGGAGCAGGCCTGGCGAGCACCCCCTTTCAGGAATGTCCCAGACAGTATTCTGCTCTGGATTCTGGCATCTGATTTGGAGATGGCAGTGTGAGCTGGGTTAGGTGGGAGTCTGGAATCTCAGATATCTCATCAACACTTACGAAACTTGAAAACCTCTAAATGGGTATAATCCAGGGCTCGATGTGAACGTGGGTCTTAGGCAGAGTCAGAAGGCCATTGATGAACTGGGATGTGGTAGAGTCATAGAGCGGGAAGAAGTAGTTGATATCCCTTAGCAAGAGGAAAGCTCCCCAGCTTGGCTTAAACAGAAGGCTTCAGTGGGCTCCCAGATCACAAGGCTGAGAGCCCCAAGGAGACAAGGCCAGGAAGGGGAGTGATTATAGAGCTTCTATCTGATGTCACACCTGCTGGGTTTGGCTCCTGCTCCACAGCTTACTGGCATCTAGGAAAAACTTTATAACCTTTCCAAGCCTTAGTTTCCTGGCATGAAAAGTGAGCGTGATAATAACAGTGTTATTTTCATGGAGTTATTGAGAGGTTGACATGAGATAACATACAAAGTGATTAATAGAATGCCTGGCAAGTTCTCAGAGCTGTCAGCTATTATGATTAGATCTGTTTTACTCATCCCTCTTTTTCAGTACCTATCAGTGTCTGGTTATAGTAAGTACTCAGTAAATACGTTGTTCGATGATCAAATGGAGAATGTGAGACTTGAAACAACTCCTTCGCCTTTTGGCCTTGTTGACCCTGATGGAGGGTCCCATCAGATGTCCTTGCATGCCACTTCCAGATCAACACACAGGGGATTCTGTGCCAGGTTCATAGAGACCTGTGTGCTATTTCACCTGAAAGAACAAACTCCCTTCCCTCTTTCTTGAAAGATGACATTCTATATTGACAAATAACAAAGTAGCCAAGGTCCTGGGTATCTCTGTAGAGGCAAAAAATTAAACTGCTGTTCTTGATTTAAATTACCAGTGCCTTTTTGGATAAGAAGGATCTGCTAGTTATCTTGGCTGTGCTATTGGATTTCATTTCTAAAGGAAAGGAGCAACTCCAAAAGTGAGCAAGACATTAGTGGGTATTAAGAAAGAACTGGAGCACGACTGGGGGAGAATTGTGATTCTATCTGGTAAACCTGTGCTCTGTGGTCACCTTGACCGCCTCATTCGCTTTGCGGCTCACCTAATCTCAGGTAGGACACCGCAGAAATAGCAAAGGTCCCCGGAAGGATGGAGCAGATGCATATGGGGGAAGGGGCGACTTCCACACCAAGAAAGATGAAATTTTCCATTCTGAAAGGAGCAGGGGAAAAGAGTGAGCCTGCTCCGGGTGGCGAGTGTAATGAATGGGAAGCAGCCAGCCAAATGCAGGCTCCTCCTTGCCCTTTCCCCTCTTCAGAGAAGGAGGCAGCACTCCACGAAATTAAAAGGGAGCAAATTTAGAACTGATGAAATGCTCTCCACACAATGTATAATTAACCTATGAAGGAACCTAACCTGCTCGCTATTAACTGAGGCAAGCGGTTAGCCGGGCTTTCAGAGACTTGGAAGAATAACAGCTGTGGGCAGTTACGCTGGTTAAGGCTGCAATTCCCGAGGTAATTCCTCCTCTGCCTCCAGACATGGAGTGACGGGCAGGAGGAGGAAAGGCACCTCCCCTGGGCTGCAAAAGAGGGAGGTGAGCTAGGCATTTAGTGGTGAGGATGTTGGTACTGCAAGAGGCTGTGGGAATGCTCCAGGGGAGCGAGGAGACTTGACTGAAATCAGATGGCCTTTTGGTGGTAGGGCCCAGGGGGCCAGTCTTCAGCCAGGGGCGTCCTGTAACAGAATGCAGCCCAGGAGGGTGCTAGGGTCCTGGCACCGACTCTTATTTCTGCCTTGCCCTTCACCCTGTCCTGTGCTCATGGCCCAGTTAGTGGGAAGGGTGTGGTTAGAATCCATGCCTGGGAAATCATCTGGACACAGTCCTGGGCAGGAATTTGGACCCAATTAAAAAATATATATATATTTATCCATGTGATATCAAGTCTTGCACAAAGAGCAGCGTGACTGTACAGAATAGAGTAGAACAATGCTTGTTTTTAGGGAAGAGGTTGGTATTAACTGGCTTCCCAGGTGGCCCAGTGGTAAAGAATCCACCTGTCAATGTAGGAGATGTAGGAGTTCGAATCCTTGGCTTAGAAAGATCCCTTGAAGAAGGAAATGACAGTCCGATCCAGTATTCTTTCCTGGAAAACCCATAGACAGAGGAGCCTGGTGGACTACAGTCCGTGGGGTCATGGAGAGTCGAACATGACTGAGCACTTATGCACGCTTGGTATTAACTGTTCAAATGTCATCCTCACTTCTTAAGTGTATGACTTTGGGCCCTTAATCTCTCTGAAATATTTTGTTGTCTTACTAATACCTTCTTCAAAGATGTGAGGGTTAAATGAGACAATATTGAAAAGCATTTAGCATGTAGTGGTACATGGTAACAGTTCAAAAACTGGCAGCTAAAATTATTATTAGAACTAGAATTAGCATGAGCTGACCTCATGCTACAGGAGAAAACCTTTTTGATTTATTGTCTATCTCTTTATTCTCTCAGTCACTCAGCAGATATTTCTTGAACGCCTAATATGTACTATTTTAGATACTAAATATGCAATGGTGGGTGAATATGGTTTCTATCCTGTTGGAGCTCATAATTAATTGGAGGAGACAGTGGTACAAAAAAATTCAGTGCTGTATGACACATGCTGCTTTAGATGTGGGGGTCTATCTTGTATTGTGGAATAGTAGGAGGACTTTTGTTTGTTAAATATTAGCCATTAACTATCTGTTAGGCTCTGGTATATGCATTCAGCAAGTTTAGTTCAGTTGCTCAGTCATGTCTGACTCTTTGTGACCCCATGGACTGCAGCACTTCAGGTCTTCCTGTCCATCACCAACTCCCAGAGTTTACTGAAACTCTCGTGCATTGAGCTGGTGATGCCTTCCAACCATCTCATCCTCTGTTGTCCCCTTCTCCTCCTGCCTTCAGTCTTTGCCAGCATCAGGGTCTTTTCAGATGAGTCAGTTCTTCACATCAGGTGGCCAAACTATTGGAGTCTCAGCTTCAGCATCAGTCCTTCCAGTGAATATTCAGGGCTGATTTCCTTTAGGATGGACTGGTTGGATCTCCTTGCAGTCCAAGAGACTCTCAAGAGTTGTCTCTAACACTTCAAAAGCATCAATTCTTTGGCGCTCAGCTTTCTTCACAGTTCAACTCTCACATCCATACATGACTACTGGAAAACCATAGCCTTAACTAGACGGACATTAGTCGGCAAAGTAATGTCTCTGCTTTTGAATATGCTGTCTAGGTTGGTCATAACTTTTCTCCCAAGGAGTGAGGTGAAGTCGCTCAGTCGTGTCCGACTCTTTGCGACCCCGTGGACTGTAACCTACGAGGCTTCTCCGTCCATGGGATTCTCCAGGCAAGAATACTGGAGTGGATTGCCATTTCCTTCTCCAGGGGATCTTCCCGACCCAGGGATCGAACCTGGGTCTCCCACATCAGAGGCAGACGCTTTAACCTCTGAGCCACCAGCGCATCCTTTCTCCCAAGGAGTAAGCGTCTTTTAATTTCATGGCTGTGGTCACCATCTGCAGTGATTTTGGAGCCTTTTGTCATGTTACCAGTCAAGTAAATCCCACCCTCAGAAAAATGACATGCTGGAAAGGCATTCTGTACTTTCTGGGAATTCCAGAGAACCTTCCAAGAATCTGAGTTTGCACTGACAATACAATTACTATTAAACACTATTTACTACCAGACAACATTCTGAACCACTCAAAGGTGGTTCAAAGCAACTTTCATTGTCTTAGGGAGATACGTTAGTCAAGAAGCCCTGGAAAATAAAGTTCCTGAAAGATAGCCAGAGTTCTTCTAAGAATTTGAAGGCCCTAGGCCTTCCTCTTACATTTGAGGTCTTATTCTAGATTTTATCAAACATTCCAAGGATATGATGTGATGTGAAATGTCTCCATACTACTACTAAGTCACTTCAGTCGTGTCCGACTCTGTGCAACCCCATAGACGGCAGCCCACCAGGCTCCCCCGTCCCTGGGACTCTCAAGGCAAGAACACTGGAGTAGGTTGCCATTTCCTTCTCCAATGCATGAAAGTGAAAAGTGAAAGTGAAGTCGCTCAGTCGTGCCCGACCCGCAGCGACCCCATGGACTGCAGCCTTCCAGGCTCCTCAGTCCATGGGATTTTCCAGGCAAGAGCACTGGAGTGGGGTGCCATTTCCTTCTCCAAAATGTCTCCATACTCCCTGGTAAATTTATCTTTTCTTCTGCTGTGAAAATTTTATTTTCTAGTTTTGATTTTTAATATCATTTATGATGATTTTTAGAAATTATATCCATATTCAAGAATTCTCATGGGATGAGAAGACCTTAAATGGTTGTCTAATATAATGACTTTTTTGATGAATGTTAAATTGAACAATTAATGAAGTTGACATAATATTACATCTTGTAGACATTCAATTAAACAATAATTTCAGTGTTATACTTTTTTTGTATTTGGAACCACTTCCTTTAGTTTTTTAGGTCAAAGACATTTCTATAGGCATTTGAGAGGCTCTTAAGCTGGAGGCCTGGTGCCTCTGGATGGGAGAGACTTGGGGCAGCAGCAGGTGTCTCTGGCAGGCCAGTTCTGAACCTTTTCCCCAGCTTTGAGGGCCCCTGAAGATGATCTGATGAGGTCTATCTTAACATGCTGTTACTAAGCCACATTAGAGTAGATTTAGGGCAGGGTAGCAACTCTGAGGCAGTTGTTGGTGAGCTGTTTCCCCAGCATGCCAATGAAGTTTGAGTTTCTTTTGGATCCTCTTCTTTCCTATTTACCTTTCCCTGTTCTGCTTCTCTTCATCCTCTCTCTTTAACCTTCTCTCCTGCCTATGGCTCTGTGGCTCCCCTAGAACCCTCCTCACTCTGCAAGTGCTGCTGAAGTCACTTCTGGCCTCAGTGAAGGCATCATGGAAGGAGGGATGGCTATAAACCCAACACCTGCAGAATTAGACAATTATGGAGATACTTGATTTCCAGTTGATTAAAACTGGAAATACAAAGTGGTTTGCATGTATTTCTTTATTAAACTAATGTCCTAATGTCTTGTCAGAGTTCAGTTTAGTTCGTTGCTCGGTCATGTCTGACTCTTTGTAACCCATGGACTGCAGCACGCCAGTCCTCCCTGTCTATCATCAACTCCCAGAGTTGACTCAAACCCATGTCCATTGAGTTGGTAATGCCATCCAACCATCTCATCCTCTGTCGTCCCCTTCTCCTCTCGCCTTCAATCTTTGCCAGCATTAGGGTCTTTTCCAATGAGTCAGTTCTTCGCATCAGGTGGCCAAAGTATTGGAATTTCTGCTTCAGCATCAGTCCTTCCAATGAATATTCAGGACTGATTTCCTTTAGGATGGACTGGTTCGATCTCCTTGCAGTCCAAGAGACTCAAGAGTTTTCTTAGTGAGAAATGTGTTGCTGAACGTTGGTCCTTGGTCAGTTTTACTGAGTGGAGAGACTGCTGAAACTTTCTTGTGAGATTGCTTACAAGCATCCTTTGCCACTATTCTGTGCAGAACATCCTTCTGTCTGCCTCGTGTTTGCATCCCTTATAGCTCAGCAGCAAGTCACCTCCTGAGGAGCTCATCCTTGACCTCTCTGGAATGATCTGAGCATGCCTGGTGCTTCTCCTGGCCTTAGCAGTTGTTTACACACCCAGTAAAGTGATGCCTGTCTCCTCCTGTAATGGTTTGTTTTACTGACACGTCTGACTCCCACTGTAAACTCTTTGTAGGCAAAGGCCCTGTTTGCTCCCATCTCGGTATCTTCAGCTCTCTGCACAGCAATAGGCATGCAGTAGGATCTAAAGCAATGAGATGACTGACTGGAAACTTGGACCCTTCTTGACATGCTGATTTTTGAGTAATTTTCAACTCTGTCTAGCCAAGTCAGGAAAGACTGCATGCTTGGTCTATCTTCAAGAAGAAGTCATGTTGAACATCCACTCACCCCATGCTGTCCCTTCCCCCAAATGTCCCCAAAGCATGAATCATCAGACCTGGCATCTATCACCACCATAGATATTTTAAAAATTGCAATAAAGAAGCAAGGGTGCAAATAGGAATAAATACCTCTAGCTGTAGAAGTGAAATAAATCAATATCGCTTCTCTGTGGCCAGAGATGCTTAATAGGCAAAGATCACTGCCAGAAATGTGTTTTGCAGGTGATGAGGGCAAACTTGAGCTCCAGGAATGAATCGCCCAACTGCTTTTCTCATCTTAGAGTGAAATATCTTTTTCTTTGGCGTTAGATGATGAATATGAGTCTGTATCCACAGGATTTGATTCTGGTCTTGCTTCCAGGACCTGGAGGGTGTGAAGGGTTGAGGGTGAGTGGCCACTTTTAGCTGGAGTTGAAGGTACTGTTAAGCCTCTTCCATTGGCCTGGAACACCCCATTACCAGCCTCTTCAGTGCATCATCTTAGGCACCATCATCTGATTAAAATAGGATAACGTGCCTGCTGACACCCCTGCCTACCTTCCCAATCTCCTTTTCAAAGTCCTTTTCAGGCACTTCTCTCTCAGGTCCTCTGCTCAGGCCTTGCCAGGCTACTTGGACCTTCCCCGCATGCACCTTATGTGTTCTTGCCCACCTACTTCTTTATGCTGCTTTGTCAGCCTGCAATGTCACTTTGCCCTGCCTTGCCCACAAGGCTTGCTCTTCAAACCTCAACCCCAAAGTCAATGCTCCCCTGACTGCAAATTCTTCACCTTCCTGAAGGAGCAAGTTTCTCCTTAATCTTTGATCCTATATAACCTTATGTATCCCTTAATTATGGCTCTTAACCACGTTCTGTCATAGCTTATTTTTACAGTGATTATAATAATTAATCCATCAGCAAATCCTGTCAGCACTACCTTCAAAATATATCTGAAACTTGACCACTTCCTACCACATCTGCTTCTGCCACTCCAGTGAGAACCATCATTTCTCACTGTAATTGTTGAGATGCCCTTGACCTGCCATCCTTGTCTCTATGTGGGCCCCCTACAGTGTACCTTGCACATAGGAGCTGGACGGATTCTTCTAAAAGATGAATTAAACACCATCATTCCTCTGCTCAGAATCTTCAGTGCTTTCAGAGTGTTTTAGGGTTCTCCAGAGAGACAGAGCCAGTAAGATGTGTCTATATGTAAAAGGAGACATTTTTTTTTTATTTTTGATGAGTCTTTTCATTGATACAGTATTGTTTTACTTGTTCATTTTATTTTTGGCTGTGCTGGGTCTTTATTGCTGCACGCATGCTCTAGTTGTAGCAAGTAGGGGCTACTCTCTGTGCAGCGGCTTCTCTTGTGGAACACGGGCTCAAGGGCACGCAGACTTCAGCAGCTGCAGCGAGAGGGTTCAGTAGTTGTGGTACATGGGCTTCATTGCCCTGTGGGCAAGTGTATTCTTATTCCTGGACCAGGGATTGAAACCACGACCCCTGTATTGACAGTTGGATAAGCACTGGGTCACTAGGGAAGTACCAGGAGATTTGTTCTAAGGGATTGGCTGACAACGAGTGTGGAGGCTGGCAAGTCCAGAATCTGCAGTGTGGGCCGACAGTCTGGAGACCTAGATGGGGCAAGGATACAGATGAAGGCTGAAGGCAGTCTGCTGAAGAATTCCCTCTTGCTGGCGGTGATTGGTCTTTTTGTTCTGTTCAGGCCTTCAGGTGGTTGGGTGAGGCCCATCCATATTATGGAGGGCAGCCGGCTTACTGAAATTCACCGATTTAGATGGTGCATGTGTGCTAAGTCACTTCAGTTGTGTCTGACTCTTTGTGACCCTATGAACTGAAGCCCTTCAGGCTCCTCTGTGCATGGGATTCTCCAGGCAAGAATACTGGGGTGGGTTGCCATGCACCTCCTCCAGGGGATCTTCCCTACCCAGGGATCAAACCTGTATTTATCCCGCATTAGTAGAGGGTCCTTTACCTCTAACACCACCTGGGAAGCCTCATTTAGATCTTAATTTCATCTAAAAACACTCTCCAAGTTGACACATAAAATTATCTATCAGGCCGTGTCACTTGGTCCTCACCACATTCCCACTGGCCCCTGGCTGAGTGAACAGTCTCTGGGTGTCTGTCTTGTCTGTCCTTGTGTTCCAGCCACGACTGCCTCCTTGCTGCCCATGGCACATCCCGTCATCAGGGCTCTTCTCTCTGTTCTCAGAAAGACTTTAGAGGAATTCTCCCCTCCCGGGTGGTTGCATGTCTTTCTTTTCCCCCTAAAAGTCTGTCTGTATTCAAGTGGCTCCTTCCTAGAGAGGCCTTTCCTGACCTGTTTGTTCTCTCACCTTTTCCCCATGGATCTTGGCACCCTCTAGGGCTTTACCTGATTTGTATTCTTCCTGGTCCTTACCTGACTTTGAATCATGCATTTATTCATTCAATTTCTGCCTCCTCTATCTAGAACACAAGCTCTGTAGGGGCAGGATCTTCATCTATTTTGGTCACTGTTAATATCCTCAGGACCTAAACAGATGCCTAGCACACTAGAGGCACTACACATTTATTGAATAAATGAATACATTGAAAATGTACTAATGGCAAGAGACCCTGATTTGATTCCTGGGTTAGGAAGATCTCCTGGAGAAGGGATAGACTACCCACTTCCATGGGGGCTTAGGTGGTAAAGAATCTGCCTGCAGTGTGGGAGACCTGGGTCTGATCCCTGGTTTGGGAAGACCTGGATTTGGTCCCTGGGTTGGGAATATTCAGGAAGATCCCCTGGAGGAGGGCATGGCAACCTACTCCAGTGTTCTTACCTGGAGAATCCCCATGGATACAGGAGGGTCATGGGCTACAGTCCTGGGTTGCAAAGAGTTGGACACAACTGAGCGACTAAGAACCTCAATATTCTTTTTATGTTTATAACAACTTATGGGGTAGACTCTGATCTCACACTAGACTTATACTAGACTGCAAGATACTTGAAGGCTGGGACTTTGACGGTCTTATTCAGGGCTGTATTTCTAGCACCTGGAACATAACATGATCTCAAAAATGATCAGTAAATGAATGCATGAACAGGTACCATCTAACAGACAGGAGATTGAAGCATAGAGAGGGGAAGTGTGACTTTTCTAAGCTACTCTAAACAAATGCAAGAACCAGAATTTCAACCTGGATCATCTAACCTCATTACACAGCCTATAATGATGTCTGTTTCCCACTCCACTGACTGAGCTCTGCAAGGATGGCAACTGTGACTTGTCTATCTTGATTTCTGCAGTTCCTAGCTTAATGCTGGTACTAAATAACTGCTTATGAATAGAATGCATCCTAGTTCTTTCATCTTCCAAGCTCTTGCATGATGGAGGGAGACCCCGAGGGCTCCGCGGTCTCAGAATTTCTGGTAGGTGATGTTGCACTTAGTTTCCAGTTCAGTTCAGTCGCTCAGTCGTGTCTGACTCTTTGTGACCCCATGAATCACAGCACGCCAGGCCTCCCTGTCCGTCACCAACTCCCGGAGTTCACTCAGATTCACATCCATCGAGTCAGTGATGCCATCCAGCCATCTCATCCTCTGTCGTCCCCTTCTCCTCCTGCCCCCAATCCCTCCCAGCATCAGAGTCTTTTCAAATGAGTCAACTCTTTGCATGAGGTGGCCAAAGTACTGGAGTTTCAGCTTTAGCATCATTCCTTCCAAAGAAATCCCAGGGTTAAATCTCCTTCAGAATGGACTGGTTGGATCTCCTTGCAGTCCAAGGGACTCTCAAGAGTCTTGTCCAGCACCACAGTTCAAAAGCATCAATTCTTCGGCGCTCAACTTTCTTCACAGTCCAACTCTCACATCCATACATGACCACTGGAAAAACCATAGCCTTGACTAGATGGACTTTAGTTGGCAAAGTAATGTCTCTGCTTTTGAATATGCTATCTAGGTTGATCATAACTTTTCTTCCAAGGAGTAAGCGTCTTTTAATTTCATGGCTGCATTCACCATCTGCAGTGATTTTGGAGCCCCCAAAAATAAAGTCTGACACTATTTCCACTGTTTCCCCATCTATTTCCCATGAAGTGATGGAACCGGATGCCTTGATCTTCATTTTCTGAATGTTGAGCTTTAAGCCAACTTTTTTGCTCTCCTCTTTCACTTTCATCAATAGGCTTTTTAGTTCCTCTTCACTTTCTTCCAGTTCAGGCATAGGTACAGAACTCAAAATTTGCCATGAAACAGAACCAGGTCCTTTACCTCTGGTGGTGTGAATTCAGGCCTCCATTTTTCTCGATAAGGGATAACACTAGTGTCTACTTCCATGGGTTACTTTTAGGGTTAACTGAAATAATATATGTACATCATTTAGCTCTGAGCCTGGCACACTTGGATTGCTTAACAGATGCTAGCTTTTATCATTTGCTGACCTCTTTGCTCTGAACTTGCAGTACTTCACTTGGTGGGACACTTCTCAGATATCATAGTACATCCTTTACCTCCTGGGGAGCCTCTGGGACACTGGGCTGGATGGACACCATGCCTTGCACTTTTACATGATTGCATAGATAGACTGAGAGTGCTGCTTTGTGCCCCATAGTTGTTCAGTACCTAAATAAATCAAATTTATTCCTTCAGCTCTTGTAAGAGAAGACCATGTCACCAGATTCTGTGATGATTCCATGAAAGTCCGAGGCAGGTTTCAGCTGATGAACTTGGGAATTTTTGTCTACACCAATACCCTAGGGAGTTTTGAATTGGATGACAGTAGTTTAGGTGCCTTGAAAACAGATTACAAATTTGTGTCTTAGCACATCCCTTCAAGTCCTGTCAGCCATTTCTTTTTATACAGGAGAAGAATCATAGTAATGCGAATGTCAAACAAAAATACTGCAAAATTTTGCTTTGACCTTAATTTCTAAACAGCTGAAGTTAAAGACAGAGCACATAACATAAATCAAGTGATGTAGGTAGGGAGTCAGGAGAAATAGACAAATACTGGATAACATGGGCGTGGAAGGAGATATTTGAGCAGAGTTCTGATTGACAGGAGAAACCAAGCCATGCAGATCTAAGGGGGAGACGAGCAACTGGGCAGAAGATAACAGCAGATGCAAAGGAGCTGAGGCAGAGAGTGTTAAGTGTGTGCGAGGAACAGCAAAGAGACCCGTGTGATAGGAGCTCAGCGAGTGAAGGGAAGAGGTTGGAGATAAGGAAGCTGAAGAATCAGGGGGCTGGTTCATCCAGAGCTTTACAGGCTGAGACAGGGGATTTGGCTTACACAGTAAGTGAGGTGGGCAGCCCCAGGGGGTTCCAAACAGAAGAAAGACGTCATGGAATTGACATGATTTACTTTTCTAAAAGATCGCTCTGACTGCTTGGTGGCTTGCAGGAGGACAAGAGCAAAAGTAGGCAGACCTGTTGGAGAGCTGTTAAGTTTGAGTGAGAGTGTAAGGTAGTCCTCAGAAGTGGGGGTAAATAGAAGTGGTTTATTTTGAGATGTATTTTGAAGGTAGATCCCGTAGAATTAGTAGATGGATTAGAAGTGTTTGAAATGATATACAGGATAAAAGAGATTTTTTAATTTTTTTTTTTTTCTGGAGCAACTTATCGAATGATTTGATATGTTGAAATGAAGAGTACATAATAAGGAAACAGCTTTGGGGGAACAACTGTGGAAATCAATCAGTTTTGGATATGTTAAATTTATATATCCCAGTGGAGATGTTGGATAGAAAATTGGATGGAGAGGGCAGAAGTTCAAGGGGGAGAACAGAGCTAATGGTGTACTTTTTGAAATCAACAAAAAATGGGATTTATTTCTATCTTTTTCCCTTTATTAATTGAAATCTAGTTGACATAATATTTCATGTATACAGCATAGTGACTCAATGTTTTTGTAGATTATACTCCCATTAAAGTTATTATAAAATAAAGGCCACATTTTCCAGAGCTGTACAGTATACCCGTTGCGTGTCTATTTTATATGTAGTAGTTTGTGTCCCTTAATCTCATACTCCTATCTTGCTCCTCTCCTATCCTCTCCCTACTGGTAACCATTAGTTTGTTTTCTATATCTGTGGGTCTGTTTCTATTTTTGCTGTATACACTTATTTGCTTTTACTTTTCAGATTCCATATACAAGTGATCAGTTCAGTTGCTCAGTCGTGTCTGACTGTTTGTGACCCCATGGACTGGAGCACGCCAGGCCTCCCTGTCCATCACCAACTCCCGGAGTTTACTCAAACTCATGTCCATTGAGTCGGTTATGCCATCCAACCATCTCATCCTCTGTTGTCCCCTTCTTCTCCTGCCTTCAGTCTTTCCCAGCATCAGGGTCTTTTCCAATGAGTCAGTTCTTTGCATCAGGTGGCCAAAGTATTGGAGTTTCAGCTTCAGCATCGGTAGTTCCAATGAATATTCAGGACTGGTTTCCTTTAGGATGGACTGGTTGGATCTCCTTGCAGTCCAAGGGACTCTCAAGACTCTTCTCCAACACCACAGTTCAAAAGCATCAATTCTTCCATGCTCAGCTTTATAGTTCAACTCTCACATCCATAAATGACTACTGGAAAAACCATAGCTTTGATGACATGGACCTTTGTCGGCAAAGCAATGTCTCTGCTTTTTAATGTGCTGTCTAGGTTGGTCATAGCTTTTCTTCCAAGGAGCAAGCGTCTTTTAATTTCATGGCTGCAGTCACCATCTGCAGGGGTTTTGGAGCCCAAGAAAATAAATTCTGTCACTGTTTCCATTGTTTCTCCATCTATTTGCCATGAAGTGATGGGACCAGATGCCATGATCTTAGTTTTCTGAATGTTGAGTTTTAAGCCAAAATCTGCATGTAAGTTAAATAACCAGGATGACAGTATACAGCCTTAATGTATTCCTTTCTCAATTTGGAACCAATCTGCTGTTCCATGTCCAGTTATAACTGTTGCTTCTTGAGCTGCATACAGATTTCTCAGGAGAGAGGTAAGGTGGTCTGGTATTCCCACCTCTTGAAGAATTTCCCACAGTTTGTTGTGATCTACACAGCCAAAGGCTTTAGCTTAATCAATAAAGAAGAAATAGATGTTTTTCTGGAATTCTCTTGTTTCTCAATGATCCAATAAATGTTGGCAATTTGATCTCTGGTTCGTCTGCCTTTTCTAAGTCTAGCTTGAACATCTGGAATTTCATGGTTCATGTACTGTTGAAGCCTGGCTTGGAGAATTTTGAGCATTACTTTGCCAGCATGTGAGATGAATGCAATTGTGCAGTAGTTTGAACATTCATTGGCATTGCCTTTCTTTGGGATTGGAGTGAAAACTGACCTTTTCCAGTCCTGTGGCCACTGTGGAGTTTTCCAAATTTGCTGGCTTATTGAGTGTAGCACTTTCATAGCATCATCTTTAAGGATTTGAAATAGCTTAACTGGAATTCCATCACCTTCACTAGTTTTGTTCGTAGTGATGCTTCCTAAGGCCCACTTGACTTCACATTTCAGGATGTCTGGCTCTAGGTGAGTGATCACACCATTCTGGTTATCTGGGTCATGAAGATCTTTTTTTGTATAGTTCTTCTGTGTATTCTTACCTCTACTTAATATCTTCTGCTTCTGTTAGGTCCATACCATTTCTGTCCTTACTGTGCCCATCTTTGCATGAAATATTCCCTTAGTATCTCTAATTTTCTTGAAGAGATCTCTAGTCTTTCCCATTCTATTGTTTTCCTCTATTTCTTTGCATTGATCACTGAAGTAGTTTGTGTCCCTTAATCTCATACTCCTATCTTGCTCCTCTCCTATCCTCTCCCTACTGGTAACCATTAGTTTGTTTTCTATATCTGTGGGTCTGTTTCTATTTTTGCTGTATACACTTATTTGCTTTTACTTTTCAGATTCCATATACAAGTGATCAGTTCAGTTGCTCAGTCGTGTCTGACTGTTTGTGACCCCATGGACTGGAGCACGCCAGGCCTCCCTGTCCATCACCAACTCCCGGAGTTTACTCAAACTCATGTCCATTGAGTCGGTTATGCCATCCAACCATCTCATCCTCTGTTGTCCCCTTCTTCTCCTGCCTTCAGTCTTTCCCAGCATCAGGGTCTTTTCCAATGAGTCAGTTCTTTGCATCAGGTGGCCAAAGTATTGGAGTTTCAGCTTCAGCATCGGTAGTTCCAATGAATATTCAGGACTGGTTTCCTTTAGGATGGACTGGTTGGATCTCCTTGCAGTCCAAGGGATTCTCAAGACTCTTCTCCAACACCACAGTTCAAAAGCATCAATTCTTCCATGCTCAGCTTTATAGTTCAACTCTCACATCCATAAATGACTACTGGAAAAACCATAGCTTTGATGACATGGACCTTTGTCGGCAAAGCAATGTCTCTGCTTTTTAATGTGCTGTCTAGGTTGGTCATAGCTTTTCTTCCAAGGAGCAAGCGTCTTTTAATTTCATGGCTGCAGTCACCATCTGCAGGGGTTTTGGAGCCCAAGAAAATAAATTCTGTCACTGTTTCCATTGTTTCTCCATCTATTTGCCATGAAGTGATGGGACCAGATGCCATGATCTTAGTTTTCTGAATGTTGAGTTTTAAGCCAAAATCTGCATGTAAGTTAAATAACCAGGATGACAGTATACAGCCTCAATGTATTCCTTTCTCAATTTGGAACCAATCTGCTGTTCCATGTCCAGTTATAATTGTTGCTTCTTGAGCTGCATACAGATTTCTCAGGAGAGAGGTAAGGTGGTCTGGTATTCCCACCTCTTGAAGAATTTCCCACAGTTTGTTGTGATCTACACAGCCAAAGGCTTTAGCTTAATCAATAAAGAAGAAATAGATGTTTTTCTGGAATTCTCTTGTTTCTCAATGATCCAATAAATGTTGGCAATTTGATCTCTGGTTCGTCTGCCTTTTCTAAGTCTAGCTTGAACATCTGGAATTTCATGGTTCATGTACTGTTGAAGCCTGGCTTGGAGAATTTTGAGCATTACTTTGCCAGCATGTGAGATGAATGCAATTGTGCAGTAGTTTGAACATTCATTGGCATTGCCTTTCTTTGGGATTGGAGTGAAAACTGACCTTTTCCAGTCCTGTGGCCACTGTGGAGTTTTCCAAATTTGCTGGCTTATTGAGTGTAGCACTTTCATAGCATCATCTTTAAGGATTTGAAATAGCTCAACTGGAATTCCATCACCTTCACTAGTTTTGTTCGTAGTGATGCTTCCTAAGGCCCACTTGACTTCACATTTCAGGATGTCTGGCTCTAGGTGAGTGATCACACCATTCTGGTTATCTGGGTCATGAAGATCTTTTTTTGTATAGTTCTTCTGTGTATTCTTACCTCTACTTAATATCTTCTGCTTCTGTTAGGTCCATACCATTTCTGTCCTTACTGTGCCCATCTTTGCATGAAATATTCCCTTAGTATCTCTAATTTTCTTGAAGAGATCTCTAGTCTTTCCCATTCTATTGTTTTCCTCTGTTTCTTTGTATTGATCACTAAGAAAGGCTTTCTTATCTCTCCTTGCTATTCTTTGGAACTTTGCATTCAAACGGGTATATCTTTCCTTTTCTCCTTTGCCTTTAGCTTCTTTTCTCAGCTATTTGTAAGCCCTCCTCAGACAACCATTTTGCCTTTTTGCATTTCTTTTTCTTGGATACTGTTTTGATCCCTGCCTCCTGTACTGTGTCATGAACCTCCATCCATAGTTCTTCAGGCACTCTATCAGATCTAATCTCTTGAATCTATTTGTCACTTCCACTGTATAATCGTAAGGGATTTGATTTAGGTCATACCTGAATGGTCTAGTGGTTTTCCCTACCTTCTTCAATTTAAGTCTGAATTTGGCAATAAGGAATTCATGATCTGAGCCACAGTCAGCTCCTGGTCTTGTTTTTGCTGACTGTATAGAGCTTCTCCATCTTTACCTGATTTCGGTATTGACCATCTGGTGATGTCTATGTGTACAGTCTTCTCTTGTGTTGTTGGAAGAGGCTGTTTACTATGACCAGTGCATTGTCTTGGCAAAACTCTGTTAGCCTTCACCCCCTCTTCATTTTGTACTCCAAAGCCAAATTTGTCTATTACTCCAGGTATCTCTTGACTTCCTACTTTGCATTCCAGTCTCCTGTAATTAACCTCCAATCAAAATAAATAAATTTATATTAAAAAATTAAAATAAAATAAAGAAAAGGACATATTTTTTGGGTGTTAGTTCTTGAAGGCCTTGTAAGTCTTCATAGAACTGTTCAACTTCAGCTTCTTCAGTATTACTGGTTGGGGCCTAGACTTGGATTACTGTGATATTGAATGATTTGCCTTGAAAACGAACAGAGATCATTCTGTCATTTTGAAATTGTACCCAAGTACTGCATTTCAGACTCTCTTGTTGTCTATGAGGGCTACTTCATTTCTTTTAAGGGATTCTTGCCCACAATAGTAGGTATAATGGTCATCTGAATTAAATTCACTTGTTCTAGTCCATTTTAGTTCATTGATTCCTCAAATGTTGATGTTTACTCTTCCCATCTCCTGTTTGACCACTTCTAAGTGATAACAAACTGTATTTGTGTTTCTCTATATGACTTATTATTTGAGCTTCCCTGGTGGCTTGGGCTTCCCTAGTGGCTCAGTTCAGTTCAGTCGCTCAGTCGTGTCCGACTCTTTGCGACCCCATGAATCACAGCATGCCAGGCCTCCCTGTTCATCACCATCTCCCGGAGTTCGCTCAGACTCGCATCCATCGAGTCCGTGATGCCATCCAGCCATCTCATCCTCGGTCGTCCCCTTCAGTTTTTAAAAAAAAAAAAAAAAATTCGCCTGCAATGTGGAAGACCTAAGCTCAACCCCTGGGTTGGGAAGATTGCCTGAAGGAGGACATGGTAACCCACTCCACTGTTCTTGCCTGGAGAATCCCCATGAACAGAGCAGCCTAGTGGGCTATAGTCCATCGGGTCACAAAGAGTTGGACATGACTAAGCAACTAAGCACATATGACTTATTTCACTAAGCATAATACTCTAGGTGCAGCCACATTGTTGCAGATGGTAGAATTTCATTATTTTTTTATGGCTGAGAATTATTCCTGTGTATGTCTGTGTGTATATACCATACCATCTTTGTCCACTCATCTGTTGGTGGACATTTGGGTTGCTTCCATATCTTAGCTATTGTGAATAATGCTGCTATGAGCATTAGGGTATATTTATCTTTTTGAACTAGTATTTTCATTTTCTTTGGATATATACTCAGCAGTGGAATATCTAGATCATATGGGACTTATATTTTTAGTTAAATGAGAGTTAAAGCCATCAGAGAAAATGAGATTATCTGGGAGTGAAACAGGGAAGGGAGGAATGACAAAGTCTGTCTTGGGGTAATTCAGTACTTGGAGGCTGGAAGAGAAGCCACAAAGGAGACTGAGATGTAGCAGTGATATTGGAATAAAAAGAAAACATGAAGCATGTGGTGTCCCTAAAGTCAAGTTAAGAGTCCATTTTAAGGAGAGAATGGTTACCCATGTCAAATATCTCCAGGAGGTGAAGGTGGACACTGAGAATTGACCCCTGGAGTCCATACAAGATACATACTGAATGCTATTAGAAGCACTGCTTATTTTTAGCAAAAATATCAGAAGCATTCCTAAATGTCTATCAGTAGGAGAATGAGTAAATTATTGTGCTATGTTTGCATGATGGAATTCTGTTCACCTGACAAAAATGAATGAGAGTCACATGGATGGAATCACACAAATACGGTAGTAAGAGCAAAAATGGAAGAATCTTTATAGTTGAATACCATTTATGAAGTTGAAGAATGCAAAACAAGCATATTGCTTAGAGAAACTTACATACTAAAAGTGTAAAGAAATATGTGGAAATTAAAAATACTAAATTCAGGATACTAGTCACTTGAAGACTGGAAGAAGAGGAAGCCATCCAGGAAGGATACACGTGAGACATCCGACAATGTTGGTGATGCTCTGCTTTTTAAGATCGGTGGTGGGAATGCAGATAACCACTGAATTATTTATACTTTTTATATAATCTAAATATTGCCTAAGAAATTCTAAATGAAGAGGAAAACAATAATTTAACTACTGAACTTGTCAATGAGGACGTCATTTGTGACCTGGATAAAAGCAGTTTTGGTTAAGTGTTTATGAACAAGCTGATTGAAGTGGATTTGAGAGAGAAAGGGAGGGAGGAAGTGAAAATGAGGCAGACAGACAACTATTTAAAGAAGTTTTAAAAGGAGCACAGAAATGGAGTGCTGGCTGCAGGGGATTTCAGATAAGGGAGGAAATGATTGACAGAGTGACTCCAAATGTAAAATTTTCCGAGGCCAAGTAATGGAAGAAATTAAAACATGGTTTGTTTATTTAGCATTAGCAGATAATCAAAATCTCTTGGTTTTCCTTTGGTGTTTTGGCATTTGATTTGTTCATTAGCATCTTCACCAGAGAAGGAAGAACTCAGATCAGTTTTTTTTTTTTTAAATAAATCAATTATTTTGGATCCTGGTGAAAATAATTTAGTAAAAGCTAACTGGGGAGGCATTGGAAACAACTCATATCAATGAGGTTTGGAATTACTCGTGGATTAATAGAGATGGAACATTGAATAAAAACATTGCACAGACTGCAGAAATTATTTCAGGTGTTTTGGAGTGTGTGATTTCTGGAATTAGGAAGGTTGTTCAGACTGGTGCTCAAAGGCCACTTAGAACTGTAGCTTTCAAGAAAATTTCTTGAAGCTGGAGAGGCTTTTCAAATAATTGTTGTTCTGTATACAAGACCTGCTGCCAATGAGGGATGGGACTTGTATCGCTGTACTGGTTATTGTTGTGTTTCTAGTAGCTGGTATCGATCTGTGAGCATCCTTTTACCCTGTCTACTCAAGCTCATTTAGACCAGGGATACCTATGAACAAGATAATGAACCTCACAATATAATACAGATTATCTTGAGTATCATTTACAAAGAATCTGTTGTGTGTCATGCACTTTCCTAGGCGTTATAGCCCATTTCATTAAACTCTTACAACCTCCATGCAAAATAGGTTTTATTATTTCCGTTTCAGGTGGGGAAACTGAGGCAGTACAGAGTTCTGTAGATACCAAGTTCCAGGGCTGGAACTGGAACCAGGCTAATTCTGTCCTGCTCTAGTTTTCTGTGCAGCCTGTAAGGATGGCTGTGGTCAAGCCTGTGACATAGATTCAGTCTCACCCCTCCATGGGACTGCAATTTCTGCCCAGGAAAGCCAGTCTTCTTATTTCATGGTGTTTGTGTTGCTACTGGACATGAGGCAGTATGGATAGGAGTGGTCATTGTGGGAAATAGAGCAGCACGTCAGTCAGAAGTTTTGAAGCTCTATAATGAATTGGGAATAAAACTGTAACAGCACGTTATGAGCCCTTTGACTTTATAAAACATCCTGTGTTTCTAAAACATCCACAGCAACTGTTGTTCATATTATTTAAATGAGCCAGTGTCCTAGTTTCAGGAGGAAGAGATTTTTTTTTTCATCAAATTTACCGTACATCTGTTTAAAGGATGTGGCAACAGTATGTATAAATCTCCAATCAAAATATTACAGAACAGCCAATTTTATGATATTAAAAATGTATGGCCAGACACAATGTGCTGGAAATATGAAATAACCATGTGATGCCTTTTCTGCTCTGTTTATATTGGACTGTTTATTCCCAAATTAAATCTTGTGTAAAAAATGTACCAGACAAAAAAGAAGTTAAGCTTGGCACTGAACAATTAAACTGATGCTATAAAAGTGTGTCTGTATAATATGCCAACGTGGCAGATATAATTTAATAGCTATAGAAATTTTTGTAATATCTTAAATAGATTTTGAAACATTCAAATTATATATGCCATTACATATAATGACGTTTTATGGGTATTGGATAATATAATCTAGAAAAATTTTAAAGCTCCTCTAGTAGGAAAATCTCCAAATGTTTTATAAGTAACAGGGGATCTGCCTTTGGAGGACATCTAGTGCTAATTGATACTTTGTTTTCCTTGGGGTTAAGATCCAGCTGGACTTCTATACAAGCAGACTAATACCTTCAGATTTTCAAAATAGAGACAACATCTTCTTTCACGGAATACCATCACCACCACCACCATCAGACCAACACTGAGATTTACGATTGCCTTCTACACGAATACAGCATTAGTCAATTTCCATATAATATTTAATCCTCAAAGTGGCCTATGAGGTGATCCTTGTTAATTCATCTTATAGATGGAGAAACTGAGGTTTAGAAGGTTAATTAATCTTGCTCTAGGTCACACACCAAGATCTCTGCCCTGAGAAGCTTGATGTACGTAGCATTGATAATTCACAGCACGGTTTTAGCAGTATCACGTTGGATGATTCTCACAACCTCTCTGCTGTAGAGAAGGCAGATAGGCGTGCTCCTTGGAACAGTCAAGTGGCTGTCTCAGGGTCACCAGTGGCGAAGCCTGGCCTTTGGATTACTGACTAGTGTTTTCCATCAAACTTCACAGAAAGCTTCCATGTGAAAGGAAAGCCCTTTATTGATTGGTCCTGTGATGCAGCTGCAGGAGAGAGATGGGGATGGAGATGGGGAGTGGGGGATGGAAGGGAATTCAGAAAAAATCATTTTTGTTTTCTCTTTTCTCACAGAGGTTTTCTCTGCCAGTCTGAGGCCTTTGCATCTGATTCTTGGGAAGCAAGAGATTGCAAGAAGGAGCCCAGAATGTAGATTTCATACAAACCCTTTGTGATGCATTGGGAATACCCTAAAGCACACTTTTAGGATGAAGAGTTTAGACCGAGGTCCCCTGGGGTCCGGGAGATGAGGGAAGTCTCCCCTCTTCGTGGACCAGACTGCAGTTCAGAATGATGCTGGCACAGGAAGACTCGGGGTGGGACTGTGCCCAGGAAATGGCTCTGTTACTGGGGGGAGGGTCAGCATGTGGGGCATCGTGGCCAACGTTGCTGCCAGGAGTGGAGAGGGGAGGAGACACAGTGCTGGCTGCAGCAGGTGATGAAGGCGCTTTGTGGTATCCTGGGTCCTTTCAGAAAAACCCGGGAAAGTTTTGACAACGTATGGCCTTACAACAATAATTCAAGACATGCATGTATACACACAGGCTTCTCAGGTGGCTCAGTGGTAAAGAGTCCATCTGCCAAGGCAGGAGACGCAGGTTCAAACCCTGGGCTGGAAGAGCCCTTGGAAGAGGAAATGACAACCCACTCTAGTATTCTTGCCTGATAAATCTCACCTACAGAGGAGTCTGGTAGGCTACAGTCCATGGGGTCGCGAAGAGTTGGACACGACTGAGCAACTGAACATGCACGCAAATGCATGCACACACAAGCGCGCGCACACACACACACGCACACACACACACACACACACACCTTCCTACCTTGAGAGGAAGAAAAAAAAAACGTGTTGGAAACATAGATGGGAAGTGAGTTCAGGGTGATAGAGGATATTAGAAATGGACAGGAGCAACATAAGGTCAGAGAGGTGGGTTGGTTCTGGAATATAAATCTCAGATGGGTAAAATTATTTTGATAGGCCATTGGCATTACTTGAAATTTTGTGAGCAGGGTAGAAGGGGGATCAGAACTCAGCTTTAGGAGAATGAATCAGGAGGTGATGTAATAGATGTTTTAGAGTGGAGAGAACCTAACATGTGAAGAGCTTGATGAGGAGTCTTTGGGTAATACTGGGATATCCCCTTTAGCACAGGGCATAGGTTTCTGAAAACAGGAGTGCTAATTGGATTGGTGCTGTAAAGACTCAATATAGCAAAACAGTGATTCAAACGATGGGTCTTGGAGTATGAGAACCACCAGAGAGAAGAGGGAGCTGAGGAGAAATAGGTGAAAGGGGGTCTTGGTAATGGGGAAAGGCTGGTATGATGGGAGAAGCTGGGCAGCTGGAAGGAAGGAGGGACTGTGTGTGGTTATGAAGTGTACTCCTGGGAGTGAAAGAGTTGCAGGTGATGATAAGGAACTGGAGAGAGAAGCGCTTTGGAGGTTAGAGAGTCAAAGATCTCAAGAATCAGGGTGTTTGGGACCGATCATGATGGTGGCAGGTCCTGCCAAAGTACAGATCTGAAGATTTCAGGGAATGAAGAACAGTGTCCTTGAGGGCAATAGATCACAGAGCTGAAGATGGTGCCGTGTGCCTCAGGGAGAGGGTGCTGGGCTTTTTTTTTTTTTCCATCTTTTAAAAAAGTTTTATTGGAGCATAGTTCTTTGCAAAGTTGCATTAGTTTCTACTGCACAGCAAAGTATCAGCTATGCTTATAGATACACATCAGTTCAGTCGCTCAGTCGTGTCTGACTCTTTGCGACCCCATGGAGTAACAGGGGATCTGCCTTTGGAGGACATCTAGTGCTAATTGATACTTTGTTTTCCTTGGGGTTAAGATCCAGCTGGACTTCTATACAAGCAGACTAATACCTTCAGATTTTCAAAATAGAGACAACATCTTCTTTCACGGAATACCATTACCACCACCACCATCAGACCAACACTGAGATTTACGATTGCCTTCTACACGAATACAGCATTAGTCAATTTCCATATAATATTTAATCCTCAAAGTGGCCTATGAGGTGATCTTTGTTAATTCATCTTATAGATGGAGAAACTGAGGTTTAGAAGGTTAATTAACCTTGCTCTAGGTCACACACCAAGATCTCTGCCCCGAGAAACTTGATGTACGTAGCATTGATAATTCACAGCACGGTTTTAGCAGTATCACGTTGGATGGTTCTCACAACCTCTCTGCTGTAGAGAAGGCAGATAGGCGTGCTCCTTGGAACAGTCAAGTGGCTGTCTCAGGGTCACCAGTGGTGCAGCCTAGCCTTTGGATTACTGACTAGTGTTTTCCATCAAACTTCACAGAAAGCTTCCATGTGAAAGGAAAGCCCTTTATTGATTAGTCCTGTGATGCAGCTGCAGGAGAGAGATGGGGATGGAGATGGGGAGTGGGGGATGGAAGGGAATTCAGAGAAAATCATTTTCATTTTCTCTTTTCTCACAGAGGTTTTCTCTGCCAGTCTGAGGCCTTTGCATCTGATTCTTGGGAAGCAAGAGATTGCAAGCAGGAACCCAGAATGTAGATTTCATACAAACCCTTTGTGATGCATTGGGAATACCCTAAAGCACACTTTTAGGATGAAGAGTTTAGACCGAGGTCCCCTGGGGTCCGGGAGATGAGGGAAGTCTCCCCTTTTCATGGACCAGACTGCAGTTCAGAATGATGCTGGCACAGGAAGACTCGGGGTGGGACTGTGCCCAGGAAATGGCTCTGTTACTGGGGGGAGGGTCAGGATGTGGGGCACGGCGGCCGACGTTGCTGCCAGGAGTGGAGAGGGGAGGACACACAGTGCTGGCTGCAGCAGGTGATGAAGGTGCTTTGTGGTATCCTGGGTCCTTTCAGAAAAACCCGGGAAAGTTTTGGCAACATATGGCCTTACAACAATAATTCAAGACATGCATGTATACACACAGGCTTCTCAGGTGGCTCAGTGGTAAAGAGTCCACCTGCCAATGCAGGAGACGCAGGTTCAATCCCTGGGCTGGAAGAGCCCTTGGAAGAGGAAACGACAACCCACTCTAGTATTCTTACCTGATAAATCCCACCTACAGAGGAGTCTGGCAGGCTATAGTCCATGGGGTCGCAAAGAGTTGGACACGACTGAGCAACTGAACATGCACGCAAGTGCATGCACACACAAGCGTGCGCACACACACACGTGCACACACACACACACACCTTCCTACCTTGAGAGGAAGAAGAAAAAAAAAGTGTTGGAAACATAGATGGGAAGTGAGTTCAGGGTGATAGAGGATATTAGAAATGGACAGAAGCAACATAAGGTCAGAGAGGTGGGTTGGTTCTGGAATATAAATCTCAGATGGGTAAAATTATTTTGATAGGCCATTGGCATTACTTGAAATTTTGTGAGCAGGGTAGAAGGGGGATCAGAACTCAGCTTTAGGAGAATGAATCAGGAGGTGATGTAATAGATGTTTTAGAGTGGAGAGAACCTAACATGTGAAGAGCTTGGTGAGGAGCCTTTGGGTAATACTGAGATATCCCCTTTAGCACAGGGCATAGGTTTCTGAAAACAGGAGTGCTAATTGGATTGGTGCTGTAAAGACTCAATATAGCAAAAGAGTGATTCAAATGATGGGTCTTGGAGTATGAGAACCACCGGAGAGAAGAGGGAGCTGAGGAGAAATAGGTGAAAGGGGGTCTTGGTAATGGGGAAAGGCTGGTATGATGGGAGAAACTGGGCAGCTGGAAGGAAGGAGGGACTGTGTGTGGTTATGAAGCACACTCCTGGGAGTGAAAGAGTTGCAAGTGATGATAAGGAACTGGAGAGAGAAGCGCTTTGGAGGTTAGAGAATCAAAGAACTCAAGAATCAGGGTGTTTGGGACCGATCACGATGGTGGCAGGTCCTGCCAAAGTACAGATCCTGAAGATTTCAGGGAATGAAGAACAGTGTCCTTGAGGGCAATAGATCATAGAGCTGAAGATGGTGCCGTGTGCCTCAGGGAGAGGGTGCTGGGCTTTTTTTTTTGCATCTTTTAAAAAATTTTTATTTTTATTGGAGCATAGTTCTTTGCAAAGTTGCATTAGTTTCTACTGTACAGCAAAGTATCAGCTATGCTTATAGATACACATCAGTTCAGTCGCTCAGTCGTGTCTGACTCTTTGCGACCCCATGGACTGCAGCACGCCAGGCCTCCCTGTCCATCACCAACTCCTGGAGTTTACTCAAATTCATGTCCATTGAGTTGGTGATGCCATCCAACCATCTCATCCTCTGTCGTCCCCTCTCCTCCTTCCCTCAAACTTTCCCAGTGCTAGGGTCTTTTCCAATGAGTTGGCTCTTTCTATCAGTTGGCCAAAGTATTGGATACACATATCCCCTCTTTTTTTGACTTCCTTCCCATTTAGATTACCACAGAGCACTGAATAGAGTTCCCCGAGCTATATAGTAGGTTCTCATTAGTTGTTTATTTTATACACAATAGTGTTATTGTTCAGTTGCCAAGTCCTGTCCGACTCTTTGCGACCCCATAGACTGCAGCAAGCCAGGATTCCATCCTTCACTATCTCCCAGAGTTTGCTCAAATTTATGTCCACTGAGTTGGTGATGTCATCCAACCATCTCA
This sequence comes from Cephalophus harveyi, assembly GCA_006410635.1. Taxonomy (NCBI): domain Eukaryota; kingdom Metazoa; phylum Chordata; class Mammalia; order Artiodactyla; family Bovidae; genus Cephalophus; species Cephalophus harveyi. The sequence goes on from SJYT01005583.1 coordinate 155,239, forward strand.
TCCTCTGTTGCCCCATTCTCCTCCTTCCCTCAGTCTTTCCCAGCGCTGAGGTCTTTTCCAATAAGTTGGGTCTTTGCACCAGTTGGCCAAAGTATTTGGAGCTTCAGCTTCCAATCAGTAGCAGCCCTTCAGTGAATATTCAGGGTTGAATATTAAGTAGTGTATGTATGTCAGTCCCAATTTCCCAATTTATCTCACCACCCCTTCCCGCCTTGATGTCCATAGGTTTTTTCTTTGTCTGTGTCTGTATTTCAGTTTTGCAAATAGTATCACCTGTACCATTTTTCTAAATTGTACATGCATGTGCTAATATATGGTATTTGTAGAGACATGGATGGACCTAGAGACTGTCTTATGGAGTGAAGTCAGAAAGGGAGCTGGGCTGTTCATGTAAGAAGGTGGAATAATGTCTGAGAGGTGCAGGTAGGATGATTCTAGACCTGACTCCCACTCCTGAATGACAGGGGTGTTGGGCGATTGGGGAGCTTCCCCTTGTGATGTTTCAGGGGAAGTAGGGTCCCCAGGGGACAGCTGTGCCAGGATAAGGGAATAAAGGGACATTCAGTGGAGAAGATAAGGATGTGAGGAATTTGTTAATCAGGGAATGGAGATTCCAGACAACAGGGGCAAGGACTGAGGAGAAATGTGAGTGTTAGAAACTGGATCAGGGTGAAGAAACGCCAAGCTATTGGGGAACAGGGGAAATGAAGAGGATAAACCACTAGCAGGCCTCAGGTTAGGAAGGCAGAGTCACGAGGCTGCACGTTTGCCAAGACGGCGGGTCCTGAGAGTCTGCTGAGGGTGAGGTGCTGGGGGCCCCCAGGGCTCATCTGCAGCCTGATGGGGGCCTGGGCTCTGGGTGGCGGTAGAATGGAGGGGTATCCTGCAGGCTCGCATGCTCCGAGTGCAGAGACAAAGTTGGGTGGGCAGCATGCTTTGAGCAATTGAGCCTGGATACCCAGCTCTGACAAGGCAATTTTGCTAAAAAACAATCTGTCACCTCCACCATAAACCCACTCACGTGGCTCCACCTCCCCTTCATCCCAAAGTAAAAGTGCTGGACATAGTTTACACCCCCTCCCCCAAACTGTGCCTTCTGGTTCCCCCTTTAGACTTCCTTTACAAATCATGTTCCAGCCATCCTGAGATGCTCATAATTTCCTCAACATATTCTGCAGCTTTTGATTAGAATTCTTTCCTTCCTACGCATCTTTCTCTGACCTCTATAGACCAGTGGCCTCCAGCTCAGGAATCTGCTCCTCCAGGAGGCCTTTCCTGACCACCTAATGTTGGATCAGATGCCTCATCTCTCATAGAACCTTTGCTATTATCAATACCCCCTTATTACCTCTATCATGGGATGTGGTCTCCTTTCTATAGAAAGCCTTCACTAACAGCACTTGCCTCTGAGAACCTTTCTAGGCAGACTCATACCTTATTCACCATCACATCCTCAGCATCTTTCATGATACCTTACAATAGAAGACTGCCCATTAAGTATTCAGAGAGTGATTGAGATTACAGGAGCTGAATTAGGTCAGTGCTGGAGGGAAGAAAATGAAGGCCTGGATTCCAGAGTCATAGAATTAGAGAACTGGCCAGAATTAGCAAATTTATCATCTGTGTGCATGTGTATATGTACACTTGTGAGTTCAGTGGGGAAGAAAGGAAGGTCTCAAAGTCTGACTTGGGGTTTTGAACCTGGGTCAGAGGTAAGATTGGAGTATCATTAACAGAAACAGAGGGGACAAATGGAGACGCAATGTTGAAAACAAAACCGTTGCCTTCAGGGTTGAGGCTCAGGTAAGAAACATAGATATAGAGAGACAACTGAAAGTGGTAACCTTGGGTGGAAGGTGATAAATTCAAATTAATGAAAATCAAGAGAGGAGAGACAGAAGTAAGTGACTGGCTAGGCTGTAATGGAAGAACAATCCCTGGAGATTCATGCTCTTCTCTTCAGGCATTTAGTAGAAAGAACAACAGCAACAATAACATCTCATCATACTATTATTACCTTCTTCAATACATGAATACTACAGATTGAGGCTTATTTTTTAAAAAAATGCTTATTTGGTCATGCTGGGTCTTAGTTGTGGCATGTGTGATCTAGTTCCCTGACTAGGGATTGAACCCAGGCCCCCTGCATTGGAGGCATGAAGTCTTAGTCACTGGACCACCAGGGAAGCCACCCTAGGCATATATATATAACATGGAATCTAAAAAAAGGATACAAATAAACTTACTTATGAAACAGAAAGAGACTCAGAGACATAGAAAACAAACTTATTGTTACCCAAAGGGGGAAAATTTAGCAGTTTGGGATTAACATATATATATACACACTGCTATTGCTGCTGCTGCTAAGTCGCTTCAGTTGTGTCCGACTCTGCATGACCCCATAGATGGCAGCCCACCAGGCTCCCCCATCCCTGGGATTCTCCAGGCAAGAACACTGGAGTGGGTTGCTATTTCCTTCTCCAATGCATGAAAGTGAAAAGTGAAAGTGAAGTTGCTCAGTCGTGTCTGACTCCTAGTGACCCCATGGACTGCAGCCTACCAGGCTCCTCCATCCGTGGGACTTGTCAGGCAAGAGTATGGAGTGGGTTGCCATTGCCTTCTCCATATACACACTACTATATATAAAATTCTTCCCTGGTGGTGCAGTGGTAAAGAATCTGCTGTCAATACAGGAGAAGTGGATTCAGTCCCTGGGTTGGGAAGATCCTCTGGAGGGGGAAATGGCAACTCACTGCAGTATTCTTGCCTGGGAAATCCCATGAATAGAGGAGCCTGGTGGGCTATCATTCATGGGGTTGCAAAGAGTCATACATGACTTAGCAACTAAACAATATCATGTATGAAATAGTCAACAAGGACCTACTTATAGCACAGGGCTACTAAGTCACTTCAGTCGTGTCCAACTCTGTGTGACCCCATAGACGGCAGCCCACTGGGCTCCCCCGTCCCTGAGATTCTCGAGACAAGAACACTGGAGTGGGTTGCCAGTTCCTTCTCCAATGCATGAAAGTGAAAAGTGAAGTCACTCAGTCAGGTCCGACTCTTCACGACCCCGTGGACTGCAGCCCACCAGGCTCCTCTGTCCATGGGATTTTCCAGGCAAGAGTGCTGAAGTGGGCACAGTATTCTTGCCTGGGAAATCCCATGAACAGAGGAGCCTGGTGGGCTATCATTCATGGGGTTGCAAAGAGTCATACATGACTTAGCAACTAAACAATATCATGTATGAAATAGTCAACAAGGACCTACTTATAGCACAGGGCTACTAAGTCACTTCAGTCGTGTCCAACTCTGTGTGACCCCATAAACGGCAGCCCACTGGGCTCCCCCGTCCCTGAGATTCTTGAGGCAAGAACACTGGAGTGGGTTGCCATTTCCTTCTCCAATGCATGAAAGTGAAAAGTGAAGTCAGTCAGGTCCGACTCTTCACGACCCCGTGGACTGCAGCCCACCGGGCTCCTCTGTCCATGGGATTTTCCAGGCAAGAGTGCTGAAGTGGGCTGCCATTGCCTTCTCCATAGCACAGGGAGCTATGGTCAATATTTTGTGATAACCTATAAGGGGAAAGAATCTGGAAAAAAAAAACTATAAAACTAGAACTTCCTTGGTGGCTCAGATGGTAGAGTCTGCCTGCCAATGCAGGAGACTCAGGTTTGATCCCTGGATTGGAAAGATCCCCTGGAGAAGGGAATGGCAATCCACTCCTGCATTCTTGCCTGGAGAATCGGATTGGACAGAGGGGCCTGGCAGGCTACGGTCCATGGGCTTGTATAGAGTCAGACATGACTGAGCGACTAACACTTTATGTATATAACTGAATCACTGTGCTGTATACCTGAAACTAATGTGACATTGTTAATCATCTATAACTCAATTAAAAAAAATTAGTAATCTTTGTTACCTCCTCTCAGCCTCCTCAAAATTTTATGAAGTATGCAGGGTAGATATTATTTTCATTTTGTGTGTGAGAATGAGACATGGTGATTATGCTGTCAATAGGGGCAAAATAGACTTCAGAGTGGGGCTCTTAGTTTCCAGCTATTGCTCATTCCCCTGACTACCCTGCTTCCCTCGGGGGAGGAGGGATTAGATTTCTCAGGGGTATAGTAGACCTCCACTTTATTCTAGTTTTTAGCACACTGGTGTTGGAAGTAACACCCGTGTGTCTGTGGCTCTCAGGTCTCCTCTGCCGCCCATGTCATAGAGAGAAGTCACTCTGGCAGTCTGCCACTCTGATGGCATGTGGCCATTTGTAACTGCAAGGTTGCAACTTGGCCAGCAGCCTCACAGTTTCATCCTTGAGTTCCTTCAGACCCTTGGGTGGGTGCCATCTACTCCTGGTAATTTATTTGTTTCTAAATTTGTCAATTAGATCTAAAGCATCTACTGCTTTACCACCACATTTTCTTTTCCCTTAATCCCTATGTTCTGAAAGATAATTTGTGACTAAGAATTTCTTTAGCATATTTCTCAGTAAGTACTTTATAAGTATAGTTGGAGTTTAAGTAGGACCAAGACTGAATTTATATTGGCTAAAGACTCAGAATATTTATCTGTTGAAATTTATATCCAAAAGAAAGTAGGGAGAAATATTCCTCTTCTCTCATCAAGAGTGTGGTTGAGGTTGGGATGGCATAGAAAAACAGCGATCTCTTACTCATGGTTGATATTTACCACCCTTCCCTCCCCTCCCCCTAGCATCTCCTATCCCTGTTATTCTCATCCTCCTAAAGAAACTGTTATGAAAAATGTCTACAAATGGTCTCCTGAATATCAGACTTAAATAGCTGGCATCTCTTTTGTTCTACTGGGATTTTTGGAAATGTTGGATGCATATTTCCAGGCCCAGATCCTAGGATTCATTCTTGATTCTTTTCTAACTCTTGTTTTCCTTATATTGTTGATGATCACATGTATATTTTCTTTTTTAGTTTGTTAATATGGTTAGTTGCATCGACTGATTTCTTTTTTTGAATGTTGAATCAACATCACATTACAGGGATAAAGTCTTCTTGGCCATAGTTTACTATCCTTTGTATATATTGTTGAGTTGTTAAAATTTTGTTTAGAAATTTCAGGGGAAATTTCATCTGTTTTCACGAGAGATTTTGTTTGGTCATTTTCTATGTGTGCTTTCTTTGTTTTGGGTATCAGGATAACATTGGTCTCATAGCCTCAGTTGAGAAGTATTTCCTCCTCTGAAATTTTGAGGAATTTGGTTTAGAATCAAACCAAATTATTTCTTTTTTTTGTTTGTTTTTTTGTTTTTTAATTTTATTTTTACTTTATTTTACTTTACAATACCGTATTGGTTTTGCCATACATTGACATGAATCCACCATGGGTGTATATTAGCTCCCAATCCCGAATCAAATTATTTCTTTAGCATTTGTTAGAATTCACCAGTAGAGCCATCTGGACCTGGGTGTTTTCTTTTTGGGAAGGCTTTTAAGTACAAATTCAATTTCTTTAATAGAGATAGGTCTAGTCAAGGGTACATTTTATTGTTATTATTATTTTTAAGAGATTATACAGATTCTTTTTTTTTTTTTCAAAATCGAATGCAGTTGATTTACAGTGTTAGTTTCTGGTGTACTGTTGAGTGGTTAAGATCATATATAGATAGCTTGTGCTTAGTCACTTCAGTCTTGTCTGACTTTGCGACCTTATGGACTGCAGCCCACCAGGCTCCTCTGTCCATAGGATTCTCTAGGCAAGAATACTGGAGTGGGTTGCCATGCCTTCTTGCAGGGGATCTTCCCGACCCAGGGATTGAACTTGTGTCTCCTGTATTGCAGGTGGGTTCTTCACCACTGAGACACCAGAGAAGCCATATATATAAATATAAATATATATATGTGTATATATTTCCAGATTCTTTCCCATGATAGGTTATTATAAGATATTGAATATAGTTCTCTGTTCTATGCAGTAGGTCCTTGTTGGCTATTTAATATATAGTAATGTGTATATATTTATCCCAAACTCCTAATCTATCCGTTCTCCACCCTTTTGCTCTTTGGTAACCGTAAGTTTGCTTTCTATGTCTCTGCGTCTGTTTCACAAATAAATTCATATGTGTCATATTTTAGATTCCACATATAAGTGATGTAATATGGAATTTGCCTTTCTCTGACTTACTTCACTTGGTGTGATGATCTCTAGGTTCAGCCATGCTATTGCAAATAGCATTCCTTCATTCCTGTTTATGACTGAAATAGTTCCGCATCTTCTTTATCCACTCATCTGTCGATGGACATTTAGGTTGTTTCCATGTCTTGGCTAGGGCTTCCTTGGTGGCTCAGTCGTAAAGAATCTACCCACCCATGCAAGAGACATGGGTTCTTTCCCAGGGTCAAGAAGATCTCTTGGAGAAGGAAGTGGCAACCTACTCGAGTATTCTTGCCTGGGAAATCCCATGGACAGAGGAGCCTGGGGGGGCTATAGTCCATGGGGTCACAAAAGAGTCGAACATGACTTAGTGACTGAACAATACCAGCAACAACAACGTATCTTGGCTATTATAAATAGTGTTGCTGTGAACACTGGGGTGCATGTTTCTTTTGAATTAGAGTTTTTGTCTTTTCCAGATATGTATCCTGGAGCAGGATTGCTGGTTCCTATGGCTGGATCGTAAGGAACCTCCATACTGTTCTCCGTAGTGGCTGTACCTATTTACATTCCCACCAACAGTGTAGGAGAATTCCCCTTTCTTTACACTCTCTCCAGGATTTATTTATTTATTTTTGGTGTGGTTTTATTTATTTATTTCTATTTTTTTTATTTGTAGACTTTATTATGATGGCCATTCTGACTGGTATGAGGTGACACCTCACTGTAGCTTTGATTTGCATTTCTCTGATAATTACCAATGTTGAGGGTTTTTTTTTAATGCCTATTGGCCATCAAGGGTGCATATTTATTGTTGAGTAAGGTTGATAGTTTGTGTCTTTCAAGATGTTTGTCTATTTCTTCTATGTTGTTGATTTTCTATGTATAAAATTATTCTTATTATCCTTTTGTTACCTATAGAATCTGTAATAATGTCTCCTCTTAGACCTGATATTGATACTCATGTTTTCTTTTTTTTCATTCCCTCTGCTCAGTGTTACTGGAGGGTTATCAATTTTATTACTTTCTTCAAAGAACCAGCTTTTGGTTTCATATTTTTTATATTTTCTATTTCCTTGATTCCTGTTTTGACCTTTACTATTCCTTGCTTGTGCTTATTTTGGGCTTAACTTGTTCTTCTCTTTCTAGTTTACTAAGTTTAAAACTGATGTAATTGATTTGTGACTTTTCTTCCTTTCTAGCATAGGTCTTTAGTGCTATAGATATCCCCTTAAGTACTATGTTAGCAGTATCCCATGATTCTTGTTTGCTGTGTTTTCATTTTAATTCAGCTCAAAATTCTTTCTAATTTTCCTTTTGGCTTCTTATTTGACACATGTGTTTTTTTAGAACTGTGTTATATAGTGTAGAAATATTTGGGGGATATTTTCCATATAACTTTCTATTATTGATTTGTTACTCCTTTGTGGCCACAGACATACTTTGTATAATTTGAATCCTTTACAGTTTATTGAGATGTATTTTATAGCACAGAATGCTTTTTTAAAATCAGAGGGATTATACTTTTGGGGATCACATTTATGATGGTCAGCCAGCAATGCCCTGGTTAGCAATTTACCGCTTTTCAGCAGTGACATCCAAGCAGCCCTCTCCTTATAAAACTCCCTTACTTCCTCTCTTCATCCTCCCAACCCTTTATATGCCTCAACTCAGAGAGGTCTTTCCCAGGGCAAGCCTGAAATTCACTTGCTTTATTTGATAGAACGGAAGGGAGGAGCATGGAGTTAGGCTGAATAAAGTTAGAAGAAAGGACACAAGGGCAAATAAAGAAGTAGCCCAAGGAAAACTGAACTGTGACTGTAAGAGGCATTTCATTTTAGAGCTCACAAACTGACTCAAGGCAATTCCAAAAAATATTTTGAGCAATGACAGCATTACTGGTTGAAGAGTTGTAGCCTTGGAGATCGCTTTGAATGACAGTACTCATTTGGATGTGTGAGGTCCCCGAGTGCTTTAGAAAAACATTAATCATTATTTTTTGCTAAACATGTAATTATTTTAGTGAACATTCCAAACTGAATGCAGTACAAGCATGAAACAATTTTCCTCTCTCTGATTATTGCTTTCCACTGAATTTCGTCCAACCTTCCTTCCTTAGAATGGTATCATAGATGTTTCCTCAGAGGTTTGTGATCATTTTCAATTATTAAAAGTCCAGTACAAAGAATCCACCTGCCAATGCAAGAGATACTGATTCGATCCCTGTGTTGGGAAGCTCCCCTGGAGAAGGAAATGGCAACCCACTCTAGTATTCTTGTCTTGGAAATCCCATGGACAGAGGAGCCTGGTGAGCTACACAGTTCAGGGGTTGCAAAGAGTCAGACATGACTGAGCAACTAAACAGCAACAGACTTATTTAAATTCCTGTCCCCTTTCCTAGACTGACCCTAGTGGAGGGATCTACTGTGAGGATGAGGCCAAGACCCTCCTTTGTAGTCTTTTTATCCTCAAGCCTGTTGGAAACAGGGACTGAGATGAACAGACAGACACATAGCACATATTCAACCATTGCTTATCATCCTGCTCAGTCAAGTGAGGTGTGTGTGGGTGGTGACAGAGAAGCGGGGGGAACCCAGAGAATCCTGTAGAGAAATTGGAAAGCCTGCCTACAGGGAAGCCTGGCATCATGCTTCCCAGGTGAACGTCTGCTTCTCCAGAGGTGTTGATGATCTGCATGCGGTAGAATTAACCAAGGTGACCTGCAAAGTTTTTCCTTTTGACCTGCAGGGATCTCTCGTATTCTTAAATACAACAGTGGATGTTTAGTCAAACTTGTATTTGTTTGTGTGTCTTGCTGTCTCCCTCTCATTCATTTTTTACTTGCTCAAAATAGTCATCAGTAAGCAGATATTCAACAGGGGAAGAAAGGGCACTTTCCTTTTCTTTTTTTACTGAGTAGTTATTTAAAAAAAAAATATTTGATTTTTGGCTGCACAATTTCTTTGTTGTTGTGTGAAAGCATTCTCTCATTACAAAGAGCAGGGGCTACTCTTTGCTGCAGTGTGTGGGCTTCTTATTGCAGAGCACAGGCTCTAGGGTATGGGCTCAGTAGTTGCAGCACTCGGGCTTAGCTGCTCCCAGGTATGTGCGATCTTCCCTGACCAGGGATCGAACCCATGTCCCCTACATTGGCAGGGAGATTCTCAACCCTGGGACCAGCAGGGAAGTCCCTACTTTTCCTTTTTTGCTGGTATCTTCAGTCTCTAAAAATGCTTCCCTTTGAGTCCCTATATTTGTCATGGAAGATGATAAGGGAAGGGGAAGACCATGTACTCTCTCCTTTAATGTAACAATCTGTACGGGCTAAGCTCTGTCATGGTAACAAACTCCCCAAAGTGTTAGGAGCTAAACACAACCAATAAAAATCTCGCAAGTTACTAGTCCATCCTAGTTGGTAGGGAGGCTCTGATCATCACTGCCGACATAGAAGCTACCACTTGAATGGTGCCAGCACTGTGTCAGGGAGAGAGAAGGGCGCTGGAAGGTCTCACACTCACCGCTTGCTATTCTGGCTGAGAATGACTCATGGTCTATAACCAGTCATATAGTCCTATCTTAACAAAAGAGTCAGGATGTGCAGCCCTACTGTGTGCCCCAAAGGGAAAAGAACCAGAAAATTCCACTGACAGCACGTCACCACTATGTTGGTCTCCATGGAATGTCGTCCAGTGCTTCTCTCTCCACTCACATATCCCCAGTCTCCGCTTGTAGACAGTTGGGAGGTAGAGGTGGCACATAGATGGATGAGGCTATGGCTAAGGCAGGAAGATTCTTATTCCGCCTATTGTCATATACACATTTATGGGCATATGAATGACACCTGCTATGGCAAGTAAAGTTCAAGACTACTTATCGGGATGGAAAACCTTAGGTTTGTAGATTCACCCCAACACAGGGCTATTTGAATACAGCCTCCATTATACATTATAGTTATTTGAAGAACATTGTATGAAAAACAATGTGGCAGAGACTAAATGGAGGAGCTTCAATGTAGACAAGATCTGGTTTATACATGTTAAGACCCAGGTACATTGCATATGCTTCCTGCTAGCTCAGTGGTAAAGAATCCACCTGCCAATGCAGGAGACATGGGTTCAATCCCTGGGTCAGGAAGATCCTCTGGAGAAGGAAACGGCAACCCACTTCAGTGTTCTTGCCTGGGAAATCCCATGGACAAAAGAACCTGGCAATTTCAGCCCATGGGGTCACAGAGTCAGACATGATTTAGTGACATGTTATTTAGTCGGACATGACTAAATAACAACAAAATGTTCCATATAAGCTAAGAGTCAATGTGAGTCCAAGGGCTGTGTTGGAGCTATAAAACTTGGTGAAATGGTAGTTTAAGAAAGCTGAAATTCTTTATACTTTACAAATACCTGACTGGTAAATAGTATGATTGCAATGTCTAGACTTGTGACAGGGATTTCTATTGAGAAAAGTGGATAAGAGCAAAAGTTAGCAAGCAACAGCTGAAAAATAAGCCTTGCAAATCTTTACCACCTAAACATGGTGCTTCTGCAGCTTTTAATTTGTTGTTTTTGTTGTTGTTAACATAGGGCCGTTATGTCATTTCTCCCTGCCAGGCATCTCCTTATCTTTTGATATCTTTGTTCCAGGATATTTTCTGTGTAAAAAATGGGCCCATTTCTTGACTCTCCCCAGACCAGTGTAGCCCAGTCATTTCTCCCCTGTTTGAATCACTGCCATCAGAGTCGCTGCCACACAGCTCTTCCTTCTCTGAGCCCCAGTGGCTGAACTGGGTGGTAATTCGAGAGCAGGAGCCCGCACTGTGGTTGAAACCCTACCTTGTAAGGAACTTACTGATGTTAGAGCAAGCGAAGGACAAAAGAGGCTCTGTTAGAGGTGTTTGGGAGCTAACAGGATTGTGTGAAAGACTGTTGTTCTGCTCTCTTAGGCATATTTTTACTATAAATGAGACATTTCAGTAACATTTTCATTTTTGGTTGTAGAGGGAGAATGATATGTTGATTTTTGGAATCTGGGTCTTAGACACACAGATTTCAGCTTCTGGGCTGCACAAGTCAGCTCAGGAAAGATAGGTGTGGGGGAGGAGAAAGCGAACAAGCCTTAATCCCTTCCAATTCCTACATTACAGTGTTTCAGCAAATATTTTGCAAAAGGATTTTCTGGATGAACTTCAAACTGAAAGAGGTTCACTTTTGTGGCTCAAAGAGCCAAGCAAATGATTCTTTTTTTCTTTAAAGGAAATGAACATTGTTTCGAACTGACATTTAAACCTCTATTCTCTTACTAGTCTGTCACATTGCTTCATATGTTTTGGTCAGACACACTTCCCAGAAGAAAAGGATGTTTATAGGACTGTAGGAATGTGGAGTCCTGGTGTCTGTCATTTTCTGCTTATATAAAAATTCTAATAATAGGGCTCAGAACCCTGACCAGCTTCTGCCTCTCTTATGGATTTGGTAGCTCCCATGGAAATAGCAATTTAAAAGATGAATAGACTTTCAGTAAGAATAACTCTACCTAGAGATCTTTTCAACTCTGTCTCCTCTTTTTGCCTGGAGTCTGAGACACTAAACCCAAGGGTTGTTTGAGACAGTTTGGGATTTTTATTCCATTTTATTGCTCACAAAAATACATTGGCTTTTTTCAGACTACATTCAGAAAATTTCAGGCTACCTAGCCAGATTTACAAAAAATTCTTTATTATTCTTATTGTTTAAAAATATTTTTGGCAGTGTCATGTGGCATGTGGAATCTTAGTTCCCTGACTAGGGATTAAGCCAGTGGCCCCTGCATTGGGAGTGCAAGAGTCTTAACCCCTGGACCACCAGGCAAGTCCCATAACCAGACTTTTGATCTGTAAGTGCAGTCTTCATAACAAGGAGTCCTTTAGTCTACCTGTTATAATCTCAGGAGTCTAAATCAGCAGTCAGCAGACTACAGACTGTAGACGACATCAGCCCACCAACTTTTGGTGACTAAACCAGGAACATAGCCCTACTTCTTCTTTACATACTGCCTTCAGTTGCCTTCTTGCTATAATGGCAGAGTTGGATAGTTGCAACAGAAAACATTTTGGCTCAGAATCTTCAGGCGGAGACTGCTGAATTAATTATTCTCCTGACTTCGTGAGTGTTATTACATGAGTCTGAGAAGGGCCCTCTTAGGTTTTATTTTATCCCCATCTCCAACCTCCATTCCCTGCTTTCCCAGAGGCAATTATCTCCTTTTAAAATGTGTATCATTTTGTTTAAGCATATTCTTAGAAACTGTTTGTTTTTGTTTTGTATGCATGTATTTTTGGTTTTTGAAAAGCATGTATATTTTGTACTCATTATATTTACGACTTTTCCACTATGCTGTAAGATCTCTTCTTGTTGGTGCGTGTATATGTATCGTTGCCTCTAGCACACAGTGAGTATCCTCCACATTTAACTTACTCCCTGACCCAGTGATGGACGACCCAGTGATGGACGACCAAGTTCAGGCCACTGTGCACAGCCTACTAGGTTGCCACCTGCACAACTCCACAAGCTGCCGCTGACATACCCTGCAAATAGTTTACAGTGAACATCTTGAACACATCCTTTGGACCTGTGTGAAAATTCCTTTCGGCTATATAACCTATGAACAGATTTGTCAGGGCATAAGATACGTGCATTTAGTTTTGTACGTAATGCAAGACTGTTTCCTCTGAAAATACCATTGGTCTCCATTCCCCCCAGCAATATAAAGGAATTCCAGTATACGTGTATTCTCTGCCCCAGTACTTGAAATCATCCAGTTTTCTAATGTTTGCCAGTCTAATTGGTAGGGTGAAATCTCAGCGTTGTTTTAATTTGCATGCTTCTGACTACTGATGAGTTTGAGTATCTCTTGATATGCTTCTCAGATTTTTGATTTCCTCTTTTATAAATTGTCTATTTATATTAGTTGCCCATTTTTCTAATGGAGATGCTCTCTTCTTGAATTTACTTTGAAGTTCTACTTTCTAGATATTAATTCCTTAGAGTTTTAAGTATGGAGGATGTCTGTCTTCTAGCCTAGTTCCTGATGTCATTCAGTGCATGTGTTGATATACGACAGAAACAAACACAATATTGTAAAGCAATTATCCTCCAATTAAAAATGAATTTTAAAAAGAAATAATTTTGTTGCCATATAATTCATTGAGTTTTTGTTTTAGGATTCAAACTTGGAAAATTTATTTAGACAGTTCTATACTCTTACAGACCACCTGACCTGCCTCTTGAGAAACCTGTATGCAGGTCAGGAAGCAACAGTTAGAACTGGACATGGAACAACAGACTGGTCCCAAATAGGAAAGGAGTACGTCAAGGCTGTATATTGTCACCCTGCTTATTTAACTTCTATGCAGAGTATATCATGAGAAACACTGGGCTGGAAGAAGCACAAGCTGGAATCAAGATTGCCAGGAGAAATATCAATAACCTCAGATATACAGATGACACCACCCTTATGGCAGAAAGTGAAGAGGAACTAAAAAGCCTCTTGATGAACGTGAAAGTGGAGAGTGAAAAAGTTGGCTTAAAGCTCAACATTCAGAAAACGAAGATCATGGCATCTGGTCCCATCACTTCATGGGAAATAGATGGGGAAACAGTGGAAACAGTGCCAGACTTTATTTTTTTGGG
>SJYT01005583.1:169050-225011 GCA_006410635.1 Cephalophus harveyi
ACACCACCCTTATGGCAGAAAGTGAAGAGGAACTAAAAAACCTCTTGATGAACGTGAAAGTGGAGAGTGAAAAAGTTGGCTTAAAGCTCAACATTCAGAAAACGAAGATCATGGCATCTGGTCCCATCACTTCATGGGAAATAGATGGGGAAACAGTGGAAACAGTGCCAGACTTTATTTTTTGGGCTCAAGAATCACTGCAGATGGTGATTGCAGCCATGAAATTAAAAGACACTTACTCCTTGGAAGGAAGGTTATGACCAACCTAGATAGCATATTGAAAAGCAGAGACATTTTTTTTTGCCAACAAAGGTCCATCTAGTCAAGGCTATGGTTTTTCCTGTGGTCATGTATGGATATGAGAGTTGGACTGTGAAGAAAGCTGAGTGCCAAAGAATTGATGCTTTTGAACTGTGGTGTTGGAGAAGACTCTTGAGAGTCCCTTGGACTGCAAGGACATCCAACCAGTCCATCCTAAATGAGACTAGTCTGGGTGTTCATTGGAAGGAATGATGCTAAAACTGAAACTCCAGTACTTTGGCCACCTCATGAGAAGAGCTGACTCATTGGAAAAGACCCTGAAGCTGGGAGGGATTGGGGGCAGGAGGAGAAGGGGACAACAGAGGATGAGATGGCTGGATGGCATCACCGACTCAATGCACATGAGTTTGTGTGAATTCCAGGAGATGGTGATGGACAGGGAGGCCTGGCATGCTGTGATTCATGGCGTTGCAAAGAGTCGGACATGACTGAGCGACTGAACTAAACTGATGCTCGTACATCACGAAAACATTCTTCTGTATTTCTCATATGCGATATTAATTAGGGATTCCATTTTATTTTTCTCTAGCAAATCAATTTCAGCCAAATGACTAAATAATTCTTTCTTCACTGATATATAGAACTATTTTAGTGTGTATTATAGTCCTATAAGCACTTCCCCGATGGCTCAGCAGTAAAGAATCTGCCTGCATGCAAGACACATGGGTTTGATTCCTGGGTCAGAGAGATCCCTTGGAGAAGGAAATGGCAACCCACTTCAGTATTCTTGCCTGGGAAATCCCATGCACAGAGGAGCCTGGCGGGCTAGTCCATGGGGTCACAAAAGAGTTGGATACAACTTAGCGACTAAACGACAAAGCATGTCCTATAATGTCACAGATCTCTGAGGTTTCTCTTCAGTTCCTTGGTCTATTTACCTGTTTTTATTTTAATGCCAGAATTATTAAAAAACTGTCATCTTATAATGATATATGCAGGACAAGTCCTTTCTACTTAGTCTTCTCTTTTAACAACGATTTGTACATTGATATAGATAGTTTTCCTTTTACATGTTGTTTTCAGTTGCCACGTTGTGTCTGACTCTTCGTGACCCCATGGACTGCAGCATGCCAGGCTTCCCTGTCCCTCACCATCTCCAGGAGTTTGCCCAAGTTCATGTCCATTCAATCGATGATGCCATACAACACCTTATCCTTTGTCTCCCTATTTTTCTTCTACCTTTAACGTTGTCCAGCATCAGGGTCTTTTCTAGTAATTCAGCTGTTCACATCAGGTGGCCAAAGTATTGGAACTTCAGCATCATTCCTTCCAAGGAGTATTCTGGGTTCATTTCCTTTCCAAGGCACTCTCAGTGTCTTATCCAGCACCACAGTTCGAAAGCATCAATTCTACGTCGCACAGTCAAAGGCTTTAGTGTAGTCAATGAAATAGTGATGTCGCTCAGTCGTGTTCGACTCTTTGCGACCCCACGGACTATAGCCCACCACGCTCCTCTGTCCATGGGATTTTCCAGGCAAGACTACTGGAGTGGGTTGCCATTTCCTTCTCCAGAGGATCTTCCCGACCCAGGGATTGAACCCAGGACTCCCACATTGTAAGCAAGGCTCTTTACCATCTGAACCACTAGGGAAGTCCAAAGTGTTAGTTGCTCAGAGGTGGATGTTTTTCTGGCATTCCCTTGCTTCCTCTATGATCCAGTGAATTTTGGCAGTTATCTCTGGTTCCTCTGCTTTTTTCTAAACCCAGCTTGAACATGTGAGTTCTCAGTTCATGTAGTGCTGAAGCCTAGCTTAGACAATTTTGAGCATAACCTTCCTGGCATGGGAGATTAGTGCAGTTATTTGGTGGTTTGAACATTTTTTAGTACTGCCCTTCTTAGGAATTAGGGTATGTTTGTTATGTTTCATGGAAATTTGAGTTAAGGTTTTATTTTGATTGCTTTAATTTAAATATTAATTTGGAAGTAATCCACATTTTAGACTATTAAATCATCCTATCTAAGAGCATGGGATCTCTTCATTTATTTATTACATGCACATTATCCTCCTCTATGTCCTTTGTGTTTTATGTTATTTTTATAGAGGTCTTGTATTCTTGCCTGGAGAATCCCATGGACACACAAGCCTAGTAGGTTACAGTCCACGGGGTCGCAAAGAGTCGGACACGACTGAGCGACTTCACCTCACCTCACCTCACCTTGTATACTTTCAGTGATGTTGACTTTTAGTTACTTTGTAGCTGTTGATATTGCAATTGGTATTTTTCACTGTTCAAAATGACATTTTCAGTTGGGTTTTACTAGTATAGGGACATTTCTTTGACTTTTGTAGGTTGATCTAGTATCTGGCAGCTGTTGATTGTGTTGATTTTTCTAGGTAGATTATCACATTTATGAAGAAGACAATTTATCATCTTCCAATCCTTATACCTCTTATTTTCTTTCACTTTCTTTGCAACATTGACCTCTTATACTAAGTTGAATTAGTAGAGATGATAGAATACATCACCATAGGAGTAACACCTTATCAACTGCTTTTTCAGAATCAATGGATATTATTATACAATTATTGTTTATTGATATTTTATAATGTATATATAGCTATATATATTTAATTACAATATAGTGGATTTACAGTGTTAGTTTCAGGTATATAGCAGAGTGATTCAGTTATACGTATCTATGTATTTTCAGATTCTTTTCATTATAAGTTACTATAAGTTGTTATAGGATATTAAATGTAGCTCCTTGTGCTAATCAGTAGGTTCTTGTTATTTATCTATTTTTGATATAGTAGTGCGCATCTGTTAACTCAAACTCCTAATTTATTTCCCCCTTCCCCCTTTGATAACTGGTAAGTTTGTTTTCTATATCGGTGAGTCTATTTTATAAATAAGTTCATTTGCATCATTTGTAAAGATTCCACAAATAAGTAATACCATGTGATAATTGTGTTTCTCAGTCTGGCTTGCTTTGCTTAGTATGATAATCTCTGGGTCCATCCATGTTGCTGTACCTGTCATTATTTCATTCTTTTTTATGGCTGAGTAGTATTCTATTGTGTGTGTGTATATATAATACACAATATATATATATATATATACAAACACCGCATCTTCCATGTCTTGGCTATTGTAAATAGTGCTGCTATGAACATTGGGGTGCATGTATCTTTTTGAATTAGAGCTTTGGCATTTCCAGATATATACCCTGGAGCGAGATTGCAAGATCATATGGTAACTCTATGTTTAGTAAGGAACCTCCTTATTGTTGCTCTGTATTTTTCTTCATTCTGATCATGATAAATTATGTTGTTAGATTTTTGATGCATCACTGGTTAATTTCACTTGAGCTTGATACACATATATCATTGTTGATTCTGCTAGCTTCTCTTTTGTATCCTTGTATTGAAATTTATAAGTGAAATGACTCTAGAATTGTCTTTGCTTATGTTTATCTAGTTTCAGAATCAAAATTACATTTTCCCATAAGATGAACTAGGTGAAGTTTCCCTCTTTTGTTATTTTTTTAGAAGCAGTGCTTAAAACTGGGGTTCATCATCCCTTGATAATTTTATAGAACTCTTCCATAAACTATCGTGCTAGTTTTGGGATAGGAAAGTCATTGAATTTCGTTTATAGGTCTTAACTGGTTTCTTTAAGGTCCCCAAATCTTGTTGCTATAATTTTGATAGTTACAAATTTTTAGTCTTCTATTCATCAGTGTTTTCAAATATACTCACCAACAGCTGTTTCTTAATGTCTTCCTTCCTTACTCCCATCCATCCATCCTAATTTCATGAAGAGGGCATGCAACTTTCCTCTTTTTTTCCCTTGATCAGTATTGTAAGAGATTTATATTTAATTTTCATTATGAGACAGGCAAATTGTCTTTTGAATTTGTTAATCTTTCATTGTGTGTGTCCTCTATTTCTTTGATTTTTGCCCTATTATTATTTCCTTAGTTTTCATTTCCTTGAGTTTGCTCTAAGGCTCTTTCCCCAACTTATTTAGTTATATGTGTAGCTAATTTACTTCTAACCTTTCTTATTTCCTGATGATTTATTTAAACGTATAAATTTTTCTCTAAGCATGACCTTACTAGTGTCCTGCATAATTTGACAAGTGGTATTTTAATTATCATTCAGTCCTGAATATTTCTAAGCTTCCTTTACCACTTCCTGTTTAACCCAAGAATTATTTGATAAAGTGTGATTTCATTTATACAAAAATGTAAGTTATCGTTTTGCAGATAATTTCTGTTTCATTGTTGTTGAAGTCTGATATTGTTCTTCAGTAATATATTGAGATTACTTTAATGATCTGATATGTGGCCTATTTTTGTAACTAGGGTGTGATAAAAGCTATATTCTTTATTTATTGTTCCCATATATATTCCGTATATACTTAGCGTGTGTGTGTTCAGTTGCTAAGTTGTGTCTGACTCTTTGCGATCCCAGAGGCTGTAACCCTCCAGGCTTCTCTGTGTATGGGATTTCCCGGGCAAGAATTTTTCTATCCCTGACTCTTCCCTCTAATAACGCACAATACATCGGCATGCACTTATGTTCTTATCTTTGTCTCCCTACCTTCTTGGCTGTTAATTAGAATTGACAACAGGTTTCTGTGATGTGTAAATATCCATCACAATTCAGGATACAAAATAAGCATCTGATGACATTGTTCCTTTTTCTCCTTTAAAGGAAGTCTGTTTCCTTTAAAAGAAAAAGTTTGTCTACTGTCATCCCGAAACTAATGTCATTAACGGAAAGTTTTTCTGCTAAGATAATCAGTATCAACTGATTCATTTATTGAACTCCTATAAGGCGTTATAGCACATAAAAAAGAAAATGACACATGTACATCTGAAGAAAGGTACCTCTATGCTGTTATTTAACTGTGACAGATAAAGATGTTTGTGGCAGTCTATATGACTTGGCTTGGGGCTTCCCAGGTGGCAACAGTGGTTAAAGAACCCGCCTGCCAAGGCAGGAGTGGTAAGAGACACGGGTTCGATCCCTGTGTTGGGAAGATCCCCTGGAGGAGGGCATGTCAACACACTCCAGTATTCTTGCCTGGGAAATCCCATGGGCAGAGGAAACTGGTGGGCTACAGTCCATAGGGTCTCAAAGAGTTGAACACAACTAAGTGACTTAGCATGCAGATGTCTCGACATATGTAAAGCATGGGTATGAAGACATAGAAGGCACAGACTAAGCTTTAATTCCTCTTTCTCTTGTTCATAGGGTCTTCCTTTGCTTACTCAACAACGGTCAGATAGAAATCTTTAAAATCCCTCATCATGACATCTAATTATGGTTGAGATTTAAAATCAAGTGACTGCTATCTATTTTAATAAATACATTTTCTGTGAAAGATGTCTAAGATAAGTTTATTCTTGTAGCCTCAGGATCCTGATAGACACAGGGATTCTACACCACATATTGGGTTTTATAGCTCAGACTCTTCTGGGATTTCTAACCCAGGGTGGAACTCTCACTCATACTCAGTGGAGTAGCTCCCTGGAATTTTTTTTTAGTAACAAGGTGCTAATTTAGTAATAGCCCTGAGCATTTGTGAATATCCTGTTATAGATGTTTTATAAGCATTAACCATTTAATCCTTTACAACTGGAAAGGTCGATGCATAATCCCAATAATTCACTTGGGGAAACTGAGGATCTTCAATAACTCACCGAAGTCAGGTAACTAGCACAGGACAGAGCTGGGGTCTGAACTTGTCTGTGCTGACTCTGTACTGCAGCTGCTCCAATACGACTTAAAACTGGAAAACTTCTACACACTTCTGAATCTCTTTCTTTTATTTCAACCTATTGTAAGGGGCTCACTTACACACCTTACCAAGTGCACGCATACATGGCCAAAAAGGGTCAGCACCCATCAAAAGCATTTCACTTGTGATCTGAAATCCTATTGAAACACCGATCTCCTGAGAGAGGTAATGCTGGAGGGTTATGGCATTTCTTGGTTTCTTGATTACAATAATTTGGCCTATATTTCCTTATTTGTTTTTCTTTCCCTAGTGCTCAGGTAGAGGATAGGGCTGGGGGTAGGAGCTAGGCAGGGGAGGCAGGTCTGGCTTTACTTTTATTGGCTGTGAGGACCATGAAGAGCTTAAGGGGAGCAGACTTTCTTGCTAAAGTTTGTTACCAGCACTGCCTTTTGGGAGGGGGTGAGTGGGATGCAGGGAGGCCTGGGTTTGGACAGCCTTGATGGGTGAGGAGAAGATGCTGGGGCAAATGATGAGAGGAGGCCTCTCTGTTTCTGTTTATTATGAATCATTTCAAAAAGGTAAAGGCAAGAGACGGAGACTGTAATGGTGAAAAGGAGAGAGCACAGCCCGGAGCCCAGGCTCAGCTTCCCAGGGCGTCTCCATCTGTCCCGGGGAGGCTGGTGCCTGCTGTCACTGACTCTTGCTCCCGAAGCCAATCTCTCTCTTAAGAGGCTCTGAATCTCCCAAGAACCAAGGAGCGCAGTACATATTCCTGAAAGTCACAGTGACAGGTGGGAATGTAGCCAAATGCCCCACACCATCCATTTATCATTCCATGTAACGGGCTGCTGCTCGGCAAGGTTCCTGTGGGCCAACTCTCCCAGCCAGTTCCTTAGCATCCCCACCTTCTTCAGGAAGCTGACAGTTTTACCTTGACCGACCTTGGGGTGGGATTGTGAACAGTTTCCAAGAAGTGGATCAACTGTGTCAGAGACTCTGCCTAGTGTTTTATTTTGTGCTACACATACAGAGTAAACTCATTTCATTTCCACAATAACTCTTTACTGAAAGTTAGATATAATTTTCCCTATTTTACAGGAACTGAGGTCTAGGAAGTTAAGTGAGTTCCCTAAGACTCCTCAGGATGAGTAAGTGGTAAGAGTGGGATTCAAACTCATCTTTGGCTCCTTGTCTTCTCTCTGGTGACATGGATCTCTCTCAGCTGTGCTGTTCACCCCAGTGAGAGGACAGTGCCTCCCTAGCCCTTTAGAAATGTGAACAATAATGATAATGATGAACAAGGATGGTGATCATCCCAGCAAGAATGAATAAACCTACCATTGAAAGCTCTTGGAATTTGTTTGAATTTCCTCTTGTCTGAGTTACAGAAATTAATGAGCTACTAGATCTGGACCTGGTGTGCCTTGATAAAAGGACTTATTTTTAGTGCTTTAGCATTTAAAAGGATTTGTTATAATTTCATGCTTATAATAACACTAAATAAGGGCCTGTATTTGTCTAGCATAATTGGAAGAAGCAAAGGAAAGGCGAAACAGTTACTTCCAAACAAATGGCATGACTGCTTCTTGCGAGAAGTTGGAAGATAGAGAAACCCCTCAATGAAACAAACACCAGGGCTTTAATTATCCTCCATGGAGAGCATTTCCCACAGACCAGAGATGGCCTTTAGACAGCACTGCCTTTTGGGAGGGGGTGAGTGGGATGCAGGGAGGCCTGGGTTTGGACAGCCTTGATGGGTGAGGAGAAGATGCTGGGGCAAATGATGAGAGGAGGCCTCTCTGTTTCTGTTTATTATGAATCATTTCAAAAAGGTAAAGGCAAGAGACGGAGACTGTAATGGTGAAAAGGAGAGAGCACAGCCCGGAGCCCAGGCTCAGCTTCCCAGGGCGTCTCCATCTGTCCCGGGGAGGCTGGTGCCTGCTGTCACTGACTCTTGCTCCCGAAGCCAATCTCTCTCTTAAGAGGCTCTGAATCTCCCAAGAACCAAGGAGCGCAGTACATATTCCTGAAAGTCACAGTGACAGGTGGGAATGTAGCCAAATGCCCCACACCATCCATTTATCATTCCATGTAACGGGCTGCTGCTCGGCAAGGTTCCTGTGGGCCAACTCTTCCAGCCAGTTCCTTAGCATCCCCACCTTCTTCAGGAAGCTGACAGTTTTACCTTGACCGACCTTGGGGTGGGATTGTGAACAGTTTCCAAGAAGTGGATCAACTGTGTCAGAGACTCTGCCTAGTGTTTTATTTTGTGCTACACATACAGAGTAAACTCATTTCATTTCCACAATAACTCTTTACTGAAAGTTAGATATAATTTTCCCTATTTTACAGGAACTGAGGTCTAGGAAGTTAAGTGAGTTCCCTAAGACTCCTCAGGATGAGTAAGTGGTAAGAGTGGGATTCAAACTCATCTTTGGCTCCTTGTCTTCTCTCTGGTGACATGGATCTCTCTCAGCTGTGCTGTTCACCCCAGTGAGAGGACAGTGCCTCCCTAGCCCTTTAGAAATGTGAACAATAATGATAATGATGAACAAGGATGGTGATCATCCCAGCAAGAATGAATAAACCTACCATTGAAAGCTCTTGGAATTTGTTTGAATTTCCTCTTGTCTGAGTTACAGAAATTAATGAGCTACTAGATCTGGACCTGGTGTGCCTTGATAAAAGGACTTATTTTTAGTGCTTTAGCATTTAAAAGGATTTGTTATAATTTCATGCTTATAATAACACTAAATAAGGGCCTGTATTTGTCTAGCATAATTGGAAGAAGCAAAGGAAAGGCGAAACAGTTACTTCCAAACAAATGGCATGACTGCTTCTTGCGAGAAGTTGGAAGATAGAGAAACCCCTCAATGAAACAAACACCAGGGCTTTAATTATCCTCCATGGAGAGCATTTCCCACAGACCAGAGATGGCCTTTAGGAACACACAGTCCCACCCAGCTAGGCTGGGAGTGTGTGGGTGGCTATGGGGGTTAGAAGGCGGGGCAGGTCAGTTAAGGAGTGATGCTGTCCGTGAACAGCTTACTTGAGTTGCCTTAGGACCGGAGAGAAGGCACAGGAGTGCCGGTCCTTCCCTTTTTTTTGACTGTCTCGGGGATGATTTATTGACCTGTCCTTTTGTCTTTAACCTCACTGTCTTCGAGGCCTCTGAGAACACGGTGGCTGAAATAAAGAAGGATGGGAGAGGGTTAAGGCCTAGGATGTAGTAAATGGACTACTCTCCCAGACTGCCAGATCAGCCCAGGGTCACTAAGTCTCATCCGTCCCTTGCTCTCTGCTCGGAGCCCTTTTGTTGAGCACCCTCCTTACACGCAGCACCTGGGGCCCCGCCCCTCTCGTGGCCACACCCCTTTCGTGGTCACACCTCTCCCCCTAATCTGCACCCAGTCCTTCATCTGCCAGTCTCTTTCTCCCACAGTAAAATTTTTTGCTCTCTTTGTGCATTTGCATTTCTGCTGACTGCTAAGATCAGTTTAATTTCATGGGTGTCATTTCCTTCAAGAAATCTCTCTCTGAGCAGCAGCCCATCGAATCCCCGATAAAACATATTTTCCTACAGTAATGATTTTATGGGCCCATAAGTCATGAATTTATTATGATCTCAGCTCCTGCTGCTGATTGCTGTAAAATGCAAAGTAATTAACAGCGAGCGGTAGCAGTTATTCCCACCTGGTAACGTGTTCTTCGTTCGCTGATGGGTTTGATTAAAGTAATGACTAAAGAGTAAAGCCCCGCTGTAAAATATTAGCATGATTAATACTGTATCCTAAATAAGAAACAAAACTAACGGGCACGGTCGGAGAAATTAAAAAAAAAAAAAAAAGTATACACGCAATCCTTCCTCTTCCACCCTCTCCCCCTCCCTTAAGCAATTGTTCTGGCTCATTTAGGGTAAGTCTTGCTTCCATTAAATAATGTATGGCTTCCAAGGCTAGGGGCTGGCTAACAGAGCATGTTGCACACTTTCCATAACATCTTAAGTGCTGGTGTTAATTTTTTCCCCTTTCCTCTTTGATGTGCAGAATGGAGATTAGATGGCAATGTACTTCAGACTACAGCCTAGATATTAGTGACAGGGTACCTTTCATTTCTGCGTGGGGCATGGGTCTTCATGGGCCATTTGGGACAAGAGCAAAAGTAGCTTTGGTGACTTTGCTTCTCTCCTTGACTAGCTGGAGCCTGCAGAAAGCTCTGTGGGAGTTTAGGGAAAGGATTACTCTGGCAATCCTCAACCAGAGAGCTACAACTGAAGCTGATGACCTTCAACTTTATTTTTCATAATGTTAGAAAAAACCTCTAGTGTTGGACTGTTCTGTGGAGAAACATATATACCTCCTTGGTGCCTGAACACTTCATTGTCCTTATTTGTGGTGCTATAAAGAGGTACAACTTTCTTGAAGCCTCACTTTTCCTGAAGATCGAATTGGAGGTTCTCTTGACTGTGGGGTTGGAGGCAGTTCTGTGTGTGGAACTCCAGAGCATCTATACCTCTCCACTCAGGAGAATTGAGGGACTGTCCACAAGGCACAGCCTTCCTGAAGTAGCTGTGGGCAGTAGAGGTTGACCGGGGGCTGAGGGTGAGCTGGAGGAGATGGCCTGGTGAGGGAAGTCTTAGAGAAAGGGGAGAGGTATGCCTTTGCCTTCCTCCAGCTGCTCTGAAATTAATTTCACACCTACCTCTGTGGGCTGGGGGAGAGAGAGACAGAGAAATACAGGAATAGGTGTGCAGTAGGAGGCCTCTCAAGCATTTGACTCAGGAAAAATTTAGGAGCATCTTTCTTATGAGAGAATTGCTTGAACAAGTGTTGAAAGACGGTCTATGGGGAGACAAGAGCCCATTTTTTTTTTTTTTTAACCTCATTGTGTGTGCGTGCTAAGTCTCTTCAGTTGTGTCCAACTCTTTGCCTCCCCTATGGACTGTAGCCCGCCAGGCTCCTCTGTCCACGGGGATTCTCCAAGCAAGAATACTGGAGTGGGCTGCCATGTCCTCCTCCGAGGGATCTTCCCAACCCAGGGATCGAACCTGTGTCTATTATGTCTTCTCCATTGGCAGGTGGGTTCTTTACCACCTGGGAAGTCCCTGGATGCCTATTATATGCCAGGCATGGGACTATAGTCTCTGTCATTAAGAAACTCCCAGGTTAAAAACTCAGCTAAGAGAGAAGATGATAAAGAAAACCTCATGGGCAAAAGCATGAGTAAAAGAAGAAATGGGGACCCTGGGACTCTTGGTCATCATTGCGTTGCGTGTCTGAGGGGCTGAAGAGAGAAAGCCACGCTGCTACACAGAAGACAGAGGCAGATGACATAGGTGGTCCCTTTTGCGAATTTGGAAGGGAAGAGACCGTCTCTTATGGGAGCAGTGGACATCATTTTTCTGACCCATAGCCACAGAGAGCATGGAGAATAGTCCCATCAGTTTACACCTCTCCTTGATTTAGGGAACTTCCTTGGTGGCTCAGATAGTAAAGAATCACAGGTTTTCATCCCTGGGTCAGGAAGATCCCCTGTAGAAAGAAATGGCAGCCTACTCCAGTATTCTTGCCTGCAAAATCCCATGGACAGAAGAGCCTGGAGGGCTGCAGTCCATGGGGTCACATAGAATCGGACACAACTAAGTGACTTTCACTTCACTTCACTTCTTGGTTTAGAAGAGCTCAAAGCACTTCAGAGTACAAGATCCTTGTTGGGGGAGAAGTGAAGGACAGATGTATGTGGAGGCTTCTTAATGATTTGGGGCCCTAATTCTGAAGAAGGAAATGATCAAAGCTGCTCTTAGTAAGGGGCTGGTGTGAGGTCAGACCCCATGTCTTCCCCATTAACCAGTCATGCCCATTTGCTTAATGGATTATGCTTCAGATGCCAGGTTTCTGGAGGCCATGCTGACAGGCCACCCAACTGGGTTTGAGCAAACTGCAAACAATGGCAATTTTCACAGCTCTGTTGTGAGTCCCTGGAATAATATCACATGGGCTGCCTGGGAAAGAATCTGACAGAAAGGCATCAGGTGTGTGTGTGTGTGTTTTTCCTGCACTAAAAACGACAGCTGCTTCCAAAGTGCAAGGTATTTTCCTAATCAAGGATGAAGCCGTGATGAGGTGAGGTTGGGGGTTAGGTGAGTAAATCGATCTCTAAAAATACTTTTTCCTCTTCTCTTCCCTTCTTAATAAATTAAGGAGAAACCCCTTGCTGCATGATATTTCAGAAATAATACAATAGACATGTGCCTTTCTGCCTTTACTCCTGGAGCCCTTGCTTCTCAGGGGTAGAGGAAGGAAGAGTTATGGGGATCGAGGTGCTGGCAACCAGGAAGATAAACGCAAAGCCCTCCCTCTCTCCACCGCTGAGCAGGTCAAAAAATGATTGCGTTCGGTGTGAAGGATTTATGTCTGCTGTGAGTCAGTCAGAGTGTCGGGGTAAATCAAGGCTGACATTTTTAGCATCTGGGAAAAAAAAGCAATTGCATTTTATGTCTACATTTTGCTCGGCTAATCAAGGTGCGGAAGAGACAGTCTGCCTGGGGAAACTTTTCCACTTTTTATTATTTAGGTAGGGTTTGGTTCGCCCCATAGAAACACGGAGCAAATCTATAAAGGCCTCAGTTTAGAGTCAGGAAGAAAGGAAAAGGCCCTCCCTGTCACATTTGATTTGGAGAGAGAAGTTGGCAAAATGTATCAACAGCTGAGGAAGAGGATTTGGGGAGGAGCTGGACATGGGGGGGTTTCTGAGCAATCTTACGAACAAAGAAGTGAAGAGTCATCTTTGCAAAGAGTTTTTCTCTCACTGAGTCTCCAACAGGACCTAGGATATACTAGAACTACTAGAAAACAACTAGCTTCATGTTTTTAACTAAATTAGCCAGCTGCTAATTGATCCATTTGTTAGTCCTTGAACTGAAGCAACCAGCGAAATAACTAAGTAGATGAGATGGAGCTGTTGAAGCAGTTGATGTATATTGACATAGTTCAAAATCAAGCCACAGTTAATGTGCGCAAGGGGAAAAGAAAAACGAACAAATTCACTAGTCATATTTCTTTTTAGCTTTCTGTTTTCAAGGCTAATTATTGGTTTATCTAAGTGCTTTGCCTTCATAAATGAGAATGTATTTGGATTTCAAAAGTCTTCTATTTTGCACCAGGGACTAGATTCAGCAAATATACTTTCATATGTTAGTGGATAGTCATCATGATAGCTAACTTTTCTTGAGAGGGAGGGGATTTCTTATTAAATCTCCAATGCCTTGGGAGAGGGTTACAATCTCTGTTTTACAGAAGGGGAAACTGAAGCTTGGAGAGGTTGACTCCTATATTTGAGGTTGTATCTGGCTCTTCCTAGCTGGTAATAGCTAAAAAGTTCTCTGCACAGAGGCGATTCTGCCTCCACAGCCCTCATCCCTAACTTCTATGTGTGCTGCATCAGAGCTGATCTCAGCAGAGATGCTGAGATGTTTTACTAACAATGTTGGGATCAACAGCTTTTATGAAAACACACTTAGTTAATACCTAGATTTTCCTTTTCATGGCCCTGAAAAAACTTGGGAACCAGCCACAGGTCCTGAAAATGTGAGATGATGATAGTAATAGCTAAAATGTGTTACTTACCTGGGCTTCCCTGGTAGATCAGTGGTAAAGAATCTGCCTGCCAATGCAGGGGATGTGCGTTCAATCCTTGGGTTGGGAAAATCCAACCCAAGGGAGAAGTAAATGGCAACCCATCCCAGTATTCTTGCCTGGAAATCCTTACGGACAGAGGGGCCTGGTGGGCTACAGTCCATAGGGTCGCAAAGAATCAAACATGACTTAGCAACTGAACAACAACAAATTGCTTACTTGTCGTATGCCAGACATCATGTTAAGCTCCTTATACTTACTTACTCACAGTATCCATAGTCCTAAAAAGTGAGCCAGCTATGAACCCAAGCTTCAGATGAAGAAATGGAGGGCCCAAGAAGTTCAGGAGTTCAGAAAATTTCCATGTTTTTAACTAAGAAGCCAGGATAGGAAGTCAAGAAAACGCGATGGTGTCAGAGCCCAGTATTGCTAGTAATGGCTTGGCCAGGCCAGGACATGTTTGGGTGGGACAAGAGTATTGCAATAGTTTGTTCCTTACCTTCCTTCTTGTGTATGTGTGTCCTCAATGATTACTTTGTGGTGTCTGATTTAAGAGACTTCCAAGTTTTCTTACAAGCAATTAATACTCTTGGGACTTCTCTTGTGGCTCAGATAGTAAAGAATCTGCCTGCAATGTGGGAGAACAGGGTTTGATCATTGGGTCAGGAAGATCATCTGGAGAAGGGAATGGCTACCTGTTCCAGTAGTCTGAGTTTTCTTGCAAACAATTAAAACTCTTCCTCTATTAGCACATATTTAGTTTAAAAAGAAAGGATCAATAAAACTGGAAGAAAAATAAGAAAAAAAAGTTGCAAAAAAAAAAAAAAAAAGACAAAGAAGAAAATACTTGTCCATCCTAAAGGAAATCAGTCCTGAATATTCATTGGAAGGACTGATGCTGAAGCTGAAACTCCAGTACTTTGGCCACCTGATTTGAAGAGCTGACTCATTTGAAAAGACCCGGATGCTGGGAAAGATCAAATGTGGAAGGAGAAAGGGACAACAAAGGATGAGATGTTTGGATGGCATCACCGACGCAATGGACATGAGTTTGAGGAAGCTCTGGGAGTTGGTGATGGACAGGGGGACCTGGCATGCTGTAGTCCATGGGATCGCAAAGAGTCGGACACGACTGAGTGACTGAACTGAACTGGAGAATCTTTTATCTGAGATTTCAACCACTGCTTCCCTTCTTAGGGCCCTAAGGCCCCTCCCTAGATGTCCTAGAAGAGGGTATAGGGACCTTAAAGTTATCTTCAGTATATCAAAAAGTCAAACTAAAATTGATTTACAGATAATAAGGCATCTTAGTGTAAGTCAAACAGCATGTTCATGGAGTTATATTTGCTCAGTGAGGTAATGCTGATTACTGCATACTGATTGTTCTTTGATGAATAAAGATAGGGGAATATTCTTTAATAAAGGTTGTCAATTAGACAAAAATATATTAAAAAATAAGAAACCTCATAAGGAAAAGAATAAAAGGTCCTTGGTGACAGAAAGCCTAGAAGCCTCTGATACGAAGAAGGTTATTTTTTCTTTTTGTTCTTTGTGGCTCGACTATTTGTGGGAATGTTAGCAAAATAGCTTTCAAAGCCCAATGAGATAATTTATGTAAAGTGTTATGCAAATATTAGCTTTTTTGTTATTAATATTAACAGTAATAGTCATGATAATGATCTTGCTGTGGAGCAGGTGAAATTGCATCAAGAACCTTAATTTTAAAACTTGTCCCGAGTAGAGATTTGT
The DNA here is from genome assembly GCA_006410635.1 of Cephalophus harveyi. NCBI lineage: Eukaryota > Metazoa > Chordata > Mammalia > Artiodactyla > Bovidae > Cephalophus > Cephalophus harveyi. The sequence goes on from SJYT01005583.1 coordinate 184,446, forward strand.
CCTCTTCCACACCAGATCTTGTGGTAGTGTAGGTGTGCCCTGTATGGTATGTGATGTGTGCTCCTGTATGTGTCCACTGCGTGTGTCACACTGTATGTGCATGTGCAGTGTGTACACACACATGCCATGGTTTTGTGAAAATACTGTAGCCCCCATCTCCTGCGTCTTGTTGTGCAGCTGCACATTACAAAACTCTGCTCAGAAAACTTATTTGAAATGGTGATGAAGCATTTGGGTTGTGCTGTGGGTTTTCACTCCCCAATTTTTGTCATTAATTAGACAAACCTCCCCACCAAATCCTCCTAAGGAGACTGAAGGGTCTGGGAGAAGCTGGACCTGAGAATCTGGCCATTTTTATCCTGGGCCTGTGCCTCTGAACACAAGGTGGTTTGAATGTCACAATGAAGCTGTGAAATTGGTGTCTCAGGTACGCCTCCAAACACATACCACTATGGACTTGACTTAATGCTTCCTTTTTAACTAGTTGTTTTGATGCGCTGTGGAGACAGTCTGAGTCACACTATTAATTGGGAAGAGATTAGCACATAATCAAATCACATCTGCTTAAAAAAATAGAGCCATCTTTATTAAAATAGAATGAAGTGTAAATTGATCTATAGCAATTTGACTCTGCACTCCCAGTTAAGGAAAGGATATTGAGTACAATGAGATCGGTACCTACTCTAATCTTTGCTATCAATCTCGTTAGTCTGTCTCTGAGCTTCCTTCATCTTATTTCAGAGAAAGCCGTGGGAGTCCCCACATGGCCCTCTGAGGTTTAGTCTGTCCACACCTTCTCTGCCTGCCTCATCAGCTCCTCCTACTGCTGCCTCACTCTGGCTCCAATTCAGGCTCATATTTACCATCAGCAGGCAAAGGGGCCTCCGGAAAACCCCCGTTTACTCTGCGTGTCCACTTCTTTCTCTAGATCTCTCCTCTGCTTCTCTCTTATAAAATTTAATTGTTAATTCTTGGCCATGCTGTGTGGGATCTTTGTTCCCAGACCAGGGATCAGGCCTGCATTGGAAGCAGGAAGTCTTAACCACTGGACCACCAGGGAAGTCCTTGCTTGTCTGCTTTGCATGAAGTTAGCTGTCTTCTCTCGATCTGGCGTGGGTACCACTGGTCTCTTTCCAGTATCTAAAGCCATAGGTGATCCCTCCCCATCACCTGCATGCACACACGAGCAGGTGTGTTCTAACCCGTGAGGGCCTGCTTACCAATCATTGTTGTTTCTTTTCTGTTCTGAAGCTCATTATTTATTACTCACTTTTATGTAGACTAGGCCTCCAGGGCTTTTGCCTGGAAAATCCCATGGATGGAGGAGCCTGGTGGGCTGTCGTCTATGGGGTTGCTCTGAGTCGGACATGACTGAAACAACTTAGCAGCAGCAGCAGGCCTCTTCAACGTCATTTTTCACACTGTACCAAAGATTTTGCCAGGGACTTAAAATAATTCCACCCCCCCATCTTATTATTTCTATTATTTAGATTGACCAGTGTGGCAATGGCACCCCACTCCAGTACTCTTGCCTGGAGAGTCCCATGGATGGAGGAGCCTGGTGGGCTGCAGTCCGTGGGGTCACAAACAGTCAGACATGACTGAGCAACTTCACTTTCACTTTTCACTTTCATGCATTGGAGAAGGAAATGGCAACCCACTCCAGTGTTCTTGCCTAGAGAATCCCAGGGACGGGGGAGCCTGGTGGGATGCCGTCTATGGGGTCGCACAGAGTCGGACACGACTGAAGCAACTTAGCAGCATCTTAGCAGCAGTGTGGTCAAAGACAGTGCGTAGTGGTTTCTCACGAAGAGGAAGCACTACCATGGCCTCCAGGGTCTACAGGTTCACTAGGTTAGGCATCGAGTTAATAGGGGATATGAGTTGATTTGAATCAGTGTTTTTCTTCATAGCAATCTTGGCAGCTTTAGGGAGCTGGAATAAAATGGTGGCTGAAAAGACATTCCAAGTGACCACTGCTATCCACTTCACAGCATGGCAAAAGTGGGAAGGTTTTAGGCTTTTGAGTGTGACATGTATGCAAATTCCAAGTCCTGTTATTTTACCTATGTGACCTCTAAGTCTCAGTTTCCTAACCCATAAACTAGGAATGATGATACCTATCTCACAGGTGGTTGTTAGGGAAAAAATGAGATGATATATTTAAAGCAGATCACAGAACACACTGTGGGTCCACAGATGTCATGGGCTAAAGTAGATTATCAGAGAGGTGATATCCTTGAAGTGAAAGTGTTACTTTCACTCTCAGTCATGACCAACTCTTTTTGACCCCATGAACTGTAGCCTACCAATTTCCTCTGTCCATGGAATTCTCCAGGCAAGAATATTGGAGTGGATAGCCATTCCCTTCTCCAGGGGATCTTCCCAACCCAGGGATCAAACCTGGGTCTCCCACATTGCAGGCAGATTCTTTACTGTCTGAACCACCAGGGAAGCCCCTGGGGGCAGTGTAAAACTTAAATTATTAACACAGCCATTCCTCAAATGAATTCTGAACACTGAAAATAAATGAGCATAGAACTGCCAGAAATGAAGTTCCTAAGGAAAGCATATCCTTTACTGCAAGCTGAGCCCTGCACTTCCTGGGATGCTTGGGATACGTTGCCCCTTTGGTGGCAGGGAGGCAGAAGACGATGAGCTGTCCCAGCTCAGTTCTCAGCCTTAGGGCAGTGCCTTGGGTGGTAAAAAGATACAATTCAAATCTTTAGAAATGGAGAGAAGGAACAGGAGAGAAGTCTCTACAAAGAACTGAGAGTCAGAGACTTAGGAGAGCCCCAGCAGGGTAACTTAAGAGAAAATCAGGTGCCAAGGTCTGAAGGTTGAAACATGGGGGGAAAAGGATGCGGACTTTGAGATACTGGAAGAAAGATTCAAAATACCTGTACCTGTTAGAATTCTGTTTGGATTTTGGTCTAAATCAATAAGACAATATGGATACATGAAGAGTCTTGAACTTCTGATGCCAGTTACAGAGGTATAGTGTTGTGTGTGTGTGTGTGTTTATATGCACGTGCACATACATGCAAAGTATGATAATCCTCCTCATAACAAACACTGGTTCCTCCAAGTGTGCCCTGGGTCCCATTTCTTTCTTGCTTCCGTCTTCAGGTTTTTGGTTTTTTCCCTCTCTCCAGCATCATCAATTTTTCCTTTTCTTACTGCTTTGTACGTATTTTCCAATTTAAATCAAAATGAAGTCCTCTTTTGATTGCTTATTTTCTCTAACCAAAGCCTCAATTATCTGCTACCTTTTAAGATCAAATTTCTTCTAAAAGTTGTTAAATTGTGTTTTAATTATGTCCATTCATTCTTCAGTTCCCTCCTCTATCCTGAAGGTGGCTCAAGGCCACTGCCAACTTACCCATTGTGCTATCCAAGGGTCAGCTTTTCAGTCTTCATCTTCATCAGTCTCCTGGCCACCTTCTCCAGGGCTGGTCACACTCTTCTTGGCATATTTCTATGTTTCCTTCCATGACATCACATGTTTCCTGGTTGTCCTTTTCCCCTCTAGTTCCTCCCTTCAGTATAGGCTCTCTGAGTGTGGCTATGCTCTAGGGCATGGTTTTTCCTCTTCTCTCCATGTATTTATTTCCTATGTGATCTCTTCTATCCTTATAGCCCTAAATTCCCTCTATATGCTAATTATATGTATATTTATGTCTCCAGTCCAAAAATCTCTTCTGAGACTCAGACTCATATATCTACCTGGCTACCTGACATCTCTATCTGGATATCTCAGTTCAGTTCAGCCCCTCAGTTGTATCCAATTCTTTGTGACCCCATGGACTGCAGTGCATCAGGCCTTCCTGTCCATCCCCAACTCCCAGAGTTTACTCAAACTCATGTCCATTGAGTAGGTGATGCCATCCAGCCATCTCATCCTCTGTCGTCCCCTTCTCCTCCTGCCCTCAGTCTTTCCCAGCATCAGTGTCTTTTCAAATGAGTCAGTTCTTTGCATCAGGTGGCCAAAGTATTGGAGTTTCAGCTTCAACATCTGACCTTCCAATGAATATTTAGGACTGATTTCCTTTAGGATGGATTGGTTGGATCTCCTTGCAGTCCAAGGGACTCTCAAGAGTCTCCTCCAACACCACAGTTCAAAAGCATCAATTCTTCAGCACTCAACTTTATAGTCCAACTCTCACATCCATACATGACTACTGGAAAAACCATAGCTTTGACCAGACAGACTTTCGTGGCAAAGTAATGTCTCTGCTTTTTAATATGCTGTCTAGGTTGGTCATAGCTTTTATTCCAAGTAGCCAGCGTCTTTTAATTTCATGGCTGCAGTCATCATCTGCAGTGATTTTGGAGCCCCCCAAAATAAATTCTGTCATTATTTCCCCATATCTCACAGACATCTCAAAAGAAAGATGTGAAAATGGAATTTTGCATTTTCCTTGCACATTTGTTCCCTTTTCAGAATATCCTCTCCCCTTAAATGATGCCACCATCAGTGTAATTGTTCAAGCCTACAGCCCTCAAATTATGAACAGGTACTGCCATATCTATTGCATTCATTTGTTCAGTTGGCATTTACTGTTCATTCTCATTATCTGAGGCAGTTATATGCCATGAAGTTGCTGAGAATAGCAGTATAGTGAATACTGAAGCATTGCTCCTAGGGAGATTACAGGCTAAGGTTCCTCTGAACATCTGGTCAAACATTCTTGCCAACTGCTGAATACATTCCACGTGTGTTTCTGTTCAAAGACAACTTTTTTTATGTATATTGTTGATTTATCAACAGCTCTATCACTCTTGCCTGAATGAAGTTTATCTAACACACGTATTTTCTCCATAAGGTATATGATAGCCTTCTTGCACTGAGGAACACTAGAAAGCACTTGAGCAGTATACTTGGGGACCATATTAAGCTCAAAAGTACCAATGAAAAGCACACAAATGCAAGAAAGTGGCACAGAGTAGACAAGGAAAAAGATACTTCTATATAGCGTGAGAGCTGAAACAAGAAGGTGGAACGTTGCTTTATGGGCCATCAGCTAGGAACACACATGTCAGGCAAATAAAAAATTTCTCCTGTCTGCGAATATCTGTGAATGAGGGCAAAAGTGCCACAGGTATCAATTTGGGGGTTCATTTAGAGGGTAGATGAATTTGCACATGTGGAATCTGTAAATAATGGAGTCCAGTATATTAATATTTATGTACTAGATGCTATATTATTGAAGATAGACGGCTAAGACCAAAACACGCATGGTCTTTTCCATGGAGGGTAGTCATTCTGACTCTGGAGTATGTGTTTTGAACCCATCTGCTTTTCTCCACTTTCTCCCTCAACTACTCTAGTTCTTACCACCGATAGTTCTCATTTGGGCCACTACTTATTAAGGAACCTCCTTCAGCTTTGCCTCTTCCAATCCCTTTTCCCAGCATGACCAGAGTCATCCTTTCAAACATGAATTACGCCACTGTTTGCATTTTACCCATTAATGACTTCCTACTCACCTATCTACTGTGGCAGCCATCTAGCTTACCTCTACAGTCTTATCTCAAACCACAGCCTCCCTTTACTCACGTTCCCACCACACTGACATCCTCTCAGATACTGTGTGGCCAGATTCTTTCCTGCCTCTGAGACTCTGCCCATATCTTTCTCTGTCTGTGCCCAGATCACTCAGCACACTTTGGTTCATCCTCAGGTTGAATACAAACTCTCTCCTCGCAGAAAAACCTTCTTTGAACATAAGGTCTGCCTTGTTATTCTCCATACAGATATTTGTTTTTTTAAAACTCCTTATAACATGTTTATATTTTTCTTTCTTACTAGTTTACTGTGTCATCCCTACTAAACCAATTCCGTGAGGACATATACCATGTTTGTTCTGCTTAGTACTCATTTCTTGTATCTAGCACAGTGCCTGATTATCTTAATCACATGATCAATATTATGAATGAATGAATTTAGTGAATTACTAGATGAATAGCTTAGAGTGTCAAAGGACCACAGTATATAGGCTTGTCCCAGCTGAGGTAGAGAAGCCCTGGTATTGTCTTCATCCAAATTTCTCTTGCTATTTCCAGTCCTCCTAGGCAGCTATATTCTATATTTTAATTCCTTACTTTGGATTTATACTTTAGCATTTTTGTTAGCTCCAGTAGTCCGTCCTCGACTAAGCAGAACCAGATATTTGCCATAGGAGCCTACCTTCTTGGAGCAGGTTCCCAGTGCTGACTGCACCACCATGGTCCTAGAGAGTATGCCTGATGCTCTCCTAGCCAATCAGTGCCCCTGTGGTCCTTGCATACTCACCAATATATCTGGTTTACATTAGGTCCTCTCTCAAGGTGACCAAATCTTCTGAACCATCACCTGAATCTAAACTGCCCTGTTGATAATCTGTGACCTTAAAATATTGCAAATTGCACAAAGGAGAACTGATGCCAAAGGTCAGAAATTTCAGAAAGTCCTTTTTGGACCCAGTATAAGGAAGAACTTCAAAAGCTGGCTGATTGAGTAGGTAGTGAGCACTCAGTCCTTTGAGGTGCTGACAGGCTACTGTCTGGAATGTGGAATAAGGATGATTGTATCTGATGAGTCAATAATCTTAGAGACTTCAGATTCAGGTCTGTGGACCACCCATGTCAGAATCATCTGTGGGTGGTTGCAGGGCAGTGGGGTTGAGTAATGTATGGGACGAGTTGCACATCCATACCTGGTGGCCCTGGTATGTTTGTTAATAATCATTTTCTGGACCCAACTCCAAACTTTGACACAGGTGCTCTGGAGGAGGCAACATGGAGAAATTTCTGAAGCTTGAGCATTCTGGCCTAGATAGTCTCTAAGGCTATCTTCAGATTGTGGCCTTATAATCTCATCTATTCAACATAACATCCATTTGACAACTGTTGATGGAAAGCTTCCGAGTGTCAGTCACGGTTCTTGGCTCTAGATAATGTGATGATTAATTTTATGTGTCAATCTAGTTAGGCTATGGTACCTAGTTATTTGCTTAAATACTTATCTAGATGTTCCTGTGGATGTATTTTGTAGATGTGGTTAACATCTATAATCAGTTTAAGTAAAGATAGTGTGGGTGGGCCTCATCTAGTAAGTTAAAATCTTTAATTGCAAAATAGCCTTTTTGCAGAAGAAATTCTGCTTCAAGGCTAAAGACAAGAGACCAAAGACATCAAGACAAAACCCTTGCTTGAGCTTCCAGTCTGCTGGTCTGCCTTACAGATTGTGGACTTGCCAGGCCTCACAACTGCATTGGCCAGTACCTTAAAATAAATCTCAAATATATGTAGGGTTGGCCAAAATGTTTGTTTGTTTGTTCCATAAGATGGCTCTAGTAGCGCTTAGTTGTCTTTAACTTCATTCAAAACCATTTTGTTAGATTGTATTGTGACAGCTGTCCTATCAGCTTGCATTTTAAAAACCTTATCAAAATTGGTGAAGCTTTGTGTAGCATTTTAATGAAGATGGAAGAAAAAAGTAACATTTTTAGCATATTATGCTTTATTACTTCAAGAAAGGTAAAATGCAACTGAAATGCCAAAAAAAGAGTGTAGTATATGGAGAATGTGTTGTGACAGATAAAATGTGTCAAAAAGTGGTTTGCAAAGTTTTGTGCTGGAGATTTCTTGCTGGATGTTGCTACCAAAGTTTGGGTAAACCAGTTGAAGTTGATAGTGATCAAACTGAGACATTAAGTGAGAACAATAAATCGTTATACCTCTCGGGAGATAGCTGACATACTCAAAATATCCAAGTCAAGCATTGAAAATCATTTGCACCAGCTTGGTTATGTTCCTCACTTCGATGTTTGGGTTCCACATCAGTTCAGTTGCTCAGTTGTGTCTGACTCTTCGTGACCCCATGGACTGCAGCACGCCAGGCCTCCCTGTCCATCACCAACTCCCAGGTTCCCAAAAGATGGCAACCCTCTCCAGTGTTCTTGCCTGGAGACTCCCAGGGACGGGGGAGCCTGGTGGGCTGCCGTCTATGGTATCGCACAGAGTCGGACACGACTGAAGCGACTTAGCAGCAGCAGCAGCAGCAGAGCTTCCCTGGTGGCTCAGATGGTAAAGCGTCTGCCCGCAATGCGGGAGTCCCGGGGTTCGATCCCTGGGTTGAGAAGATCTCCTGGAGAAGGAAATGGCAACCCACTCCAGTATTCTTGCCTGGAGAATCCCACAGACGGAGGAGCATGGTAGGCTACAGTCCATGGGGTCACAAAGAGCTGGACACGACTGAGTGGCTTCACTTATGCACCTGTAAGGTCAAGGGGGTTGAATGTCTGGTTTACATCATCTATGTCTCTCCTAATTTTTTGTCTAAGAGTTTTATTAATTGTTGAGAAATGTGTGTTAAAATCTCCTCTATGTAGTGGAATTGTCTGTTTTTTCTTTAATTCTATACACTTCTGGTTTTTGTGTTTTGTAGCTCTATTAGGCACATGCCACATTGATGATTGTTAAATCTTTTTGATGATACAGACAAATTGCTCCATTTGTTATTTTGAAATGTCCTTTATTTTTAATGTTACTTTTTGTCTTGAAATCTATTTTATCAGATACCAAAATAGCCACTCTGGACTTCTTTTTACTATTTGCTTGTATATTTTTTCCATCCATTTACTTTCAACCTATCTATAATATTTATTTCTATTTCATGTGGAATCTCTTATAGACAGCATGTAGTTGAGTGTTGATTATTTTAATTATTCTTTCAATTTCTGACTAATATTGAAAGATTTAGTCCATTAAATTTAATGTAATCATTAATATTGTTTGGATTTGGGGCTGCCTTTTATTATTTTTCCTTTTCTACACTGTTTTTTGTTCCTTTGTTTCTCCTTTCCTTCTTTCTTTTGAGTTAAATAAGTTTTAGAATTCCACATTAACTTATCTACTAAACTCCATTTTAAAAACATTTTTTTGTGGTGGTTCTAGGAACTATAATGAAAATTCTTAACTTTTCACAATTAAATAAGAAGTATTATTGTACCAGTTCAAGTAAAGAGAGGAAAATTTGCAACAGTATGGGTGTATTTACCTCCCACTACCATGCCTTTATGCTATGGTTGCTCGTATGTGTTAAATCTATATAAACTCTAAAAGGCTGTGTTATAGTTATATGTCTGTATATTGTTTTTTAATTAAAAGGAAAATAGTATTATATATATACATATGTATTTGCTATTTCCAGTGTTGTTTATTCCTTCCTAAGGATCTATCTGTTATTATTTTAGACCAAAGAGTTTCCTTTACAATGTGTTATAGTGTAAAATTGCTGGTGATGAGTCCTCATTAAAAAAAAATTCAGAAAATGCCTTAATTTTGCCTCATTCTTGAAGTATAATTTTGCTCACCATGGAAGTCTGGGTTAACAGGCTTTCTTTTGGCCCTTTAAAAATATTGTCTCATTATCTTTTGACTTTAAAGTTTTCAATAGGAAGGCTATGTAATTCTTATTTTTTGTTCTTTATGTAATATTTCTCTCTGTCTGCTTGCAAGGTTTTGCATCAGTTTTTACAATGTGATTTTGATATACATAGACATGGTTTTCTTTATAATTATTTTACTTAGGGTCTTGAGATTCTTAAATCTGTTTGTCATCAAATCTGGGGAAAATTTGGTCAGTATTTCTTCAAACATCATCTTTTGCCACATTATCTTACCCTTCTTACTCTGGCAATCCAGTTATGTCCAATTATACATTAGATGTGCTGATGTTTTCCTCAGCTCTAATTTTTTGTTGTTTCCCCTGTACTCTTCAGATTAGATAATTTCTATTGCTCTATCTTCATGTTTCCTTTCCTCTGTAATCTCATTCTACTGTTAAAGCCATCCTGTGAATTTTTAGATTTGAGAATCTGTTTTTTACCTGGTCCAAAATTTAAAATTAAAAAAAATTTCTCTGCTGAGATTTCCCTTCTCTTGTTCTTTGTGAGCATATTTTACTTTGTAACATTGAACATAGTTGTGAAGCTCCTTAAAAATCCTTCTCTGAAATGGAATCCTTCTATTCTGTTGATGGTAATGTGAATTGGTGCAGCCACTATGGAAAACAGTATGGACTTTCATTAAAAAAAACTAAAAGTATGGAAAAGATGAAAATTCTAATTTGAAGAGACAGGAACCCCAATGTTCATAGCAGCACTATTTCTAATAGCCAAGGCATGGAGGTAACTTAAATGTCCACTGAAGATGAATGGATAAAGAAGATGTGCTATCAGTGTGTGTGTGTGTGTGTGTGTGTGTGTGTGTACACATGATGAACTATTACTCAGCCATTAACACGAGCGAATAATGCCATTGCAGAAGCATAGATGAACCTAGAGATTATCATATTAAGTGAACTAATCAAAGAAAATATATACTATACTGTATGTGGAATCTAAAAACAATGATACAGATGAATTCATTTACAAAAAAGAAACAGACTCACAAACTTAGAAAATGAATTTATGGTTACCAAAGGGGAAAGGGGCTGAGGAAGGATAAATTAGGAGTTTGGGGTTAGCAGATACAAACTACTGTTAGAAAATGAATAAACAAAAAGGACTTATCGTTTGAAACGGAAACAAATCCAAAAAAGAATATATATATATATATTTGAATATGAAAAAGAATTCATGATACACACACACACACGTATCTGAGTCACTTTGTTGTACACTAGAAACTAACACAGCATTGTAAATAAAATGTACATCAACAAAAATAAATAAAATCCTTCTCTGACAATGCCAACATCTGTGCCAACATGTAATCTCTGATAACTTCTTTTCCTGCTTTTCAAATTTCCATGGTCCTTAGAACATCAAATAATTTTTATTTTACCCTCAACATTATGGCCTTTTTGTTGTGGACACTCCAGATTCAGTTATATACCTTTGAAGAATGTTGACTTTTTGTTTTACCAGGCAATTAAATTGGCTGGATTTAAACTGAAAATTCTGTCTGTTGGCCAATAGTCAAGTCCGGTTTTTATCCTTAGCTGAACTGCTTTTGAGTCTGTCTGGCACTGCATAATTCTTCAGTGAGCCAGAGATTTTGGTAAGGTAGAGCTGATGTACAAGATTTGGCACTCCATCTTTCTGGCCATTTTCTTTCTGAGATTCCCTCTTTCCAGTGGCTTTAGTTGCACCAAACTCTGTCTTCTGCGTCTTCAGGCCAGAAACATTGTTTTTATGTTTTGATTGGTTTAAACTACCTTATATAATTCTGGCTCTTTTTTGTTGTTGTTGTTGTTATTGGAGTATAGTTGATTTGCAGTGTTGTGTTAGTTTCAGTCATATAGCAAGGTGATTTGGTTATATATATGTGTGTATATATATATATTTGGTTTTATATATATATATATATATGCATGTGTGTGTATAGGCACACACATGTACATATATATTCTTTTTCAGATTCTTTTCCTTTAGAGTTTATTGCAAGATATTAAGTATGATTCCCTGTGCTGTACAGTAGGCCCTTGTTGGTTATCCGGTTTATAATAGTAGTGTGTATATGGTAATCCCAAATTCCTAATTTGTCCCTCCCTCTGCCCTTTTTCCTTTGGTAACCATAAGTTTGTTTTCTGTGTCTGTGGATCTATTTTTGTTTCATAAATAAGTCATTTGTATAACTTTGCTTCGATTCCACATATAAGTAATATCGTATGTTGCCTTTGTCTGGCTTACTTCACTTAGTATGATAATCTCTAGGTTCATCATGTTGCTGCAAATATTTCACTCTTTTTTATGTCTGAGTAATATTCCGTTATATGTATGTACCACATCTTCTTTATCCATTCATCTGTTGGACATTTAGATTTCTTCCATGTTGTGACTATTGTAAATATGTGTTGTAATGAATATTGGGATGCAAGTATTTTTCTGAATTATATTTTCTCTGGCTATATCTAGTTCATTCTTAAAGTTGTAGAAATGGGAAACCCACTTCATGTAACTTCCTTCTTCAAAGTCTTGTTGCCCCTCTGAATCTGACTGCTTTAGTTTTTCACTATCTAATCTTCAGGTTTTTTTTTTTTTTTCTTTTTGGATTTTATCCAGAGTTTATATTTGTTATTTGAGGGAAACTTGGTATGATTGGCGCATAGTGTTACCTGGCCATAGTGGAAGTAACACTCTGAAAATTACCTTGACTTTTGGACAGACATAGCTCCAGGCCCTTGTGAAGTGTGTGCCTCTTAGAATAGATAGAGCCAAAGTTGTGGTGGGTCCATCTCAGAGGAACATCTCAGAGGCATTGTCTAGTAACATGTTGCTGACCTTGGTGTCAGGTACTTAATATAAATTAATCAAGAGGGAAGCATCTCTGCCATCTCTGTGTGGTAGAGTTGAGGTTAGAAGAAAGAAAATGCTTGGGCTTGGTAGACAGAGTGACAAGGATCAACTCTGCATACAACTCACATGGTCTGTGACAGTGGGTACAAGCTACCTAAAATTCCTCATTGGAAAAATAGATGTAATGATTCCTCTCCTGCCCGGCTGGTTGTGTAGGTTCAACAGGATAAAGTGCTTTGTGGCCCACACACAAGGTCCTCAAACCGTTTCCTCCTCTTTGAACTTTGGGAAATGGCCTGACTTTGCCTTGAAGTATACATCTGCCTTGAAGTATACATCTCCTCATGTGATCTTGGTGAGAATTGAAGTTAGGTCTGCCTCCCAGGTATATATATACAAGGGCTAGCAGGATTTCACTGGGTTCCAGAGTGAATTTTTATTAAAATTGTGCTACTTTTAACTGTGTCTGACTCTTTGCGACCCCATGGACTGTAGCCCACCAGGCTCCCTTGTCGTTGGGGTTTTGCAGGTAAGAATACTACAGTGGTTGCCATTTCCTCCTCCAGGGGATCTTCTTGATCCAGAGATCGAACCCACATCTCCTGGATCTCCTGCACTGGCAGGCGGATTCTTTACTACATTAAAGAGAACCATACAGTAGATGAGCATTGTCTTTGAAGTCAGCAATCTGGTTTGAATCCCAGCTTTGTCAATTCCACCCAATGTAACTTGGGCCAATTGATCTCTCTGAGCCTCAGTTGTTTAAAACATTCTTCATAGAGTTTTATGAAGGTTATTATGAGACCACATACATAAGGCTCCTATATCATCCATCAGGGCTTTGTGCAGAAGTATTCAGTAGATGTTAGTGATTGTCATTATCACTGTTGTTTGTGTTCTAAAAATGGGGGCCAATGTAAAATCATTGGGTTATTTATTTATTATCTTTGGCTGCACTGGGTCTTCATTGCTGTGTGTGGGCTTTCTCTAGCTATGGTGAGTAGGGCCTACTCTCTAGTTGTGGTGTGTAGAATTCTCATTGCAGTAGATTTTCTCGTTGCAGAGCTTGGGCTCTAGGGAGTGCAGGCTTCCATAGTTGTGGCACGTGGGCTCAGGAGGTGAAACTCCTGGGCCCTAGAGCACAGGCTCGAGAGTGGTGGCACATGGGCTCTGCAGCATGTGGAATCTTCCTGGACTGGAGATTGAACTCTGTCTGCTGCACTGGCAGGTGGATTCTTAACCACTGGAACACCAGGGAAGTCCAATCACTGGTTTTTAAAACTGGGAAAGAGTCACTGGGAAGATGGAGGAGCCAAAGGGGGTAGGGGGTAAGTGCTGGAGCAAGTCTATTAAATGTTTTTTATAAGCGGGAAGCGTGTTTTGACAGTAAGGCTAAACTTCCCATGGGGAAAAATTAACATGGGAAAACTGTGGAGTTTTGCCCTTGGAACAAGTCAGGCCCACTGTCGGCCTCTGCCTCGAGGGCTCAAGATGAGATTAAATATTTAATGTTCATTTGTAATTAGGTCCTTAGGGGTCCTATGGAGCGTTTCACTGACACAGACATTTTTATCTCTCTATTTACATTTCCAGTTGTGTGGGTAAAAGCATTGATCCTACAGTCCAATGTACCTGTGTGGAATGATAGTTTATGAGCAAAATCATAGCTCAGTTATCCAGCATTTGCAGATTTAAGGGGGGAGGGTGAGCATAGAGTCCTAGAGGATAGGATTGTAGCCCTCAGCCAGGACTGGGGTTGAAGGACGCACAGCATATTTTCAGGTTGTTGAGGAAGTGGATAGCACGTGGAAGCAGAAATCTCTACCTTATCTTGAACTGCTGTGAAACTCTCATTTGGATGAGCGTCCCTCTAACGGCTTAATTACTATTTGCCATAGATCTCCTGTTTGCCTTCCAATACTGCAACTTCACATCATTCTCCACGATGTTCCTTAGATCTGCACCTAGATGTATATTCAGATTTACTGTTTCCTGAATTGTTTTGGTAAGAGAAACAGGAGAGGGGTCAGAAGAGTAAGATCACATCCAGAGGAGGAGCCAACCCTGATAGCTGGAGGAGACATTCAGAGGGCCAGGAGGGCTCTGTGTCCTCAGCAGGAGGAGCACGGGACAGAGGCAGTGGCAGGTGAGCCCAGCGCAGCCTCCAGGGCCTGTGAGTGGGAGGGACCAGCCTTCAGCTGCCCCATCTTCCTAAGCAAGGGGAGTCACTGGCAGATGTCAAGCGTGAAGGTAACAAGCTGGCCTCAGTAGCCTCAGTCCATTCACATGATTTACTGATTTATTTGACTTATTTAAAATATGTCTCCAGCTCTAGGGCCTCTGGATCTACTCCAGACCACTACCTGGCATTTAATGGAAATCAGATATACCTTTCTTGTTTCTTGGTGTTCCCTCTGCCTCTGGGCACTCTTCTCCTCTGTCTCTCCCATTCCATTTTCCTTACTTTGCAGTTTCCCTTATCTTACAGGTTTTCCTGTTGATATGACCTCAGGGATGTCTTCCTTGAACTTTCAAAGCCTGGACACAGTGCCCCTCTCATGTGTTTATATCCTATGCTCCTCCTCTCATATAGCCCTTCATCATTACAGCAAGTACTTTCAACTCATCTGAATTCTTCAACAAACCATGATGGCTGGGCCACACCAGCCTGGATTCACCTCCATATGTCCACCTCCTAACACCTGCCTGCCTCAGAACATATTTGCTAATTGAATAAATAGAAACAGTTACTGAAATGTAAGTTCTGTTTTTTTTTTTTTTTAAGTGGAGGAAATTTGTTATTAAAGAAAAACCATGTAAGGACATTTTTATTCCAAAAGGTCACTGACCTTTCTCCAACACCTTGTGTACTTTTACAGGGATAGGGAAGAGATGAGATTGGTCATTTACCCCTGCAAATGTTGTCTGGAAGGTCTTCCTTATAAGACTGGCTGCTAATTTGTGGGGGGTCCAAACTTGCGGACAGAAAATGGCTTTCAAGAAAATTCAAAGTCTTACAACTCCTCACTTGCTTATCTGGTAGGCCCAAGAGGAGAGGGTCTAGAAGAAATGGGCCCTCAGTGGGCAAGGTGACCTTTTAATGTCTCTGGGCCACTGAGTTCAGAAAGAGTCTGGCTGATCCTGTTCGCCCTGACAATAATGCACAGGGAGTGAGTGTTGCGCCTCAGAAGCAGCCAGCAGCTTGGGTCCCTCTGTTTCTGGATGATGAGGCTAGGCCCGCAGGCTCCTGACAGGCTACCAGCATGGGTCTCATCCACAGTGGTTGATTGCTGCCCTGCTGCCGGGAATAATGCACAGGGAGTGAGTGTTGCGCCTCAGAAGCAGCCAGCAGCTTGGGTCCCTCTGTTTCTGGATGATGAGGCTAGGCCCGCAGGCTCCTGACAGGCTGCCAGCATGGGTCTCATCCACAGTGGTTGATTGCTGCCCTGCTGCCGGGAGAACAGAAAGCAGTGGCATGTCAGCGTGGAGGAGAGGCCCACTGGGAAGACACGATTGGAACAGAACACTTTTTATTCTGTCACCTGATTTAAAATCAAGGGGACATGGTGAGATCACAGAAACTAGATTAAAGGAAATATCTCTGCCTCTGTTGTGTACTAGAGAGCTGGTATAACTGTGGCAACAATATTTTTGGGTTTTTAATAGATCTTTCTTCCCTAGGGTGTGGGGTGCTTTATTGTCTACCAACAGACTTTGAGTTGAATGGGTTCTCCTAGGACCTCAATTCTGATAACCGTAGCACTCATTTTTAAAAAATTATTACTATGGTACCTGAAATATGAGTTGGGAAAGTGAAAGTGAAGTCGCTCAGTCGTGTCCGACTCTTTGCGACCCCATAGACTGTAGCCTACCAGGCTCCTCTGTCCATAGGATTTTCCAGGCAATAGTACTGGAGTGGATTGCCATTTCCTTCTCCAGGGGATCTTCCCAACTCAGGGCTCAAACCCAGGTCTCCTGCATTGTAGACAGATGCTTTGCCATCTGAGCCACCAGGGAAGTCCATGAGTTGGGAAGTCATCTGTATTGATATGAACAGAGGGCTAGATAGAGTTGTGTGTGTGTTTTTTTTAAATATTAAATGAAATATTAAATATTAAATGAAATAGGGGGGTGTACAGTGAATAGATGGGAGCTAAAGAAGAAACAATTTTGCACAAATCATTACAATTCAGTTGTGGCATTGCTTGCAAATCAAGGCCAGATCAGGCTTTGAAAAAAGGGAATAATTAGGAGAGGAAGTTTCTCTCTTATGCACAAAGACACATTTCTTTTCAGAATATAATCGTCCCTTGTTCTTGAAAGCCATCACCAATGAGTAAACATGAGACGTGTAAGATAGTTTCATATGAGGCCATCAAAATGACTGAACCTTTGTTTCTGGGTTCTTGGCACTGATGAAATTGTCTCTCCTTTGTTGTTGTTCACTTGCTAAGTCAGATCTGACTGTTTGCAACTCCACAAACTGCAGCACGACAGGCTTCCCTGTCCTTCGCTATCTCCCGGAGTCTGCTCAAATTCATGTCCATTGAGTCCGTGTTGTTATCCAACCATCTCATCCTCTGTTGTTCCCTTCTTCCCCTTCCCTCAATCTTTCTCAGCATCAGAGTCTTTACCAATGGGTCTGTATCCCCATCAGGTGACCAAAGTATTGGAGCTTCAGCATCAGTTCTTCCAATGAATATTCAGGATTGATTTCCTTTAGGATTGACCGGTTGTTCTCCTTGCAGTCCAAGGGACTCAAGAGTCTTCTTCAGCACCACAGTTAGAAAACATTAGTTCTTGGCACTCAGCCTTCTTTATGGTCCAACTCTCATAGCCATACATGACTGCTCAAAGAACCATAGCTTTGACTATATGGACCTTTGTCAGCAAAGTGAGGTCTCTGCTTTTTAATACACTGTCTAGGTTTGTCATAGCTTTCCTTCCAAGGAGCAAATGTCTTTTAATTTCATGGCTACAGTCACTGCCTGCAGTGATTTTGGAGCCCAAGAAAAATTCTATCATTGTTTCCAGTTTCCCCCCATATATTTGCCATGAAGTGATGGGACCAGATGCCATGATCTTTGTTTTTTGAATGTTGAGTTTTAAGCCAGCTTTTTCACTCTATTTCACCCTCATCAAGAGGCTCTTTAGTTCCTCTTTGTTTTCTGTCATAAGGGTGGTGTTATCAGCATCTTGAGGCTGCCCATATTTCTCTTGGCAATCTTGATTCCAGCTTATGATTCACCCAGCCTGGCATTTCATATGATATATTCTGCATATAAGTTAAATAAGCAGGGTGATAATATATAGCCTTGACACATTGCTTTCCCAATTTTGAACCCATGTCTAGTTCTAACTATTGCCTCTTGACCTGCATATAGGTTTCTCAGGAGACAGGTAAGGTGGTCTGGCATTCCCATATCTTTAAGAATTTTCCACAGTTTATTGCTATGCACACCAACAAAGGTCCATCTAGTCCAGGCTATGGTTTTTCCAGTGGTCATGTATGGATTTGAGAGTTGGACTATAAATAAAGCTGAGCACCAAAGAATTGTTGCTTTTGAACTGTGGTGTTGGAGAAGACTCTTGAGAGTTCCTTGGACTGCAAGGAGATCCAACCAGTCCATCCTAAAGGAGATCAGTCCTGGGTGTTCATTGGAGGGACTGATGTTGAAGCTGAAATTCCAATACTTTGGCCACCTGATGCAGAGAGCTGACTCATTTGAAAAGATCCTAATGCTGGGAAAGATTGAGGGCAGGAGGAGAAGGGGACGACAGAGGATGAGATGGTTGGATGGCATCACCAACACAATAGACATGGATTTGGGTGGACTCTGGGAGTTGGTGAGGGACAGGGAGGCCTGGCGTACTGTGATTCATGGGGTTGCAAAGAGTCGGACACGACTGAGCGACTGAACTGAACACAGTCAAAGATTTTTGCATATTCAGTGAAGGAGAAGTAAACGTTTTCTGAAATTCTCTTGCTTTTTCTATGATTCGACAGATGTTGACAATTTGATCTCTGTTCCCTTTGCCTTTTCTAAATCCAGCCTGTACATCTGAAAGCTCTCAGTTCTCATATTGTTGAAGCCTAGCTTGAAGGGTTTTGAGCATTACCTTGCTAGCATGTGAAATGAACACAACTGTACAGTAGTTTGAATATTCTTTGGCATTGTTCTTGTTTGGGCTTAGAATGAAAACTGATCTTTTGATGAGTTTTTTTTTTTTTAAATAACTGACATGTTCAGTGCAGCATTTTAACAGCATCATCTTTTAGGATTTGAAATAGCTCAACTGGAATTCCATCACCTCCACTAGCTTTATTCATAGAAATGCTTCCTAAGGCCCACTTGACTTCACGCTCCAGGATGTCTGGCTCTAGGTGAGTGGCAACACCATTGTGGTTATCCAGGTCATTAGGACCTTTTTTTTGTACAGCTCTTTTGTGTATTCTTGCCACTGCTGCTTCATCTCTTGTGCTTCTGTTAGGTCCTCACCATTTCTGTCCTTTATTCACCAGGGAAGTCCTTGTCTCTACTTAGACTTCTGTATCTAGTGTGATTACAAATAGTGGGGACCAAGGTAGAAAAAAAGGCAATAAGAATTCATAATGTTTCAGTGAAGCTGTTTACTGCAGAAAACAATTAATGAAACAGTAAACCTAAATATATATTTAGGTACAGAGCTAAGGAACATTCTTGAGAATGACTAAGTTATAATACTGGAAGACACATAGGTGATCTCCTTGATTGAGGAGAGAGAGCTGGGAGTATGGGGAGGCCAATGTGATTAGATTTTGCGGGACAGAGTGTTCTAAGGAGAGACTTGCATAGAGCACTTTGGAGATCTACTGAGAATCTCTTTGTATCCTCAGGTATTAATAGATACTAGTCAGCATATACTTTTAAGGAAACTACCTGAAGCTGAGAGAAGAATAAAAAATTAAGAGGATTAGAGGGAACAGTATCCAAAACTCACACAAACTGGAAATATATTCAGCTCCCACCCAGGTGGAAAATCTCATAACTCATGGGATATCACTAAGAGAAGTCTGAAGGGTCCTGCTCCAGTAGTGGGTTGAAATTAGTACTAAACTAAGCACTGCTCTGGTTCTACCTATGTGTATATATATATATATAAAAGACCAGAAAGAATCAAACTGTTTCCAAGTAAATCAGTGGTGAAGCAGAACAAAACTCAAGAATATTAATAGAAGTACAATATCTAGCACCCAATAAGATAAAAATCATAATTCTAGAATTCAATAAAAAATTAAACAGGTCTCAAAAGAAGCCTTGTCTAACTCAATGAAACCAAGCCATGCCTGCAGGGCAACCCAAGGCGGGCGGGTCATGGTGGAGAGGGCTGACAGAACTTGGTCCACTGGAGAAGGGAATGGCAAGCCACTTCAGTATTCTTGCCTTGAGAACCCCATGAACAGTATGAACAGGCAAAATGATAGGATATCAAAAGAGGAACTCCCCAGGTCATTAGGTGCCCAATATGCTACTGGAGATCAGTGGAGCAATAAGTCCAGAAAGAATGAAGGGATGGAGCCAAAGCATGGAAATATATTCAGCTCCCACCCAGGTGGAAAATCTCATAACTCATGGGATATCACTAAGAGAAGTCTGAAGGGTCCTGCTCCAGTAGTGGGTTGAAATTAGTACTAAACTAAGCACTGCTCTGGTTCTACCTATGTGTATATATATATATATAAAAGACCAGAAAGAATCAAACTGTTTCCAAGTAAATCAGTGGTGAAGCAGAACAAAACTCAAGAATATTAATAGAAGTACAATATCTAGCACCCAATAAGATAAAAATCATAATTCTAGAATTCAATAAAAAATTAAACAGGTCTCAAAAGAAGAAAAGGTGATTTATAATCAGAAAAATTGGTCAAAACCAACTGAGAAATGGTATAGATGACAAAATTATTAGATAAATACATTCTATATGCTTAAGCTAGAGAAAAGATTGAGTGTATTAAGGATTGTATAATGGAAAATATAAAAAGAGCTTCTAGAGATAAGAACCACAATTTCTGAGATTAAAAATACACTAATGGCAAATTAGATAATGCAAAAGAAAAGGTTGAGTGAGTGAGTGAAGTCGCTCAGTCGTATCCGACTCTTTGCGGCCTCATGGACTGTAGCAGCCTACCATGCTCCTCTGTCCATGGGATTTTCCAAGCAAGAGTACTGGAGTGGGTTGCCATTTCCTTCTCCAGAGGATCTTCCCGACCCAGGGATTGAACCCAGGTCTTCTGCATTGTAGGCAGACGTTTTACCGTCTGAGCCACCAGGGAAGTCCAAACATGAAAAGACAGAGTAGAAACTATCCAAAATGAAACAGAAAAAAAAAGGACTGGAAAAAGTAATGGACAGAGCATCCGTTAATGTGGCATACTTCCAATATCCTGCTGCTGCTGCTGCTGCTAAGTCGCTTCAGTTGTATCCAACTCTGTGCGACCCCATAGACGGCAGCCTACCAGGCTCCGCAGTCCCTGGGATTCTCCAGGCAAGAACACTGGCGTGGGTTGCCATTTCCTTCTCCAATGCAGGAAAGTGAAAAGTGAAAGTGAAGTCGCTCAGTCGTGTCTGACTCTTAGTGATCCCATGGACTGCAGCCTACCAGGCTCCTCTGTCCATGGGATTTTCCAGGCAAGAGTACTGGAGTGGGGTGCCATTGCCTTCTCCATCCAGTATCCTAGGATACATGTAATTGGAGTCCTTAAAAAGAGAACAAATCACCAAAATAATCAGAAGGCTTAATGGCCAATGTCTGTCCAAATTTGATGAAAACTATACACCTGTAATTCCAAGGCTCAACAAAAGCCCAATAAATGTGAGGAAAAATACACCAAAGCAGATTATAATCAAATTGTTTATAAATAAGTGATAAAAAATCCTATAAACAGCCAGAGAAAAAGATATCTTATGTGTAGAGGAACAAAGTTAAAAATGATAATAGATTTCTTATTAAGCAATACAAGAGGAAAGGCAAGCAGCATTTAAAGAACTGATGGAAAACAACTGTCAACTTATAGTCTTATACCCAGAAAAAATGTTTCAAAAGCCAATGTTAAATAAAGATTGGTCAGATATACTTAAACTGAAAAAACTGGTTACCAACATATTCTTATTACATAGAAGAAATTCTTCAGGCACACGGGAAATGATATGATGGAAATGTGGATCTACGCATAGGACTGAGGAGTACTGGACAAGGTCAATATGTGAATAAATGTATGACTTTAAAAATTGTTTAAATTTATTTAAAAGAAAATGATCATTTAGAGCAAAAATAACAATGTTTGTTGGACTTTATAACATAAAGCAAAATATATGGCAACAATATTATAAAGACTAAGATAAAAATGAAATGTGGTTGTTAGGTTCCTTTACTATAGATGAAGTGGTATAATATTACTTGAAGATAAATGGTGATGTTAGAGATATATTTTACATGAACCTTAGAGTCACCACTGAAATAATACTGCAAATAATTCTAGCTATTATAGAAATCCAACAAGACAGATAATATGAAATCATAAGAGATGCTCAACTAATCTCAAAGTAGGGGTGATGGATATTGTCTTGTTTGTACTATATACATATGACAAAATATATCAAAAGATTTTAATAAGTGCATTTTATGGTGTGTTAGTTTTACCCTAATAAAGCTGTTAAAAAAGATAAGATGAATTTAATTACTTAATATATCTATAAATATTTATTTTTAAGTAATAAAGTACTCCATACCATAGCTCAGATTAAAGTTCCAGAAACACCTACACCTACATGATTTGGCGAGAGTAAATTAGAATTATAGAAGTTGTGGTATTTACAAGAGTGACAAGGTATCTTTGTTGTTCAGTTGCTCAGCTGTATCCTACTCTTGTGACCCCATGGACTGTAGCACTCAGGTTCCTCTGTCCATGGGATTTCCCAGGCAAGAATACTGGAGTGGGTTGCCTTTTCCTTCTCCAGGTGATGATCCCAACCCAGGGATTGAACTGAGTCAATCTCCCTGCATTGCAGACGGGTTCTTTACCACTGTGCCACCAGAGAAGGGCTTCTAATTCTAATTGTGGTTGTTAGGTTCTTTAACTATATATGAAGTGGTATATTACTTGAAGATAGATGGTGATAAGTTAGAGATATATATTACATTAACCATAGAAACCATCTAATTCTCCTTCCCTATTTCACTTATATAGAAATGAAGGTTGAGATACATAATATGAATTACTCCAACATATCACCAGTCATCCAAGATGCGAGTCAACAATAATAATAAAGAAGCCAGTCCTTCCTTGATTTGTTTTCCTTTGACACTCCCCAGGTGTAGCTCTCCATGGATTATAGGCAAAACTGTATCCATCATTGTTTCCCAGGAGAGGGAGAAGACAGTGTTTTGACTAAGATGTTAGCAACTCAAGCTAAGAGTGGAACAGGACTAGAGCTCCTGGGACTAGCAACTGCTGCATTATATTATTATATAAATTAATAGTTAAAGCCAGAAAGCTGCCTTGTTAGTGGTGATCATGATCTTCTGGAATTCTTTAAGCAGTGGCTTCAAAGACCTAGAGTATTAAACTTCAAAAAAAAAAAAAAAAAGGCACATTTAGAGAATTAATCTAATAAGTATGATGCAGAGGGAAGAGGGAAGGAGTATTAACGTCTATAACTAGATGGAATTTTGAACATTTGAATAGACACTGTAATTAAAGTATAGTGGATTACAATTGCTTTGGAAAAGAAGATTGGAGATTGCTTGCTCTTTGCAAAGTGGATTTACAAAGGCTGGCTTAAAAACCTGTGAGCAAAGAAAAATCTGACTTGGAAAGGAAAGGGACAGGAGGGAATCAAATGAGTGTGTGCAACTCAAGTTAGGGCATCCAAAGAGCAGGGTGAATTAATGTGAGCAAATGAGAATGAGAAAGGCTTTTCTGAATAACCAAGAAAAAAATGGAGGCAAGGGAAAAGAGAGGCTGGCTGATGGATGAAGATGATTGGAAGATTAAAGAGGACTTTGAAGGTTGCTGAGGTACCCCTACATTCCCCCTCACCTCCTCTGCCAACTCCACTTTAGTAAGAGGAAAGAAAATATAAACTTGGACAATTAAAAGGCAATGAAGACTCCCCCAAGGAAGCATTTGTTAAAAAGCAGGGAAGGAAACATGTTACAACTTTAGCCTTCCATTTGGAAAGCGCCCTGCTAATCAAAACTGGAAAGCAGTTCAGGATGGAGCTCACCTTTGGAGAGTTTCTGGTGTTTGTGTAGAATTGAAATAAACTGAGAAAAATACCAACCTTTGGAAAAACTAGAAACATCTTTGTAATGTCTGCCAAACCTGATGTCAGTGTTTTGCAGAATAGTGGAATCGATTTGGACATTAAAAAAAATTCTGAAGTATAAATGTTACTGTAGTTGTTAAATGGGGCTTCCCTGGTGGCTCAGAGGGTAAAGTGTCTGCCTGCAATGCAGGAGACCTGGGTTTGAGCCCTGGGTCAGGAAGATCCCCTGGAGAAGGAAATGGCACCCCACTCCAGTACTCTTGCCTGGAAAATCCCATGGAGAGAGAAGCCTGGTAGACTGCAGTAAATAGCCCAAGTGTTTAGGTATTTAAATTAAGCAGGTCATGCTTTAACTCTTTTAAGCAAAATTACAAAGGGATGGACTATATGGTGTGAAAAGGAGAAATAAAGTGCTCATAACCCCCTTTTCTGATAGAGCTGTGCAAATAAGTCCTGGTTGTCAATTTCTAGGCTTAGGGCTTTAACAAATTTGGACAATAAGCCCAAATCTTTCTCCACATGTTGAAACAATAGACATCTACCTGCTTCACTTGATGTCAGGAAATCTATGACTCCTGCTCATTGATGCACTTGCCTTTTACATTTCCCAGGAGTTTGGGATTCTCCAGGTATTGCCCTTCATTGGATGAAAACGTCCTTTCAGGCTAAACGCAGTTATATTACCTGGAGGAGGTAAAATGCATTGTCCTTCAATACTACTTAATAGAGGGATTGATTTCGACTGATTCTCTTAAAGAATAACCAAGATATAAAGGTTAAAAGAAATAATAAAAGCTAACACTTATTGAGTGCCAGTTTCCACGCTACTTACTCACATAAGATTATCTCATTAATCTTCTGACCAATCCTTTGAAAAAGGTACAATATATTAATAATCCCACTTTGCTGATGAGAAAACAAAGGCACAAAGAGATTTAGATAGTTGCCCAGGATCAAAGAGCTCATGAAGTGTGGAGCTACTGTTTAGAAAGGTGCAGGGGACAGGGTGCTATAGAGAAGAGAAGGGGGACTTGTCAATAGCAAGGGGATCCAAAAACCCCTTATCCCCACTTCTTATAAGAAGCATCCTCTGACTTTCCCACACTTTGGTTGATATCTTTATGCTCCCATTTTATGGTTAGATTGTGTATACCCCAAATTCCGTGATTCTACAGTTACATTACAGAGTAGGGTCCTAGGAGAAAAAATTAAGGATGTGTGAATATTGATAGGAGATGGGGAGGAGATTGAGAAAACAATACAAGAGGGAATGCAAGTGAAACAATGGGAATAACTGCCAAGTTCAGAGCAGCTCAAGGGCTTCTCTTGGTGGCCTCACTTCCTTACCCATTCCGGCAGTGAATTTTCTACTGCTAAGTGAAATCCTTTCTCAGAAACACAGGAAAGATCTTGTTATCACACACATTTGCCTGAACCACACTAATGTATCATCTCCAAATCTCTATGCATGTGTAAACCTTTTACCTTGCTGGGGCTCAGGGAGGAAGCAGATTGTGGATATCTGTGAAGTCGCTCAGTCGTGTCAGATTCTTTGCGACCCCATGGACTGTAGACTACCAGGTTCCTCTGTCCATCGGGTTTTCCAGGCAGTAGTGCTGGAGTGGATTGCCATTTCCTTCTCCAGCGGATCTTCCCGACCCAGGGATCGAACCCAGGTCTCCCACATTGCAGACGCTTTACCGTCTGAGCCACCAGGGAACAGAAGCTGTGGATATCTGTGTGAGGGCTGCAGATAGGTTGGGGACCATGACTGGGGACTAAGGTTAGGGATGGGGGCTATCAGTGAGTCAGGCATGAAGAGGAGGCTTGAAGGGTAGCCTGGAGGCTCATGTCCTCACTGCTTTTAGTAGCTTAGCTAGAAGCTGATTAGCTGAATTAGTTCCCTGGAAGGACTGACTGATAGCAGCAGCTGATCCCTGTAGTCCTAAAGTTCTTGTCAGACAGTCAGCTAGATGTTCCTCAGCACCCCTGCCTCTTCCACTTCATATACGGTTTTTAATAGTTTGACTTTTTTAATTTAAATTTTAAAATTTGCATCCTCCTTAAAAGTTTTTTTAGAGTATAGTTAATTTACAATGATGTGTTAGTTTCAGATGTACAGCAAAGTGAATCAATTATATATATACATATATATTATATATATATAATAAATATATAATATATATATTCCCTGGTGGCCCAGATGGTAAAGGGTCTGCCTGCAATGTGGGAGACCCAGGTTCAAGCCCTGGGGTTGGGAATATCCTCTGTAGAAGGAAATGGCAACCCACGCCAGTATGGTTGCCTGGAAACCTCCATGGACGGAGGAACAAGGTAGGCTACGGTCCATGAGGATGCAAAGAGTCCAACATGACTGAGCGACTTCACGTTCTTCTTTTTACATTCTTGCCCATATAGGCCATTATGTAGTACTGAGTGGAGGTCCCTGTGCTGTACAGCATGTTCTTGTTGTGCGCCAAGTTGCTTCAGTCATGTCTGACTCTTTGCGACGCTGTGGACTGCAGCCTATCAGGCTCCTCTGTCCATGGGATTCTCCAGGCAAGAATACTGGAGTGGGTTGCTGTGCCCTTCTCCAGGGGATCTTCCTGACCCAGAGATGGAACCTACATTGGTTATGTCTAACCTCCATTGACTCAGAGAAGGCAATGGCACCCCACTCCAGTACTCTTGCCTGGAAAATCCCATGGGCAGAGGAGCCTGGTAGGCTGCAGTCCATGGGGATGCTAAGAGTTGGACATGACTGAGTGACTTCACTATTGAGAGGTGGGTTCTTTACCACTAGCACTGCCTTGGAAGCCCATATTCTTATTAGTTACCTTTTTTTTTTTTTTGGCTGTGCTACGTGGCAAGTGGGTTCTTAGTTCTCTGATCAGAGATGGCACCCACGCTCCCTGCAGTGGAAGTTCAGAGTCTTAACCGCTGGACCACCAAGGGCATCCCTATTTTACATTTAGTTATATAGGGCTTCCCTGGTGGCTCAGAGGTTAAAGCGTCTGCCTCCAATGCAGGAGACCCGGGTTCGATCCCTGGGTCGGGAAGATCCCCTAGAGAAGGAAATGGCAATCCACTCCAGTATTTTTGCCTGGAGAATCCCATGAACGGAGAAGCCTAGTAGGTTACAGTCCACGGGGTCGCAAAGAGTTGGACACGACTGAGCGACTTCGCCTCACCTCACATATATATATATATGTCAATCCCAATCTCCAAATTTATCCCTCCCCACTTATCCTTGGTAATCATATTTGTTTTCTATATTTATGACTATGTGTGTGTGTTAGTCGCTCAGTCGTGCCCGACTCTTTGCGACCCCATGGACTGCAATCCACCCGGTTCCTCTGTCCATGAGATTTTCCAGGCAAGGATTTATGACTATACCTCTTTTATATTATGTAAATAAATTCATTTATACATTTTTTAGATTACACATATGAGTGATATCATGTATTTGTCTGTGTATGACTTACTTCACTCAGTATGACAATCTCTAAGTCCATCCATGTTGCTGCAGATGGCATTATTTTGCCTTTTTTTTTTATGAGTAGGTAATATTCCATTGTATATATTTACCGCATCTTCTTTATCCATTCCTCTTTTGAAGAATATTTAGGCTGTCTACATGTCCTAGCTATTGTAAATAGTGTTGCCATGAATATTGGAGAGCATTTATCTTTTTATTAACTTTTTCTTTTTTATTGGTGTATAGTTGGTTTACAATGTTGTGTTAGTTTCTGCTATATAACAAAGTGAGTAAGATATATGTATACATATCTGAGCTGTCTGTTCTATACAGCAACTTCCCATGAGCTATCTATTTTACACCTGGTAGTGCAGCAGCAGCAGCAGCAGTGTATATATGTCAGTCTTACTCAATGGAAGGACTGATGCTGAAGTTCCAATACTTTGGCCACCTGATGTAAACAGCCAACTCATTAGGAAGGGCCCTGATGCTGGGAAAGATTGAAGGCAAAAGGAGAAGGCGGCAGAGGATGAGATGGTTAGGTAGCACCACCAACTCAGTAAACATGAATCTGAACAAATTCTGGGAGATAGTGAAGGACTGGAAAGCCTGGTGTCCTGCAGTCCATGGAATCACAAAGAGTCAGACATGGCTTAGTGACTGAACAATGACAAATATTTCAATCTTACTTTCCCAGTTTGTCCCACTCCCTCTTCCCCTGCTGTGCCCACATGTCCATTCTCTGTATCTGCATCTCTATTCCTGCCTTGCAGATAGGTTCATCTGTACCATTTCTCTAGATTTCACGTTTACGCATTAATATACTAAATTTGTTTTTCTCTTTATAACTTCACTCTGTATGATAGACTCTAGTTCCATCCACATCACTGCAAATGATCCAGTTTAGCTCCTTTTATGTCTGAGTAATATTTCATTATTTATATGTACCACATCTTTATTAACCTGTCGATGGATATTCAGGTTTCTTCCATATCCTGATAATTGTAAATAGCACTGCAATGAACATTGGGGTACCTGTGTCTTTTTGAATTATGGCTTTCTCAGGGTATATGCCCAGTAGTGAGATTTCTGGGTCATATGGTGTTCTATTTCTAGTTTTTTAAGGAATCTCTGTAATGTTCATGCATGCTCAGTCATGTCTGACTCCTTGTGACCCCATGGACTGTAGCCTGCCAGGTTCTTCTATCCATGGGATTATCTGGGCAAGAATACTTTTATTTCAGTTCAGTTCAGTCGTTCAGTCATGTCCGACTCTTTGCGACCCCATGAACTGCAGCATGCCAGGCCTCCCTGTCCATCACCAACTCCCAGACTCCACCCAAACCCATGTCCATTGAGTCGGTGATGCCATCCAATCATCTCATCCTCTGTCATCCCCTTCTCCTCCTGCCCTCAATCCTACTTTAGTTGGTTGCTATTCCCTTGTCCAAGGAATCTTTCTGACCCAGGGGTTGAACCCATGTCCTGAATTGGCAGGTAAATTCTTTACCACTTAGCCATCTGGGAAGCCTACTGTTCTCCATAAAGGCTGTATCAATTTACATTTCCACCAAAAGTGTTAGATGGTTCATTTTTCTCCAAACCCTCTCCAGTATTTATTGTTTGTAGATTTTTTTGATGGACATTCTGACTGGTGTGAGGTGATACCTCATTGTAGTTTTGATTTTCATTTCTCTTATAAGTAATGATGTTGAGCATCTTTTCATGTGCCTTTTGGCCACTTGTATGTCTTGGGAGAAATGTCTATTTAGATCTTCCCATTTTTTGATTGGGTTGTTTGTTTGTTATTGAGCTGCATGAGCTGTTTGTATATTTTGGAGGTGAATCTCTCATTGGATGCTTCATTTGCAAATATTTTCTCCCATTCTGAGAATTGTCTTTTCATCTTGTTTATGGTTTCCTTTGCTGTGCAAAAGCTTTTCAGTTTAGTTAGGTCCCATTTGTTTATTTTTGTTTTTATTTTCATTACTCCAGTCACTCAGTCATGTCCAACTCTTTGCAACCACATGGACTGCAGCACACCAGGCCTCCCTGTCCATCACCAACTCCCGGAGTTTACTCAAACTCATGTCCATTGAGTTAGTGTTGCCATCCAACCATCTCATCTTCTATCATCTCCTTCTCCTCCCGCCTTCAGTCTTACCCACCATCAGGGTCTTTTCATTACTCTAGGAGGTGGGTCAAAAAAGATCTCGCTGTGATTTATGTCGAAGAGTGTTCTGCTTATGTTGTCCTCTAAGAGTTTTATAGTATCTGGCTTACATGTAGGCCTTTAATCCATTATGAGCATATTTTTTGTGTATGGTGTTAGGGAGTGTTCTAATTTCATTCTTTTATTTGTAGCTATCCAGTTTTCCCAACACCACATAATGAAGAGACTGACCTTTCTCCATTGTATGTTCTTGACTCCTTTGTCATAGATTGGGTGACCATGGGTTTATCTCTGGGCTTCCTATCCTGTTTCATTTTTCTGTATTTCTGTTTTCGTGTCAGTACAACACAGTTTTGATTACTTCGTAGCTTTGTAATATCGTCTGAATTTAGGGAGCCTGATTCCTGCTCTTCTAATTCTCTTTTTCAAGATTGCTCTGGCTATTTGAGGTCTTTTGTGTTTTCATATAAATTATAATTTTTTAAATTTTAATTCTGTGAAAAGATACTATTGGTAATTTAATAGGAATTGCATTGAATCTGTAGATTGCTCTGAATAGTATGTTCGTTTTCACAATAATCAATAATATAGATTATTCCAATCCAATATCTCTTCATCTGTTTGTGTTATTTTTGATTTTTATCAGTGTCTTATAGTTTTTGAGTACAGATATTTTGCCTCCTTAAGTAGGTTTATTTCTAGATATTATACACACACACACACACACACACACATTTATATATTTTTTTCCCATTGGTAAATGGGGTTGTTCCTTAATTTCTTTCTTTGTTAGAATAATGGGAATGCAAGAGATTTCTGCGTGTTAATTTTGTACCCTGAAACCTTGAGCTCTAGTAGTTTTCTGGTAGCATCTTTAGTGTTTTCTACATATCATATTATGTCATCTGCAATCCATGACAGTTTTCTTTTCCAGTTTGTATTCTTTTTATTTCATTTTCTTCTCTGATTGGTATGGCTAGGGCTTCCAAAACTATGTTGAAAAATAATGGCAAGTGTGAGCATTCTTGTCATGTTCCCGATCTTAGAGGAAATGCTTTCAGTTTTTCACTATTGAGAATGATGTTTGCTATGAGTTTGTCTTATATGGCCTTTATTATGTTGAGGTAGGTTCCTTTTATGCCCTCTTTCTGAAGAACTTTTATCATACACTTGATCATGGTGTATGATCTTTTTAATGTGTTGTTGGATTTTGTTTGCTAGTATTTTGTGTAGGATTTTTGCCTCTATGTTGATATTGGCTTGTGATTTTCTTTTTAAAAATATCTTTGCTTTTGGTATCTGGGTGATAGTTGCCTAAAGAATGAGCTTGGGAGTGTTCCTTCCTCTTCAAGTTTTTGGAAGGATAGGTGTTAGTTCTGTAAATATTTATAGAATATGCCTATGAAGCCATCTGGTCCTAGATTTTTGTTTGTTGGAAGATTCTTAATCACAGTTTCAATCATTACTTGTGGCTGGTCTATTCATATTTTCTGTTTCTTCTTTGCTCAGTCTTGGAAGTTTGTACCTTTCTAAGAATTTGTCCATTTTATTGTCATATAATTGCTTTTAGCAGTCTCTTATGATCCTTTGTTGGAGAAGGCAATGGCATCCCACTCCAGTACTCTCGCCTGGAAAATCCCATGGACGGAGGAGCCTGGTGGGCTGCAGTCCATGGGGTCGCTAAGAGTCGGACACGACTGAAGAGACTGCAGTAGCATGATCCTTTGTACTTCTGTGGTATCAGTCGTAACCTATCCTTTTTCATTTCTAATTTCCTTGGTTTGAGTTCTCCCTCTTTTTATTTTCTTGATGAGTGGATAAATTTTTATCAATTTTGTTTAACTTCTCAAAGAACCATCTTTTAGTTCCATTGATCTTTGCCATTGTTTTCTTCATTTCTATTTCACTTCCTTCTGATCTTTAAAATTTCTCTCCTACTAACTTTGAGTTTTGTTTGTTCTTCTTTCTGTAGTTGCTTTAGTCATTTTCTACACAGTTTTAGAACTTTATGGGAATGAGTTCTTCATATTGGAACCCTTCCTATGGTGTACTAAGTTGTATTCCACTCAGAAAACACTTCCTATTATGGGAAAAAGATGGAAATCTGTGCACTTAGCTGCTTTCCCAATGAGCTTCTTGAAAGAAATACTTTATGTGGCACAAGTGGAGGTGGTTCTTCTATGCACTTTGCGTGTCTGGACAATGATGAACCAGGTGAGCAGTGCTGGGAGGGGGCCCATGGAAATCAAAGAATGGACTGTGCAGTGGAGAGAGTGCTCAGGCACGGTTTGAGGGTGCCTTCAGTCATATCTATAAGCGCAGGGCTCAGTCCTGATTTCTGAGAGGTAGCTGGATGATTTCTAGGAGAAATGATCACCGAGTGACCAGGAAGGAGAACCCAAGCCGATGCTAGGACAATAGGAGTCTAGAAACCCAAGTTAAAGCATGGGGCAATAGGAATCTGCAAACAGAAGTAAGCAGGTGGGGATGCACACAGTGCTTGAGTCAAGAAGAAACTCGAATAGCAAACAATCCCTAGTGTGTGATACTTGTGCACAGACCTGGCCAAAAAAAGCTGACAGTGTACAGGGCAGTTTCCAACATGGGAAGCCAAGGATCTTTGGTCAGGGCTTGAGTCTATTTACAGAATGTGGGGCAAGGGATGAGGACATGCATGTTTGCACAAGGTATCAAAACAGCGTGAACCCAGGGTCAGGCTGAACTTGCCAAGAAGGCCAGAAAAGAGGTCAGCGCTTGTGGTCTGGGCAGGGCCTGCACCATCTAGACAGGACTCAGACCCACAGAAGAGGGTCCCAGGAGCAGAGAGCAGAACGTGGTGTTATCTGAGGTTGGCTAAAGGAGGACTGACAGCTCAGCACACTTTCAAGAAGCTAAAGAGGCTCTAGCGAGATGAATCTAATGACCCAGGAGAGCGTTAGAGGCGCTCGGCTCAGACAGAGTCCCCTACCCCGTGAGACCTTTTCTTCTGAACAGTTTCTAGAAACCCAGTTGCCCCTTCCTCAGGGTTTAGCCCACAGGCACTAGAGGATCTCTGCTGGCTTGGGAAGCTCCGTGTCTCTTGGGGAGGAGAAGGGAGGCATTCTCCCCATTCGCCTTGGTGTTTTGGCATCTGAATTTGGAGGGAAGTCATGGTCTCTGAGTGTAGTTCTGTTGGGGTGTTTGTTTCTGGACCTTTTGGGGTTGGATGCTGCAAGAGTGATGTTCACCCTGCAGCGGCTTATCTTCCCAGTTTGAATTTTCTGCTTGAATATTCAGGCCCTTTCACTTTTCTGTGAAGAGGTAGGGATCCAGTCATGTAAGCCTTGCGGAAAAAAATAACATTAGTTTACTGATTTATTGACTCCTTTGCTCATTCATCCAGTGAAGGCTTATTGAAAACCTGTGAAGCATGGTGCTTTGGATACAATGGCAGACTTGTTACATGTAACCTCTGCCCTCCAAGCTCCCAAGCCCTTTCTTGGAGGACTTTCTTGCCCTCCAAGAAGGCAAGACAGAGAAGTAAACAGCAACCATGACTATGTGATCAGTGGATATGACACATGAGTGCTGTGGCACTGCAGGCAAGAGGCATCTAACTTTGACCTGGAAGGTCAGGGAAGGTTCTAGGAGCTGGTTAGTCTTGGTTTCTGAAACCCTCCTTAGTGACTGCACTTCCTCACACATCCTGGTATTGAATTCTCTACCCCTTTCTACCTGAAACTCACACTATAAACAGGCAAGACTGTTGTCATTATACACATTTACCTGAAACACACTAACGTATTATTTCTAAGGCCCTGTACATCTGTAAACCTTTTATCTCTATTTGTGGAATGAAAGATTACTTTCTGTTCAAAGAAATTTCAGGTTTTGGCAAATGGATATAATGGGTACTATTCTATATTTTTAACAAATTGTGAGCAGGCCAGTATACTGCTAAGAAAGTAAACACATGGATTTAATCAGACCAATTTCTTCTATGTTCTCTAGTATGCCATCAAAATTAAAATTCCAAACTGAAAAAAATATTTGCAGCACATGTGATAGATAAAAGAATTCTCTCCTCAATGCATAAAGACTATTTAAAAACCATTAAGGAAAAAGACAAACAGCTGTCTAGAAATATAGGCAGAGGACTTGAAAAGACAATGTAGTTCTGTTAATTTACAGTCCTTTTACTTGCAGAACTCTAGTACATGAAGAAAGCTCAGAATTGTTCCGGTAAATTTACAAGAAAGTTAATCTGACACATTAGAGTGATAGACATATTATTATTGTGTTGCATGATAATTAGACTTAATTTGCATAAAGGCTGTAATTAGTATTACTCTTAGCTAGCCAAAGCTTCAGTTCTTTCTCTCACTTTTAAAGTTTCTTGGTAACTATAATTATTGTCAAAGATGTCGATTTTCCCTCAACACACTCATGTTCTCTCTCTCTCTCTCTCACATATGCACACACAAGGACTTGCACAGGCAGGGAAAGTAGTAAATATCCTAGATCATGTCCTGTGTCTCTACCTGCCCTTCCGTGGCTGAAGCTCCCTCTGTGATTCCCTTAGGCACCCCTCTGTCTCCGGAGCTGATATATGTTGGGCAATAACAAATTTCGAGCTCATTCTCCCATCCCACATTCACAGGGGTCCCTTTTCAAGGCAGAGAACTCTGCACTGAGGGAGTGGCCTGTCTTCTAGAGGGAAAGGGCAGCAGCGTGTAGGGCTGGGAGATGAACTTGGGGAGGGAGCACAAACAGGTCAGTAATGGTGGCTCAGGGGAAGTAAGAGGAAAGAGACTGAAAGACCGTGCAGTCCCAGGCCCTGGAAAGGAGTGGGAAGACCAAAGGAAGAGAGATGGCTCAGATATCTCTGGCTCCAGGCCCAGGGGCCACAGTGCAAGAAACCAGCTATTTCAAGACCTTTCCCTTCACAACCACTGCAAAAAAAAGCATTTTAGGGAGCAGCCTAGATATGTGCCATGAGGACAGCCAGGTGAGCAGGAGAACAGAGAAGTCACGGAGTGAGTGCTCCTTGACTCGGGCCATCTTTGAGTTCTGTCTGTCCGTCCGTTCTTGACACAGCATCTGTTCTGGCCCCTCCCCAAGACTGGGCATGGTTTTTAGGAGCCTGGGGAGGCTCCCTTTCATCTCTACCCTGCACACTGCTTAGTTGGTGCATGAAATTCCTTGTATGGGAGATAAAACCCTTAATTCCCACAATTAAAGATAAGAGTCTTAAAATTACCTAGGGAAACTAGTGCATTATCATGAAGGTGTTTTTGTCAAATTGTAAAAGACTTAAAAGGTCATATATCCTGTTCCGTTTTGATGGGAGCAATGAGAAAGCAGAAGAACCAAGAGATCAAGACTGGGCTGACTATGTTGGAAAGAACCACCTCAGCTTGACCGATACCTGGAATCTTGATGACTTTTCATGAAATGTCTTTTAGAAATGAAACTGCACAAAGCCTAGTGTTCCTCTGGCTCATATTATAGAAATGCAATGAGCCCGAGCCAGAGCACTAGGTGAGGAGAGGTGGAGATAGCAGGTGTCAGACAGACTATACTTTCTAACAACAAGCATTTGTCCCTACCTGGGCCTCCCAGTTTTCTCAGGATCCATTTGCTCTTTCCAGGGCAACTGAAAACTCTGAAGATCAGAAGTTTGCAAGGTTGTGAGGCCTGGTTCTCCTGTACTGTTCTCCAGTACAGTTCTTTGCTTTCTCTAAAGATGGCCGGGAAGGAGTAAACAAAGAGGTCTTGGAGTGAGCAACCAGCTGCCAGATACAATGACCAAGATGAGTTTTGCTCAGACTTGTGTTTTCATCCATAGAGTCTCTCTTTATTTTATGGTCCACTCTGGATGTTTCATAGTTCTAGAACTTTGCAGGGACGGACCGGCTGTTTGTGTATGTGTGAGGACATGCCATTCTATTATTTCAGTCTATACAATAGTTTGTACCAACATTATTAAGTGGAAGTGACCAGACCCAAGAAACAGGAATTGGAAGGTTACAGAGGTTAATGAGAGAGTCATAAAGAAGCTGGTGGACTCTGGGCAAACATTGCTTCACACTGAGGTTGTTTAGAAATTTGGGACTTATGTGAGTCCCCGGAGGGAAAAGGGGATATTACATACACAGATATTTTATTTATTGTCTTCTTCCCAAACAGCAAGTAATAAACAGATGAAACCACAGGGTTATAGAACTGTATTACCTTTTGGCTTTGACCAAGTAGAACTTTAATTTTCCAGCTGGAGATAACAGACAGCTCCTATTACTCTGAGGCAGGGGAGGGCTACTGCAAGAGCTTCCCGTGGGGGATTTGTTCTGGGCTTTAGTGGCTCCTGAGGGGAAGTGCACAGGGGGCTGGATGATCCCGGGAAGAGTGTCACGGGTTAGGGTAATCTCCCTTCACAGCAGGCCAGTCAGATTTACGGTGATTCATGAACTGAATTTTCTGAATCCCGGTAGTAGATCATGGTTTATTTTCGCTGCCCAGCTGCTCTTCACGCCAGTCCCTAACTTCACATTAAAAGCTCAAAAGGCCAGTAGGTCAGTGCTGGAAACTTCCTAGCATTCATGTTCTTCAGGATCTGGGGTCAACCATTCCTAGCTGTTTGAGAAAGGACACTGATGATTAGTACATATGAATGAATCAGTTAGATTAAACTATGCTACAGTTATAGACAACCTCAAATCTCATTAGCAACAGAAGTTTATTTTTGCTTCTGTAAAATCTGTGAGTCTAAGCAACTATCCAGGAAACTATTCCCATCTGTCCGTCCGTCCGTCCATCCATCCATCCATCCATCCATCCATCCATCCATCCATCCATCCAGGCTGTTCCAGTCTTTAGGCCCCTATCATGTCAACCCATGATCTCTAATCTGTCCACCAAAAGGAAAGAGGGAAGCTGGAGGATTTGAGACTTTTTTTTATTCTGCTTGAGTCACTTACCATATGATATGATCTTGTAAACTTAAACTTGGCTGAAATGTATAATCTCCCATGTGCCTAGGAAGGAAAAGATTACTGCATATTGGCAAGAATTGATGCCATCTACCCTAACCTCCTTCCCATGTGTCATACTTTTGAAAATGAATGATGTGGTTGTCTGTGTTATTATCAGTGCTTCAGAGCAAACGTTGGGTTTCAGAAAAGTTAAGGACTTGCCAACATTCAAGACAGGTCTGCTCGACTGTCATAGAGAGGTTATATGTTTGTTTGATTTTTACCTTGGATGCAAAGTGTTGTTTTCATTATATACATTATTATCATCAATCCAAACCAAGTTTTAATGGTTTCATTTATGTATGTATTCCCTTTTATTTCTGTTACTCAGGCTCAACTATTCCCTTAGGGAATTATTCAAATCTATTCATATATATGTATTTATATATTTATATACTTTCTGTGTTCTTGTAAAATGTGTGTTCCTTTGAATGGTCTATGTACTTTCAACCCTGGCATACCATCTCTCAAAAAGTGCATTAATGATCTCTGGCAAGGCCTTATAAGCATAGTGACAGGGAGAGGGAAATAATTATTGGGTATATGTAGTCAATTTATACAGTCCTGGCAGAAATCCTTCATTTTCCCTGTGGTAGTCTCTGTTATGTGTGTGTGTTTGTTTCCCTTTTAATAATGTACTCAATTGCCCCTGTGTTTTGCCTCTGCTAGTTATATTTAACCTTAGATAAGGTAGTTAGTGGGGCTTCCCAGGTGGCGCTAGTGGTAAAGAATCCACCTGTCAATGCAGGAGACATAAGAGACGTGGGTTTGATCCCTGGGTTGGGAAGATCCCTTGGAGGAGGGCATTGCAACCCACTCCAGTATTCTTGCCTGGAAAGTACCATGCACAGAGGAGCCTGGAAAGCTGTAATCCATGGGGCCGCAAAGAGTCGGACATCACTGAGTACAATGCAGTTAATGAGTGTCTCAAGGTCTCAGTTGTACCATCTATGATTTGAAGCCAAGGAGAGTTTCCCTGTACACCCAAAGGATGTCTTGATGTTTAATTCAGAAAGCAATCTGAAAAGGAAATCACCAGGGTTTCCTTGGAGGCTAGATAAAGGTATCCCCCACTTTTTCAAAGTTCTTTTTATGCCATTCTTTGCTTTTATGAAGGAGCTCCATTAGGACCAGTTTTCATTAACAGAAAGAAATCCAAAGAGGATTTTCACTTTTATGAAAAAAGACGAAAAAGCAAAAATAGTGTTCAAGGCTTATTTTTTCAGTGAGCTGTAATAGGCAAGTTTCACCATAAGCGTAGAGCGTGGCACCACCAAGCTCCTTTGCCAGGAACTACATTCAGCATGTCAGCATCAAGATGTCAAGCTTTTTTAAACTTATTTATTTATTTATATTGAAATATAGCTGGTTTACAAGGTTGATTCCTGTTGTACATCAAAGTAATTTGGTTATATATATATATATACATACACACACATACATACACACACATACATATGCACACAATTCTTTTTAAAATATTCTTTTCCATTATGTTTTATCGTATGATTTCTTTTTATTTTTTTTAAATTTTTTTTTTTTTTACTTTATTTTACTTTACAATACCGTATTGGTTTTGCCATACATTGACATGAATCCACCATGGGTGTATATGAGATCCCAATCCTGAATCCCCCTCCCACAACCCACCCCATTTCCTCTCTCTGGATCATCCCCGTGTACCAGCCCCTAGCATCCTGTATCCTGTATCGAACATAGGCTGGTGCTTCATTCTTACATGATAGTAATTGGAGGATGGTTGCTTTACATTGTTGTGTTAGTTTCTGCTGGGCAACAACAGGAATCAGCTATAAGTATACACATATTGCCAAACTTTAAACTGCGTCTGTGAGCATCTGTGCTTCATCCCTTAATAAGATATATCCTAAGGTAATTACTTTGTTTTACAGCATTTTGACTTAACAAAAACTTTCACAGGAACACTCTACTTTTGGATAGTGGGGATAAGTGTGTAAACTCTTACCATCCTTAACTTCCTTGGGACAGGTTTATAGCCTGTTGGACTCACTTGGTACCTGTCACTTACCTTCCTCTTGATCCCTTACAGAGCTTTATCTGTTGTGCATCTCAGGATCAAAAGAATATATAGAAAATTGAGCTCATGGGGGATGGTGTTGACAACCATCCCCTTTTCTCTAAGGCACAATAGATGCTAGGCTGCCTTCTGCAGTAACAGGAGGTATTTTAAGAGAGGTTGAAATCTGGTCTACTTGTGGTTATTCAGTCTACACTAATTAGCCCCAACTATATTAAGAAATATGAATACTTTCCTTGGGAGAGAGGACCATGTCTTGATTTATCTGTCTTTTCTAACTACTGGCTTTCTTGTCCAAATTTTCTACAATGACATCTTCCATTATTACTACCAATTGGCTTATTTTTTCCCCTTAACCCTTTGTGTTACCTCACATTTTGTATATTTGTTTATTATTTACTGTCTCCACCTCACTCAACAACGTAGACAACTGGAATATAAGCTTCATGAGAGCAGGAACTCGGTTGCATTTACTGTTCTTTTCTCAGTGCCCAGGTGGTTCCAGATATGTAGCAGGACACATTCGTTGAATGAATCGCCCATATGTACTCTTGAACACTGCCTTTTCTGTGTATCTGTACCACAAATGTGTGTCTCTGAGCTGTGTATACAGTGATAAGAATGTATATTTAAAAGTAACACCCAGTACTTTGCCTTAAGTTACAGTGTAGTTAGGAGACAAGGTTAAGTTGTATGAGTGATTCTAATTGTACTCATTGTACTGCACCTTCTAAGCTCCTCTTGGGCAGGACTTGAGGGCAGGCAGTTTTTCTTTATTCCCTTTCTTAAATTGAGACTCTTTGCTCTAACAGTTAACAGCTGTGGTATTTCACCTCCAAGTTGTCTGGCGCTCAGTCATGTGTTAGCTTATCCATATCCATTTGGTACATCTGTCTTGGAGACTAGCTCCTTCTCAGCCTGCCCCAACTACTCTTTAACCCTGTGAAGTCATTTTAATCTGAGATGCTCTGCAGATGAAAGTTATGTTGCACATGCCATATAAATTAGTATTATGATGCTGAGACCATTCCATTTGTCTAGAGATTTTCAATGGTTTACTTTTTATGGGTAAAGTTTTATTCAACTCTTAACAATGAAATGTAAAACTGTTACAATTGCAATGAAACTTATAAAAGCACAGAGGGTGAAGTGAAGTCACTCAGTCCTGTCCGACTCTTTGTGACCTCATGGACTGTAGCCTACCAAGCTCCTCCATGGGATTTTCCAGGCAAGAATACTGGAGTGGGTTGTCGTTGCCTTCTCCAGGGGATCTTCCCAACCTAGGGATCAAACCCGGGTCTCCTGCATTGCAGGTAGACGCTTTACCCTCTGAGCCAATAAAAGCACAGAGGATAGTCTCAGGTAAAATGTCCCTTAGGGGAATGATGATACCTCTGAGGACAAATTGAGGAAAGCTTTGGTTACTCATTCACAAAGGTCCCCTCAGTATATTTAGGATGATCCCAGATCAGGGCCCTGAACCAGTCTTGTTTATAACTGGCTCAAAGCCTCTAATCAACATCAAAATTAGAAACTCCAAGTGTTTACAGAATCTGAAAAGTATCCTCAAAGAAAGGTGAGCTTATTTTTAACCCTTCTGGAGCAGGTTGGCTATAGTAAGGAATTGATGGCAGGACTATATTAGACTCCTTTTAGGAGATTTTTATAAAAGAAACCATTTTTAAAGGGATAGCGCTAGGAAAATCACATGTGATGATGCAGTACTTTGAAGCTAGCAGCAGACGGGCTTCAGTACCACCCCTCCATCTGCAGGAGCTGGGGGAACAAGTGGTTCTTGGAGCCCTGGGACAAACAAGGTTTCTGGAGGGCTTCCGACTATAGCTGAGATCTCTGGAAACAGCCTATAGCAACCCGTCAGCAGGGAAACTGGGGGACTTCTTTCCTCCTTCTATTCTTTGTCATTGCTTCTGTTTGGCCAGACTCAACCGGAAGCCACAGGACAAGGGGACTCAGGTAATCTATGCAGGTTAGACTTGTGGGGAACAGAGCTGTGTGGTACGTAATCAAGATTGGATCAACATGAGAACAGCAAGGGTGGAAAGGCTTCCTTTATGGGAAGGAAAATAGCCATGGGGAAAAGGTCAATGCCAGGATTTCGGCCATCATAGCAGTGGACATGATAGCTCTCAGCTCAAGTACAGTGAAAATCCTGGCAATGCACAAGTCCACTGGAAGCTCTTCTTAGGCAAAAACCAATTACATGGTTTTTGCTTCCTTCTCGGTTTTCTGAAA